>BSBK01003925.1:805000-1190995 GCA_027943335.1 Chamaecyparis obtusa
GTCACTGGAACGCTCGCGACCATGCTCGACCCAAGTGACCCCAACGTGCACTAAGCATGATTGGGCAGCGATCTTCTGGGGCTTGTATCTTGGACCTTGTGAGAGGTATTGACAAAATGTCAAGTGCTACAGGATCATCTTTTCAAGATCTACAATAACCTCTCTCAGTTTTGGGTGATTCGACATCATTTTCATTTTGCAAGATGATCTCAGTCAATGCCAAAACTTGTAGTGAGGGTCAGTTGAAAGTGGCTCAGCAACGTATCTTTTAAACCGTCTGACCTAGCATTGAACCATCTACTCCATCAACTTCAATTGGCTGGGTAAACGCTAGTGACAACCCTGTTCTACCCACAGAGTCACCGGAATGCTCACGTCCATGCTCGACCCAAGTGACCCCAAGGTGCACTAAGCACGATTGGGCAGTGATCTTCTAGGGCTCGTATCTTGGACCTCATGAGATGTATTGACAAACTGTTAGGTGCTATGGGATCATGTTTTTGAGGTCTACAATAACCTCTCTCAATTTTGGGTGATTCAACTTTGTTTGCATTTGGCAAGGCAATCTCAGTCGATGCCAAAACTTGCAGTGAGGGTCAGTTGAAAGTGGCTTAGTAGCGTATCTTTCAAACCATCTGACCTAGCATCAAACCATCTACTCCATCAACTATGGTTGGCTAGGTAAATGCTAGTGACAACCCCATTCTTCCCACAGAGTCATCAGAACGCTCGTGACCACACTCGACCCAAGTGACCCCAAGGTGCACTAAGCATGATTGGGTAGTGATATTCTAGGGCTCATATCTTGGACCTCATGAGACATATCAAAAAAAATTAGGTGCTACAAGATCATGTTTTCAAGGGCTACAATAGCCTCTCTCAATTTTGGGCGATTCAACTTCATTTGTATTTGGCAAGGTGATCTCCGTTGATGCCAAAACTTGCAGTGAGGGTCAGTTGAAAGTAGCTCAGCAGCGTATCTTTCAAACCATCCAACTTGGCATCAAACCATCTACTCCATTAGCTCTGGTTGGCTAGGTAAATGCTAGTAACAACCCCGTTCTACCCACAGAGTCATCGGGACGCTTGCGACCACGCTCAACCCAAGTGACCCCAAGGTGCACTAAGCATGATTGGGCAGTGATCTTTTGGGGCTCATATCTCAGACCTCGTGAGAGGTATTGAAAAACTATTAGGTGCTACGGGATCATGTTTTTGAGGTCTACAATAACCTCTCTCAGTTTTGAGCGATTTGACTTCATTTGCATTTGGCAAGGTGATCTCAGTCGATGCCAAAACTTGTAGTGAGGGTCAGTTGAAAGTGGCTTAGCAGCGTATCTTTCAAACCGTCTGACCTAGCATCAAACTATCTACTCCATTGGCTTCAATTGGCCAAGTAAATGCCAGTGACAACCCTATTCTACCCACAGAGTCACCGGAATAATCGCGACCACGCTCGACCCAAGTGACCCCAAGGTGCACTAAGCACAATTGGGCATCGATCTTATGGGGATTTTATCTCAAACCTTGTGAGAGGTATTGACAAACTATCATGTGCTATGGGATCATGTTTTTGAGGTCTACAATAACCTCTCTCAGTTTTGGGTGAGTCGACTTCATTTGCATTTGGCAAGGTGATCTCAGTCGATGCCAAAACTTGCAGTGAGGGTCAGTTGAAAGTGGCTTAGCAGCGTATCTTTCAAACCATCTGACCTGGCATCAAACTGTCTACTCCATCAGCTCTAGTTGGCCGAGTAAACACTAGTGACAACCCCATTCTACCCACAGAGTCACCAGAATGCTCGCGACCACGCTCAACCCAAGTGACCCCAAGGTGCACTAAGCATGATTGGGCAATGATCTTCTGGGGCTCATATCTCAGACCTCGTGAGAGGTATAAACAAACCATCAGGTGCTACATGATCTTGTCTTCAAGGTCTACAATAACCTCTCTCTATTTTGGGTGATTTGACCTTGTTTGCATTTGGCAAGGCGATCTTAGTTGATGCCAAAACTTGCAGTGAGGGTTAGTTGAAAGTGGCTCAGCAGCATATCTTTCAAACCATTTGACCTAGCATTGAACCATCTACTCCATCAGCTTTGGTTTGCTGGGTAAATGCCAGTGACAACCTTGTTCTATCCATAGAGTCACTGGAATGCTCGCGACCATGCTCGACCCAAGTGACCCCAAGGTGCACTAAGCACGATTGGGCATCGATCTTCTGAGGCTCGTATCTTAGACCTCGTGAGAGGTATTGACAAATTGTTAGGTGCTATAGGATCATGTTTTTGAGGTCTACAATAACCTATCTCATTTTTGGGTGATTCAAATTCATTTGTATTTGGCAAGGCAATCTCAGTTGATGCCAAAACTTGCAGTGAGGGTCAGTTGAAAATAGCTTAGCAACGTATCTTTCAAACCATCTGACCTGGCATCAAATCATCTACTCCATTGGCTTCAATTAGTTGGGTAAATGCTAGTGAAAATCTCATTCTATTCTACAATAATTTGAAATAGAGGAAATAAATGAAATTAGCCAACATAGTACGAAGGAAGTCATGATACCTTGTTTCCCCGTCACAATGAAAGTGAAATATTTTACAATACATTAATCTAGTTTGGTATCAAGACTATGCCTATTATTTTAGGACCATTGACATGCTTGTTAGCCAAGCTTGCAAAGGGAGTTGTCAAAATATTTGATCTCCTCTTTCTCCTCGATACAATTCTTATTGTCTACAAAGAGGTTGGGTGGATATATGGTTCAGTTACAAAGGAAATTTTGACTTCTTTCAAAACACATTGTCATGGATGGAGTTCTATATATTGTGTGCCCCCTAGGCCATCTTTCATGGGGTTTGCTCCAATTAACCTTTCAGATCAGCTTAATCAAGTTCTACATAGGGCTCGTGGATCAGTAAAAAAATTTTTGACCAGACATTGTCCTATTTGGTATGGTTATGAAGGTACACTGAAATGGTTGGGGAGGCTATCAATGCCACTATCTATCCAAGGACATGCCATCATCCTTAGGGTCAGTTATAATTTTAACTATCAAGTCCCATAAAAATTGACTTTGAAGCATAGACAATATATGTAAACTATTCGATAGAATGCCCACAAGTAGAGCATGACATATGGAATTACAGATAGGAACAGTAGAACTAGTAAAAGGTATCCAAAAATGAAGTTTCCAAAGCTTTGTTAGGTTAGACTGGTCAATGACAATGAGAATTGGTTTTGCACATCGACAGTATTGGCATTCAAGAACATGATAATCTATAATGTAATTTCAATATTAAGACATTATCATTTCCTGAGAATTCCCCAACACCGAATGTCAAGGAGGACCTGACATCTTCCCTGATGGATAGAACCTTGTTTCATGCTCAGTTGTTGGATTCATAGAGGTCTGGGAGTATATCGATGGGAAACTTAAGAGTGATTTTCAATACCAAGCTGATGATGCCTTCATGATGCATGATAATGCAGTTCTTTTTGTTGACATCAGTCATAATTCAAATATGTTGGCTTCAGGTTCATAGGGTGGGAAAATTGAGGAGGACATGCTCACAATTGAATCCCAAAATACATATGTATGATGGATTTGACAAAATGTTTCTTGGTGTCACTTGCATGAAGCGGTATGTTTGTGGAGAGCTAGAAATGACATGCTCTAGTTATAGCACCAAGCGTCCAATCAAAACATAGAGGCATTAACACTTGTGTTGCAATAAGATCCAAACGACACTATTCTATAGGAATAGATCCATTTTGAAAGATGTAGAGTGCCAAGTAACATGGACTTTCATAACAAAATATTACTAAGGCACTCACAAAGGGAGACTTTCATGTATTCAAGAAAGAAGATGTGGATAGGCACATCCTCAAGAATTAGTTATTATAATAGGAAAGAAACTAACCGAAAGGGGAAAATAAGGCTCATAGAGGAGATTTTGGGGGTTCCGAATTCCGCCTGACCCAAGAGACTTTGTGCCAGGGGAGGGATAAATTAGGATTTTTATTGTAATGCAAGGAAAGAGGGATTTTATTTTTAGATAATGATTAATGTACAGGAATAGTAGAATCTTTGTTATTTTGTTGTGTTCAAAGAAGGATATGTGAGCATATTAAAACTTTGATTTTAGATGCTCACTTTCTAATTGATATTCATCTTTGAATGATATTGGTTTCTTTTGAATGTGTATCTGTTACATTTGATCATCAGCATGATCATCTGTGGACTTTATGCTATAGTTTTTCGTGTATTTGGAAAGAACCATTCATCTTTCTCTCTTAGTTTCTTTCTGTAATGCATTGTTTAGACAAATGAAATTTGTAGTGTTTACTATCCTTTTCTTTTTAGTAAATTAGTCCCTTTGCATCTATCTTGTGTTTACAAATAGATATTTGTAAGCCTTTATTTCTTTCAGGTTAAAAGCATTATCATTTATAGTTTAGTTGATTCATTGTAAATCCTGCATGGGGAGCTGTACCCGGATAATTCAGAGGGTGCTTACACTTCTCAATAGTGAAGTGACCCAATTGTTGGTGTTGGTTGAGTCTTTTTGTTTGGGCTTTAAGGGTCATTTTGTAAGCATTTTTTTGGAAGACAAATCTATTCACCAACAAGAAGTTAAATCTCAAACATAATAAGCTCCATGAACAGGGTATTCTAGAGTAAAGAAAAACAAATGTAACTTCAACAAGATATAATTTAAATCATAATGATAATCATAGTCAAGATATAACTTCACCATTTAATTTCATAAACATGAATAATAAATATGTATATACAAAAGATGACACAAATATAACATATAAATGAACATGTTCTATATTGTTAGTGTAATTAAGTATTTACTAATTACACTTACTTAAGTTTACTTAGGATAATGCATTTGCATAATTATTTTTCTTTGAGACACCTAGGATTTTGCATTTCTTTTTAGCACATGGTTAGGAGAATCTCCACTTTAGGTGTCATCACATACCTCTTTGTGTGTGAGATCCACCTTTAATGCTCTTATCACATTATCATCCTCTCATTGTTGCACATGTTTCTCATACTTTCATGTACAATGGAGGATGATCCACCTTTGGTGGACATGTGATTCCACCATGTCTAGTTGTGATCTTATCACTTGCATATCTTCTAGATATCATGCATTGCCTATATATTGAGGCATTCTACATTGTATGCAATCAATCAATTATCCATTATTTGATCATTATTGAATTCTTCATTTGATCATATTATCTTGTCTCTCTTGTTTGTGCTATCTCTTGAGATTTTATATCTTGGTTTCTACTCTTTGCCTTAGGCAAATTGTTACATGGTATCAGAGCCATAGGAGTTTCATTTGTATAGCCTATTTGGAGAGATTTTTATTACAGGTCAAAATTGGAGCTTGCTGGTGCAAATTAGAGGTTGGCATCACATTGAGGAGGTCCAAAAACCCCTAAATCAAATTTTGTTTCATCCAAATCGGATATTTGAAGCAAAATCTAGAGCCATTTGAATTTTCAAGGTTCGGCGGCGGTGATTCAGAAAAAATAATTTCAAAGGCGATTTTCAAACAGGGATATCTTAGTCATCCGGACTCCTTTTTCAGAGCAATTTTTTTTGTTTTGGGGTAGAATTTCACAATCTACACAATGGTGCAAGTGATTTCTGATATTTGTTTCTGAGATTTTTTGAAAATCATAAATTCTGATTTTTACAACTTTAGAGGCTTCGTTCGGGCTCATATGGACACATTTTCAAGTGCTATTTTTTTTTAAAGTTCATGATTTTTTGTCTACTTTCTAGATCGGGTATCAGTTTGAAATTTTTTTTAGTAGACATAGTATTTTTAGAATTTGGTCTATTGTGGCCTATTTTTGGCACTTGTAATTTATTGGATCCACGAGTGGTCTTGTGTCTTAATTGTATGAGTCTACCATAGCTTCATATTTTCTATTGTAATCATGAAAATCAAAAGTCCACTTTGATTCATTTTGGCAAGTGGTAATTGTACATGCACTATATATAAAGTGTCAAAATCATCTATTTTGGGAGGTTCTTTGGCTCATTGCATTTTGGGAGGTGCATTGATTTTTTGATCTCATTGTTTCATGTGAGAAGTACATCATGGATGGTTTCATTAAGTTGACAAGATGGAACTATAAGCAATGGAGTGAATTGGTTATTGTTCATCTTAGTGATCATAACCTATTGCCTATTTGTATGAGGATAGACCTAAAAATTCTTCTTACAATTATGACTCTTACTCAGAAGTTGTTAAGGTTATCTATTTGAATATGGATATGGATGTTATAGATTCCCTTGATGACTATGAAGATGAGACAAAAAATATTCTTGGTCTTTGGACTGTTCTTTGGGAATTGTATGGAGATCCACATATTCCTCCACTTCCAAAACATCCAGAACCTCCAGTTGCAGCTCCTTCTCCTCCTTCTGAGATCACATCTCTTGATGATACATGTCTTCCTATAGCCACTCCTTGTGATTTAGTGCAGCAAGATATTCATTGTCTTCCAGACTTGGTTCCATGGGATGACTACTTGACAGACATTGCAAGTTTGTTTGTGGAGTCCTAAATTTCAGATTTGGGAGATTTCATTAATGATATTCATCTTCTCTTTGTTGAGGATGATCCTTCTTTAGTTGTTTTGAGGTAGTATGTTGACCCTCATCTTCATTCTCCACTTGATCCTTCTTTCAAGATTGACATGATTGTGGATCCTTTGATACAACATTTGGAGGAGGCCTCTTTAACTTCAGAGAAGACATTTGAGTCTTTGGAGATTGGTTTTCATGAGTCTCAAACTTCACTTGAGATATCACATTGCATGGTTCAATTTGATCATACTCATGTGTTGGAGATTCCTATTCAGTTTCCTGAGACATCATACAATTTGAGTATTCTTCCTATAGATTGGGGAGGATTCATTGATACACTTATGGACTTGTTTCTTCCTAAGGGGGGGAGCATTATTTAGTTTTCTTGGTGTAGTTTCTATATTGATCCAAGGACACCTATCATGGGTGTACATTCTACATTGAGGGGTGGCTTTCTTACTTCTCTTCCTACTTCATTTGAGGAGGCATCTTTGTCTTTGGAGTTTGATCCAAATTCTTATGTGGATCATTTATCATTGGTTCCTTGTTTGTCACCTTCTTCTATTGGGCTTTCTCCTGATTGGTTCGTGGGATCTTCATCAACCAAAGACATGGTGACACTTGGGGCATACTTCAGAGACATCATACTTCATTTGGATTCCCATTCCTACTTCCTATCCACAATGGGAAGCCTTCTTATATCTATACTTGGTTTATCTTCTTCCTAAGAGGAGAAATGTTATTTGTATACATTGGACTATGTTTTTTCTTCAAGCACTTACCATCCTTGGAGGAGATTACTCATTATGGGGGGGATATCATGTCTCCTTGTTTCCTTCCTTTGGGGGGATTTTTTATTGTATATGCATGATATATGTCATAATTGGGGGGTCTTGATTACTCCATCCATGCATGCATCTTGTATTCATCTCTCTTTTTGGGGGAGGGTTTTTCCCATGAGTTTTTCCCTCTTTCTCCACTTTATGAGAGATTGCATTGTCCTTGCAAATTGTACATGGGTACCTAACATGGCCTAGTAGCCGGGACCCATGTTGCATTGTGAGCTTAAGTGCATTCCCCTAAGTTGCACTTAAGGGGGGGTGTTGGTGTAATTAAGTATTTACTAATTACACTTACTTAAGTTTACTTAGGATAATGCATTTGCATAATTAGTTGTCTTTGAGACACCTAGGAGTTTGCATTTCTTTTTAGCACATGGTTAGGAGAATCGTCACTTTAGGTGTCATCACATACCTCTTTGTGTGTGAGATCCACCTTTAGTGCTCTTATCACATTATCATCCTCTCATTGTTGCACATGTTTCTCATACTTTCATGTATAATGGAGGATGATCCACCTTTGGTGGACATGTGATTCCACCATGTCTAGTTGTGATCTTATCACTTGCATATCTTCTAAATATCATGCATTGCCTATATATTGAGACATTCTACATTGTATGCAATCAATCAATTATCCATCATTTGATCATTATTGAATTCTTCATTTGATCATATTATCTTGTCTCTCCTATTTGTGCTATCTCTTGAGCTTCTAGATCTTGGTTTCTACTCTTTGCCTTAGGCAAATTCTTACAATAATCATAGTCAAGATATAACTTCACCATTCAATTCCATAAACATGAATAATAAATATGTATATACAAAAGATGATGCAAATATAACATATAAATGAACATGTTCTATATATGTATCAAAAGTATGTCCATATACAAATATGGCACATGCCATTTCAAAATGTCTACAAAATCAATGTTTTAAAGTGTATAATGTCACATATATGCCATCTCAAAATGTTCCAAGTGTCATCTCTAAATGACCACAAAACTAAAACTACATCCTATGTTGTAGGGGGATCATCAAAATGTAGCCTCTTTGAAGAAGTGTTGGGCTCTGATTGATCCTGCATAAAAACTGAGTTCAAACCAAAGTTAGATTGCTTACTTTATATGATTTGTACACACACACACACACACACACACACACACACACATATCTATCATTCATAATTTTCAAAAACTAATTTAATTAAAATTATAACTGAATACAAATAAATTTTTACCTAGTCTCTTGATCACCTACCATGATCAAGTGTCCTAGCATAAGTCCTGGGTAGAGAAGGGACCATGCCAACAATACCAACTCTGACCTATAAATATATATTTGCAATAATGAGATTAGTAGAGTGGTGCAACATAGAGTAGTAAAACTACAAAATAGGATCATAGCATAATAAAATTACAAATTAATTGAACTAAAATTAAAAATTACATCTAGTGATCCCTCCTCTGGAATAGTGGGCTGGGTCAACAAAGAAATGAAAGATTCTCATGGGCCCTCCCTCACAGTCAGAGTAACCTATGAGAGTAAAAAGATTGTCAATTATATATCAATGTACTTGATCATAGCAACCGTAGTTACAAATAAAAATAACAATATGTAAAAGTCTACGTACAATCGGGCTATCACTCCGAATCAAGACGCCTATAACCCTACGCCGCCGAACCGGTGTCAGGACATCATCATTAGCCACACCCTATACAATAAAGTGCAAGTAAAATATTTATTACTACACACAAGAGGCATACATATGCATGCATAATTAATCTTAAACAATTAACTACCTTTCCTTTGTCGACACCTGATGAAGCAACCCCCTCACGCCCCCCACTGACATCGGCTGTAGCTTGCAAGAACATAATAAGATGACAATATATATTAGTAAATGTATGAATTTTATTGATCTAATTGATAGAAATTTAAGCATGTACACCAAATGATATAAAAAAAACTAATGGGTACATAATTTATAATATACCGTATAGTCATCAAGGCCAAATGAAATGGCCGAAAGTGTGGACTCATCCACCTGTCTCACCTCCTCTTGTGTCATCGACTGAACATAAAAGGAAAATATATATATACATAAGTGCATGGAATCATTAAAACTAATCTAAATAAATAAATTATTTTTAAATTAAATAAGTAATGTGACAAATTTATTTATAATGTTTACTCTTACCATATCAATAGGAGTCAATGGCTCTATGTGCACCTCCTAAGCACTCTCATGAGATGTAAATGCTCTAAAAGTTGTTGCAGCCTCTGTAGTAGCCTCTTTTATATCCCCCTCATCAATATCATGAAACTGATATATATATCAGAATCAGTAAACGGTCTGAGGCACATATGCCTACACATAATGCACATATGGGGCTCACACACATGTGAACTCTGACAAGATGTCGATGTGCTAGTAGCATCCACAGGAGGCAACACTGACCTAGTCTGTGTGATCAACTAATCACTCAATAAATGAATGGCCCTAATAGTCTGTTCAACAACCTCTCCAATGATATCAGGATGCTGCCCTAGAGGAGGGGGTGTGACATCAGTGGGGGCGACAAAGGTAGTGACCTTTCGGCAATGTGAAGATGGCCTATTCTGAGGAGCTCCTCTGTCTACGCCCATGTTAGGCTTCATACTCCAATAATCAACATGGTGACCAAGCACAAACTTAGCATACAATTTTTTAAGGAAATAAAATGGGACCTCCAAATTGCTATGTGGTGGTTTATCAAAAACCATCCACCAATGATCCCAAAAGTTTATGCTCATTGCTTCATTTGTGCACCATTTTATTAATAATTTGGGATTTTCGGGGTCAACTGGTATTCCAATATTAGGATCGACAAAAAGGGTGGCTATATCTTCCTTACTTATATTAAGGCCCACAATCCCATCATGGTCAAGCCCGTCATCAAATTGTGCATGCATATCATCAAGCCAATGAAGAGAAGCATTATGTTGTTGTGTGAGTGTGTCAATATTTCCAACAATTGTATTTAGTGTGGCAAGCATGGGACTTAATGTAGGTATATTTTGATACATGTTTTAGAAACCTTGTATTGTGTTCAAATTTTTTTCTATCAAATCTTGTAAAGATTTAGGGTTTAGATATGGGGGATTGTTTTTAGGATTGTTATTTGAATGGTTATTTTCTTCATTGTTGTCATCCATGCCTAATTAAATAAAAAACAAATCTAAATTTCAAATATTATTACAAATATAAATACAAAACCCTATTTAAAAAAAAATGCTACATTTAGAATGAAAATGAAATAAATTAATAAAAATATACAAATAACTACTTACCGAATATGCTCGGAGTCAAATTTGTTGTTTCCAATATTAGGTACTCGAAAATATATTGGGTATCAAAAAATCATGGATAGAAACTTGAAAAAAATTGCGCAAGGAAATGAAGAAAAGGGCTCGCGGTTGTCAAATTTATGCCATAGTTATCGGGTACCCGATTAGGCCTATGCTTTGGTGGCAAGTTTTCCCAGGTGTACTGACACCCAGGCCTACTAAAAAGTCAACAAGCACTTTCATGTGCTTTTGGACGAGTGAAAAGTGGATTTTTTTTCATCACCACTTTTTGGCCCCTCATGATCTTATACATACCCCCTCACTCCCCAAGATCATCCCAAGCTCTTAACACCGTCACAAGAAGTCAAAGTCAAGGTCCTGTGGTTATTAGAGGTCCTAGTTCCAACCAGTCTAGCAATCCCAAGCAATTGACATCCAAGAATGTCACCACCAAATCAATTGTGAATCCCAAGATGAACTACAACCTTCTTGATCAATTATAGAGAACACCAGCTCAGATTTCAATCTTTGAGCTTTTAGATTTGTCTCCAAGACATAAACAAATCCTTGAAGATTCTTTGTATACAACAAATGTCCCTAACAACATAGATGTCGACCAATTCCAAAATATGGTTAACCACCTTGCCAACCCATATTACCTAACATTTTTAGAAGAAGATGACAAATCTTTGAGCCATCCGTATAATCTTGCCCTTCACATTGAGCTCATGATCCATAAAACCCATGTCAAGCATGTGTTGATAGATGGGGGTGCTAGGCTCAACATATGTTCTTTGAGTCTGTTGAAGATACTGGGTTATTCTGAGCAAGTTATTGATACCTGAAAGAAGATTACCATAAAAGCCTATGATGAGGCAGAGAGAAGTTCTAAGGGGTTGGCCATCCTTCCTGCTAGGATTGGCCCCATTGAGAAAGACATTTTGTTTCAAATTGTTGATGCTAGACCCCTTACATACAACATTTTACTTAGTAGGCCATGGATCAATGACATGCAAGTAGTACCATCCACCTACCATCAATCTGTTAAGTTCCCCTACAATGACATAGAAGTTTGTATACCTAGGGATACCACTTTATCTATAAATGTAATTTTAGTAGGGATTCATGTTCCTCTCAATAAAGAAGCAGAGGATTTCAATGCAACTCTAGAATAGTGCAAGAATAAGCTCAAGTCCATAGACCTTGGTATGTGAGGATATCAACTTCACTCCTTTACAAAACTGCCAGTCTCACCTAGGTCTTATGGAAAACCTTCACAATAGATGCGACCTTCATCTTTGGCCATGACTTTGTTTGGAACATTTGTAGAGTCTTCAGTGCCCATCCAGGATGAAAAAGAGGAGGTAGCTGTCAAAGACTAGATCTATAGAGAAGACAAATACATGCATAATGAAAACTTCTCTCCCTCTCCTTAGACTTATGAAAGAGCGTATACTCTTGTTAAAAATATCGGCTATCCAGGACATGGTCCTCTCAGTCACAGACTAGATGCTAGAGCTAAACCTCTTTATCATGCTCTTTTTGGGCGCAGGTCTAACAAAATGGTTGGCCTAGGTTTCAAAAAACACAACAAGAGCACTGTTCCTATCCTTGGTGAGACAGATAGTGAGGATGAAACAAAGTACATGCCCAATTTGGTAAACCAACAGGACATGTGTGAAGATTGGGTTCCTTCCACCAATCTCCTTTGGGGAGATTCAAATGATCCAGTTCCTTATTCAACAGCTACAAATGTAGAACAAGAGGAGTCAGACACAAAAGATCCTATTACAACACATGTTACCCTTGGTGACATTAGAGCCTCTACCTCAAGGCATTGTAAACATGCATGGTGTAAACATCCCAGTCAGGATTTAGATATAGATTCACATGAATATGAATGGGAGTCTCTCTCAGATTCCTCTATAGTTGACATGGATGTTGATGTTGTCCATACATATAGTTCCCAACTTGAGGTAGCTAACGAGTCAAGCGTAGGATTAGAGGATTCAAATTTGCAAGTTGCTTTAGTGGATGATGCTTGGCTTGGTAGGATAAATCTTGATTTGGGTACGTTAAGGGGATACTTGATAGACCCTAACTCTACAATCACTAGAGATGATGCCATCTATATCTACAACATTGAACCCATCATTGATCTACCTCTTGCTCACCCCAACCTAATTGATTGGTCTCAATGCTATCAAGATCCTCAGCTCTTAAATTTTCAGAATAACTATGAGATATCATGTTACCTAAATGCCCTTGAGCCCATAGTCTCTTCCACCAGTGAACCAACTACAAGCATGACAGAACTAGATATCAAGTACCTTAGTCACAAAATAAAAGGAAAATAAAAAAAGAATAATGGTTCTGATGGTGAAAACCACTGTATGGCGGCATCAAAACCCAAAAAAAGTAAAATTAAAGGACATATCCAAGGGTGAAAACCTCTTTGAGGCACCTAAGGATGAGGTACTTGATCATCTCCCAAGTTGCTTTCAAGACAGATCATCAATGCTTGTTGAACCTACGCAACCAGTTAATTTGAATATAGAGGGGGCTCCACAAATAGTACATTTGGGTCAGTCTCTATCAATACAGGAAAAAGAAGCATATACCAAGTTCCTACAGAGCAAGAAGATTAATTTTTCCTGGACTTACTCAGACATGCTAGGATTGGACACTAATCTCATTATGCATCATTTGTCCATAGCTCTAGGTATCAAACCAGTTAAACAAAAGCTAAGGAAAATGCACCCTGACATAGCTCTTCTAGTGAAAGCTAAATTACAAAAACTCCTAAATGCAGGATTTATAAGAGCTATTGATTATGCCGAATGGATTTCAAATATTGTCCTAGTTTCTAAACATGACAAGTCCATTCGTATCTGTATAGATTTCAGAGATCTTAATAGAGCATGCCCAAAGGATGATTTTAAACTTCCTAACATAGACATGATAGTGGACATGATCGCGGTTATGAGATCTATTCCTTAATGGATGGTTTTTCTGGGTATAATCAAATCAAGATAGCTCCTAAAGACCATGAAAAGATTGCATTCACTTGCACATGGGGTACCTATTGCTGGAACATTATGCCCTTTGGATTGAAAATTGTAGGAGCTACTTATCAAAGAGCTATGACAACCATATTCCATGACATGATGCATAAGAATATGGAAGATTATGTGGATGACACCTTTGCAAAATCTAATAAAAGGGACACACACCTAGGCGATTTGGAAGTCATTCTAGATTGTATGGAATAGTTCCAACTTAGATTAAATCCAAAAAAGTGTGCATTTGGAGTCACCTTAGGAAAACTTTTAGGATTTATCATTTCAGCCAAAGGAACAGAGGTGGACCCAGAGAAAGTTCAAGCAATCTTGGATATACCACCTCCCGAAAATATTAGTCAAATGAGGAGTCTTCAGGGACATCTTCAATCTATAAGGAGGTTCATTTCACAACTAGCAGATAGAGCTCAACCCTTTAATAAGACATTGCATAAAGGGGTTAAATGTGTCTAGAATGAGGATTGTCAGAAAAGCATGGACCAAATTAAGCAATACTTGGCCAATCCTCCTATTTTAATGCCTTCTATCCCAAGAAAACCACTCATATTGTATGTTTCAGCAAAAAAATCTTCCCTGGGGGCATTATTAGCTCAACTTGATGATACTAGAAAGGAAAGAGCTATATATTACATTAGTGGTACTCTCGTGTCATATGAGGTCAATTACACTAGTATTGAAAAATCTTTCCTTGCAGT
Organism: Chamaecyparis obtusa; assembly: GCA_027943335.1. Classification (NCBI taxonomy): domain Eukaryota; kingdom Viridiplantae; phylum Streptophyta; class Pinopsida; order Cupressales; family Cupressaceae; genus Chamaecyparis; species Chamaecyparis obtusa. The sequence continues at coordinate 819,574 of BSBK01003925.1, forward strand.
GGTGTTTGCTTCCCAAAAGTTGTGACATTACATGCTTGTGCATACAGTACACCTCATAGCAAAGATTGATCCTCTCAAATATTTGCTTGGTAAGGCTGCTCTCACAGGTAGACTTACTAAGTGGATGCTTATCTTATCAGAATTTGACATAGAATATGTTGATCATAAAGCTATAAAAGGACAAGCCATTGAAGATCAATTGGCTAATTTTCTAATTCAAGACAGTATGCCTATTCAAGTTTGTAAGAATTTGCAAATAGCAAATATTGAACCAAGATCAAGAGGTTGAAGAAAAGCACAAGAGAGAAAATATGAAAGCAAGGATGGATTGAATAGATCCAATGAATTCACCTTGAATAATTTATTGCTATGAATCGCTATGAAATGATTACATAATAGGCCTCCTTATATAGGAAAGGCAATAAGAGATAAAGATAAGGAGCTAATAGCCTATCACCTATGCTAGGTGTAATCACATGTCCACCAAATGTGGATCATCCTCCAATATGCAATAAAGTATGTGCATTGGATTAGGATGATAATGTGATAAGAGCATGAAAGGTGGATCTCACACACAACAAGGTATGTGATGACAACTATCACACCAAAAGTGGAATTTCTCCTACACCATGTGCTTAATAGATGTGCACACTCCTAGGTGTCTCAATCACAAACTACTATGCAATGCATTAACCTAAGTAAGACTAAGTAAATTGTAATTAGAAATATTTAATTACACCAACAAAGTTGAATTTCCAGATGAGCACATAATGTACATGACTACAAGAACATGGAAGATGTTCTTTGATGGCTCTTTTATGCAAAATGGTTTAGGAGCTGGAGTGTTATTTGTTTCTCCTCATTGGTACACAATCCCTAAGTCCTACAAACTATTGTTCTCATGTACAAATAACATTGCTGAATATGAGGCCTTGACAAATGGACTAAAAATGGCAATAGAGTGGAGAATCATAGAGCTACACATTTATGGGGATTCATAATTAATAATCAACCAAGTTAATGAAGAATACCAAACAAAAGATGACAAATTAGTACCCTACAAGAAAATGGTTGATTCATTGAGATGATATTTCACCTTCATCACATTTCAACAAATCCCTCAAGTAGAAAATAAAGCAACAGATGCTATGGCCACACTTGCTTCACTTCTCTAGCTAGAACAGCATGAGTCTAGATTTGAATTTCTAGTGGAAGAGCTACATTACCCGATCTATGATTCCCAAGAAATTCACGTTATCTATACCCTTGTTGGCCATGAATCATCCTGATACGGTGCCATTTACTCATACCTACATGATGGCATTATCCCTGATACCTTCAACCATTTTGAAAGAAGAAAACTTACTCGTAATGCCTCTCACCATACCCTTATCTCTAGTGATTTGTATAGGAGGGTTTTAGATGGGACACTTCTTAGGTGCTTGGAAAAGGAGGAATTCGATCAAGCATTAGTTGACATTCATGAGGGCATTTGTGGTGGACATTCTAATGGTCTTGCCATGGCCTGAAGGTTGCTTAGGGCGGGGTACTATTGGCTCACAATGCAAATGGATGCAATAGCTTTTTCCAAGTCATGTGAAAAGTGTCAGAAACATGGAAACCTAATATATGCTCCAAGCAGGGAGCTTATTCCTTCTATATCTCATTGGTCATTTCAGTGCTAGGCCTTTGACCTTGTTGGGTAGATTCATCCCAACTCATCAGGTGGACAAAAATTTATCATCACTACTACTGGCTACTTTACTAAATGGGTAGAAGTTGTCCCACTTTCTATTGCTTCAGGAAATATAGTTTCTTTGTTCATTTTGAACCATATCATCTGTCAATATGGGGTGCCTTCTAAAATAATCACTGATAATGGAGCTTAGTTTAGAAACAAGGACCCTAAACAACTCTACAAGAAGTTCAAGATAAAACAACATTGGTCCTCCACTTACTTCCCACAAGGAAATGGACAAGCAAAGGCTTCAAATAAAACCATTCTCAAAATCCTCCATAGAACAGTTCATAAGAATGGTAGAGATTGGCATTTATAGATAAATCTAGCCTTGTGGCTTATAGAACAAGTATTCGTACTCCAACAGGGGCTACTCCTTTTGCCCTTACATACGATGCTGAAGCAATGTTACCTTTAGAGGTTGAGATCCCTTCACTTAGAGTCTCTCTCAAAGGTCTAGTTACAGATGAAGACTATCACACCATGAGATTGCAAGAGTTAGAACTTCTTGATGAGAAGTGTCAAGTGTCATTTGACCACATGAGGGTTTACCAAAAGTGTATGTCCAAAGCATTCAACAAAAATGTTTTCCCTAAAGAATTCCAAGTGGGAGATCTTGTCTTACGAGAAAATCCTAAAAACCAACAACATAGAGAGAAAAAGGGCAAGTTCGAACCTAATTGGCTTGGACCATACATCATTACTGTAGCTTTTGAAACATGTGCTTATTTACTATCTGATCCAGAGGGAGAACAACTCCCCGAGCCTATTAATGTTTTGCACCTAAAGAGGTTCTATCCATGATGCCTATTTCTGTCTGGGGGCATCCTTTGTACATATTTATTGACCCTAAAAAAATTCCAAAAATATTCATATATGATGCTGGAAAAATCGTAAAAAGCATATAAAGTCCTGAAAAAATACAAAAAAATCAAAAATTCAAAAAAATAAAAAAAATAGAAAAAGTGCCTTGGTGAAAACCTGGAAACAGGTGCCTTGGTAGCAAAAATACAAAAAAATTGAAAAAATCAAAAAATCTTCCAAGTGGTGAAAACCTGGAAATAGGTGCTACTTGAGGCCTTTGCACCCTTTTCTTTTAGCATGCACTCTCGACACTTAGCCTTTCTCCATCATGCCTTGTCCTTGTTGCCTCAGTTTGGAATTGGTCTTTGTCTTTGTCTAGGGAGCATAATTGTGTTAGCTTTGGTCTTTTGGATGTGTTTGTCTTTAGGACACCTCACAAACAATGTTTCTCAACACTCCCCAAATGTGTTTTTCAACACTTTCCTAGCGTCAAGTGTTTCTCAACACTTATCAAATATCCTACCCATAGTCTAGAATGATATGATATTTTCCATTGGCAGATGTGATGCTCAAAGTTTGACTCTATGACCTACACACACGTACTTAAACACTTGAATCGATGAGACTTGTTTGACTTTATTTCTTTGTGTGCTGTCTATGATGATTTCTTTCATGAGTGTTCTCTCCCTAATAGTTTTGATGATGCCGAGCTAGAAGACTGGGGTCACGAGGACATGTTTTATTTCTTTTTCTGCTTGTGGGTATATTTTTTTGATCCTCATTGTCATGAGCATTTGTGCTTGTTCCACTTGACACTAGGATCCATAGGGTATTATCCTTGACTATTTTTTGCAAGTGCCTGCTTATAGTCATCTTGACATTCTTGTGTTTCGATGTGAGCATAATCTTTCTATATCAAATTTAGGGAACCTCACTGCACTAGTCATCTTGACCTAAATGTCTTTGATACTTAGGTGGGATTCCCACATACCAGTCTGATATAGATCATATTCATATACCCATAGTTATACTAGTGTGTATTGTATGATCATGCGATGCTACCAATAATTCTCGATGATGATTATTAGAGACTAATAGCATTGTGACCTTGCAAGTCAACCACTTTTCATAGTAGCTTTCATTTTTAGGTTCATATTAGTTTAGTTTTGCATCTTGTATATGGAGAGAGCTCTCCTTTCATCTTTCACGGACTTGTCAGTCAACTACAATCACCTTCGGCTTCTTCTTGATCATGTCTTTTGCTCCTTGTCTTTCACATCACATCCTTTTCCTATCATCACAAGGGGTTAATCTTATCATCATATCTATATCCTAAAAGAGATCATTTTTAGAAGCCTAAGTCTATATCATAACATGAGAACTAAACCATACATCTATGAGAGAGATTATACATGAGCATTTATAACATATACATCATATATTTGAGCAATATCCAAAGACAATAAAATTGAATCATCCATCACAAGTGAGACAAATACTCAAGATATATCATAAATCCAGTAAATCTCACATATATCTGAAAGTCATGATACAAAGTACAATATGGGATCCAAAATTGAGATAAGTCTGAGGATATCTCTCTATACATCTAAACCCTAGATCCTAAGTCTGACTCTCCCCATCCCATGGTGGTGGTGGTGGTGGAGGTGGTGCTGCAGCTCTATCCGGTACCATGTATGATCTCCTAGCCCTCTCTGAGTATAGTGGCACTCACTGTGCTATAGGTATAGCCTAGATATATAGACCATGATAATAAGTGTCTCATACTACCTCCCTCCAGATCTCTGTAGCGGCAGCTTGTGATGTCCTCTCCCACTGATCTATCTCAGCTCATGCATCTACTAGCTATTGGTCTCTCACAGCTGCAGTGATCTTCAGCTACTGAATCTTGGCCTCTAAGGCCTATACTCTAGCATTGAGATCCTCATCTCCCCTCCCCATAGGCTAGTCCTCATCCTTCTTGCACCTGGCATATGTGGTGGTCTCTGTAGATACCCTCTGCTACCGCCCAAACTGTCTCCACACCTGAGAGATCACAAATCACTCAATTATCTCTAAATGCTGACCAAGTAGTGGTCGAATATATAACATATGCCCGAGCTCATGATCTTTGTCACTCCACTACTCACATGCCCTGTATGGCATCCACTTGAAGGCTGTAAGCTCATCTAATAACCTCCTATAATATGTGAGGTCTCCGCTATGTGGTTGTCAGATAAAACAAATGTATTTGTAGATGTAGGGGCATCTTTTCTCCCTAGGCTGCACATGTGGGTGCACAATAGTGATGTGCTCCCACACCCACACCTGTGCTAAGACAACACCACATGCCCATGTCCTATTATCCTTGTACACAATATCATGTAACTCATGGTACATGTCTGCTAAGATGGCTGGACCCCATGCCATCTACCGAGGGTGTGCTATCAGATATGAAACTAACCTACCCCAACCTAGAGGAAATCCCCTCTGACTCCTATCCATCACCAAGGCCTGTGCCACTATTGAGCATATTATACATGGCATCAAATAGTCCTGACCAAACTCCTCTATCAACCAGTCCTAGCTGAGGTGTCTATCAATAAATGTAACATCCTAGAACATGTCCTAGATGGCCTCTCACCCCTCAGTCAAATCTTGATCATAATACACTTGTGACAATAGAAAATCATGTCAGTTTTCATTCTATGGAAACATCACACTTATAAACATCCACAAACATGATTATACTTATAGGATCACCGTAGCTCAGTACTCAGAGAATCTGATAGACATCCTCTAAGGTGATAGATGCCTCTCTAGTAGGCAGATGGAAGGTGTTGTGCTCGCTATGCCATCTCTTGGCCAGCGCAGTCAACAACCCATGATTTGCTTGTATATGGGGCATATCTAGTAAGAACCTGAATCCCATGCTAGCCAAATCATCCTTCCCAAGATCATCGAGATCTTTGACGCAGCGTAACCTAGTCACCCTCGGTGCTCTGATGATAAGTGCTAGGAAAGCCTCCTGCAAGCCAAAACTCAAACCAAATGTCAGAACATATCATGATGGATGAAATCAGTACAAGGAATACTAAACACAAAAATTGTCTTGACCCATGTTATTTTTCTCAAATTAACACATGCAATATTTCTTAACATACTTTTGCAACACTGTTTTTGGATATAGTATCATGTGATACTTTCCTTAATAGTAGTGCGATACTATTTTTCTCTATGATAGTTCACACAAGATCGCGCGATATTTCATCTAGTATCATGCAATACTGGATTGAACTATTGCGTGATACTTTGTGGACCCACGAACTATCACACGATAAAAAGTACCAAAGTGTGTGATACTTTTAATCTATCAGATGAACTTTTGCATGAAAAAAATTTGAAATATTAAAAAACAATTAAAAACATGTTTAAATGCAATAAATAGCTCATAAACGACTCAACAGGTGAGTTTTTTTGAAAACTTACCAAGGCAGCATAATGAGGAGGCCGGTTGTACAACCGACCGCGCTCAAATCGATGCCTGTGGATTAGAATCGGTGCTTGCTGGGCCATTTTTCTCTCTCTAAGCTCTCAAGGTTCTCGAAATCACAAAAGACAAATGAATTTGAAAATGACCTTTTTACCCCTATATATTTTGACTTTTTGACCTAATTTTCAAAACATCTTGAAATTTCACAAAAATTGCACCACTGGCTAATGTCAACATCTTGGATCCATTTTTAGGATCAAAATCAAAATCTGAGTTTATCTTGATAGTCAAAATCACTTTTCAAAATTTCCTCCTTCTACGTAGTTGGCTGACCATTTGAGGCCTGATCTTCGATCTTTGTTGGGGCATCTTCATCTCCATCTCTTTCAACCTTCTATTCTTTCATTCACTTTCATTCCCTTCATCTTTTTGAGGTTTGACTTCATTTTTATCCTATATCTTTCTTAGTCAAACTTAGTCAAACTGGGGCATATCTTCACTGCTTGATGGTTATTCTATTATTCTTCATCTTTGATTATGATTTCTAGTGATTTGATCAACTTTATCAATTTTTTGTTTCCCTCTACTCGATTTTGATTCCGATCTCGAGGGGGCAATACTTATCAAACTTCAATCCTTGATTCAGCTTTATCAATCAAACCTTGAGATTCTTATCTGTTATCTCAGACCTGACAATCACCTATTTACAGGGGTGTTGGCCTTGTCTTTTTCAATTAGCTTACCTTTGTCTTGATATGTTCCCATCTATCGAACACATGTCTGGATTGTTTTGTGATCCCAAATCTATCTCACACTTCAACTTCATTCTTTGACTACATGTGATCCCAAATCGATCTCACATTAGTCAAAGAGGGGAAAATGTATGCACCCTAAAATGGTCGTCTAAACTTTGGGCCCCCATTCTTGCAATTTATCAAATCTCTGAATCAATATTTTCAATCAAATCAATTTCCTTGATCAAATCCTAATTCTATCATTTATTCGATTATTTTCTATGGGCTAACCATTTTATCCTAAGTTTTTATTTAATTAAAAGGAATTTCCTCCCCTTTTATTAAATAAAAAGCCCCCACTTTTCCTCTTATCCTAAGCTGCACAAATAAAGCATTATTCTTATTTTATAAAAAGGGAAAAAGGCCTTTTTGTCTCACATGGGACACAAAAGTCAACTCTTCTTTCTCATTGGAGGAGACTTGTGCACATGGATTGATCCCTCTTTCAAACCCCACCCTTGATCAACTATTTTGCCTCTTAATCTCCATCATCCATTGATTCTCATTTCTTATAAAAGGATAGCTCTCTTCTCATTTTAGGATCCCAACTTTTGAATACTAATCTTATGCTATAGGATTTCTTGGAGATTTGGAGCTTTGGAGATCTTATTGTTCTTTGCTTTCATTCTTGCATCATATCTTCATGTTTATGCTTTCTTAGCTTAGATTTCCTTTTCAAGTTCTAGTTTAGCTCACATAGCTTAATTAGTAAGGATTGTAATACTTTCATTTCCATAGCTTAGCTTGCATCTTCATTTCTAGCATTGCATTGCATTCTCATTTAGATTCTTGAGGATATTGGCATTCTTGCCCTTGTCTCCATTGAATCTCCCATTGTGTGGTTGACTAGCAAGGTCATAGGCTTAACTAGCTCTAGTTGAGAGCAACTCAAACATCCTTGCAACTCCATGCATAGGGAGCTCTATGTCGCTTTCTCAAGGTTTCCCATTCATGGATTCTCTTGGAAGTAATGACTTAGAGAAGTGCACATAATTTGAGTGTATAGGACCCACCCTTGCTCACTTATTAGAGGGCATAGGGGAATTAGGCACTCTGAACCTATCAGATAATCTCCCCCTCCCCTACCCAACATGATCAAGATAATCTGTATAATCAACATCATACTGCAAATGAAATTCTGCACATAATTGTTTGTAGAAATATAGTGGAAGCTCATCCTTCTAGGGCCACCTATGATGAGTAGCCAACCATCGAGGATATATAAATGGTGTGAAAAGGTCATCCTCACATCTCGTGACCATGTACCCTCTTACCTTAGCCATGTCTCGGTAATGGGGAAACATGGTCTTCACCATAGCGGTGGAAACATTTGTATCAATTTGTCTATACTTCATAGTGCCAGTAACACTGCGAGACAAAGAAGTATATAATGTATCAATGTTGATACTATCATATGAGCTATATGATTGAACTATGCCAATCATACACAACAAATCACCTCTAATAATGTTCTCCCTATCCCTATTGTGAAGGGTGGTGGATGAAGCAAAAGTATGATCCAAAACCTCTATGGCTCATGTCAATCTATCAATAGTAGAATCAAATAGCTTCTCTCTGGCCTCTCTAGAATTGACCAATCTATGTGAGGAGCGGTGACTACCACTACCCCTCCTATACACTAGACTCTCTTGAATCCTCTAACCCTCTACTCGATGCCATGTATAGATAAAATGTATATATGCGGAAGTATAAATAAGAATATATATAGATCTCTACACATACATGTACACACAAATTTAAGAAACATACACGTTACAATATATATATATATATATATATATATATATATATATATATATATATATATATATATATATATATATATTCATATATATATATATATATACACACACAAATTTAAACACATACATGTTACAAATTTTCTAATGAAAAGAGGCTTTCAGTTATGGTTCAATGTAGATGTGTAGATGTAGATTGAAAGTAAGGGGTCCTATTAGGTCAATTATTAGGTCGTATTAATCCTATTAAGTCTTAAGGGGTCGTATTAATCATGTTACATGTCTTAATTGATCATATTAGGGACATATTAAGTCTTAATTAGTATTAATTAATCAATTAATAGGTCCTAATTGGTCAAGTATTAGTCACATGTTAGGTCTTATTTGGTCCTATTAGGTCTTAATAGGTCATATTGGACCTAATTGGTCTTAATAGGTCCTATTAGTTCTTAAGGGTCATATTAGGTTTTGTTAGTAGGTATCAGGTCTTATTAGGTCATATTAATCAATTTAGGTGCTAGTATGCCATATTAGACCTATTATTAATTCTTAAGGGTCCTATTAGGTATTAAGTGGTCCTATTAGATGTTAAGGGTCTTATTACCTAGGTCTTATTAATCATGTTAGGTGTTAATAGAAAATATTAGGTCTTATTACTAATGTTAGGTCTTAAGGGATCATATTATGTCTTATTAATCATGTGAGGTCTTAATTGGTCATATTAGTCACATGTTAAGTCTTAATTAGTCTTAATTAACCTCAATCAATAGGTCCTAATTGGTCAAATATTAGTCACTTGTTAGGTCTAAATTGGTCATATTAGGTCTTAATAGGTCATATTTGACCTAATTAGTCACAATAGGTCCTATTAGTTCTTAAGGGTCCTATTAGGTCTTATTAGTACCTGTATTAGGTCTTATTAGGTCTCATTAAACATGCTAGGTCTTAAAGGGTCATATTATGTCTTATTAATCATGTTAGGTCTTAATTGATCATATTAGTTACATGTTAAGTCTTAATTAGTCTTAATCAGTCAATTAATAGGTCCTAATTAGTCAAGTATTAGTCACATGTTAGGTCTTAATTCCTATTAGGTCTTATTAGGTTGTATTAATCAATTTAAGGGTAGATTATTAGGTCTTATTAATCATGTTAGGTCTTAATAGGAAATATTAGGTCTTATTATTCATGTTAGCTCTTAAGGGGTCCTATTACATCTTGTTAATCATGTTAGGTCTTAATTGGTCAGAGAGAGAGAGAGAGAGAAAGTTCATGTTGGGTTCTAGTATTTTGGTTTATGTTCGTTTCTAGTGTTAGAGTTTAATAGGAAATATTAATCATGTTAAGGGTCTTATTAGATGTTAAGGGTCTTATTAGGTCTTATTAATCATGTTAGGTCTTAATTGATTGTATTAGTTACATGTTCAGTCTTAATTAGTCTTAATCAGTCAATTAATAGGTCCTAATTAGTCAAGTATTAGGCACATATTAGGTCTTATTAGGTCGTATTAATCAATTTAAGGGTCTTATTCTAGGTCTTATTAATCATGTTAGGTCTTAATAGGAAATATTAGGTCTTATTATTCATGTTAGTTCTTAAGGGGTCCTATTACATCTTGTTAATCATGTTAGGTCTTAATTGGTCAGAGAGAGAGAGAGAGAAAGTTCATGTTGGTTTCTAGTATTTTGGTTTATGTTGATTTCTAGTGTTAGATTTTAATAGGAAATATTAATCATGTTAAGGGTCCTATTAGATCTTAAGGGTCTTATTAGGTCTTATTAATCATGTTAGGTCTTAATAGGAAATATTAGGTCTTATTATTCATGTTAGCTCTTAAGGGGTCCTATTACATCTTGTTAATCATGTTAAGTTTTAAAATGTCCTGGAGAGAGAGAGAGAGAGTTGATGTTGATTTATAGTATTTGGTTTATGCTGGTTTCTAGTGTTAGAGTTTAATAGAAAATATTAATCATGTTAAGGGTCCTATTAGATGTTAAGGGTCTTATTAGGTCTTATTAATCATGTTAGGTCTTAATAGGAAATATTAGGTCTTATTATTCATGTTAGGTTTTAAGGGGTCCTATTATGTCTTATTAATTTCATGTTAGGTCTTAATTGATCATATTAGTCACATGTTAAGTCTTAATTAGTCTTAATAAGTCTATTAATAGGTCCTAATTGGTCAAGTATTAGTTGCATGTTAGGTCTTAATTCTTATTAGGTCTTAATAGGTCCTATTAGTTCTTAAGAGTCCTATTAGGTCTTATTAATAGGTATTAAAGGTCTTATTAGATCGTATTAATCAATTTAAGGGTTTTATTAGGTCTTAATAAAAAATATTAGGTCTTATTGCTCACGTTAGCTCTTAAGGGGTCCTATTACGTCTTGTTAATTTTATGTTAGGTCTTAATTGGTCAGAGAGAGAGAAAGTTCATGTTGGTTTCTAGTATTTTGGTTTATGTTGGTTTCTAGTGTTAAAGTTTATGTTGCTTCATGTTCTAGTTTCATGTTGGTTTAATGTTAAGGTTCATGTACGTTTCATATTAAGGTTTATTTTTCAATTAGATTTAGGGATCTTCTTTTAAATTAAGTTTATGGTTAGGATTCATGTTTATTTAATGTTAAGGTTTATGTTGGTTCATGTTTTCATATCATATTTCTAACAATTTATATACATTTTTCTAATGTTTTGTAACATTTTCATAATATTTTAAAACATATGTAATAAAAAAAAAATTAATTAACTAACTAACACATTTTCTTAACTAAAAAAATATTATATTAAATAAATAACTAAATCTACATAAAATCATATTATTTAATTTTACAATTAAAAATAATAAAATTACATGAACAAAAACAACTATTAAATTAACAAGTTTATTTAAATTATAATTATATTTATTATAAAATAGACAAAAACAACTAAAAACATTAAAAAATGTTAAAATAAAAATGGCCTACCTATTTTGACCGAAAACCTTCTAAGGTGTTCCACAAAATCTGCAAGCCGCTCCATTTCAAATGAGCCCATCCTTTCAATTTTTTTGGCTTATATAGTTTTTGAGGGTTTCAGTCAAAACTGTTCCGGCCGGAACTCCCCTGCCACATTGGCGCCGCATAGAACCTAGTGTGCACCACATAGGTCTGACCAAAACTATTCTAGTCAGAATGGTTTCAACCAGAACCATAAAATTTATCCTCTAGTTCGACATAGCTATGTACTTTTACCCATCTGTGTGTGTGTGTGTGTGTGTGTGTGTGTGTGTGTGTGTGTATGTATATGTATATACATACATATATATATATATATATATATGTGTGTGTGTGTGTGTGTGTGTGTGTGTGTGTGTGTGTGTATGTGTATATATATATATGTATATATACATATACATATATATATACATATAGTATGTACACACACTTATATATACTTATATATATACTTATATATATATATATATATATATATATATATATATATATATATATATATATATATATATATATATATATATATATATATATATATATATATATATATATATATATATATATATATATATATATATATATTTATATTTATATTTATATATTTATATATTCTTGCATATATGTGTGTGTGTGTGTGTAATAAAAATAAATTGATGAAGAATATAAGAAAATATAGACCAACAAAAGGAATTGAAAATAAACACAAAAATCAATAAACACACAAGTATATAATTATGCATATATACGAAGAACTATAAGAACCCCAAAAGGTTCTAACTTCACCAAATTACTAATTTGTTATGCAAATGATATGTTTGTCTTGAAATTTGATATTTATATGAATTTTCTTAAACTTTTCAAGTAGATTGCCAAGCAAGAAATAATAGCATTGCAAATATAAAAAATATTTTAGAAATGAAGTAGAGCTGCAATAATTCTTATTGAGCATAATACATACATACATATAGATGTTGGTTTCTACTTACGTTGGCCCAATTTTGCATCCAACATCCTCTCTCCAAATAGGACCTCTGGTCCAAATTTGGGTTCATCTTGGATGGAACAAGGCAACTTGGTTTTCCTTGTTCCCAACAATTGTCCTGTTCCCCAAGGTTTGGCCCCAAATTTGAACATTGTAATGATCATTTGGTTTAAACAGGGATTTTAGACCCTTGATAGCTTTATTTGAGTTTTGTACCCTAAAATGGTGACCTAAATGAAGAGGTCTACATGGTCCAACCATAGGGGTTTCAAGGAGCAAGGAAGGAACATCTTTTTTGTAGGTTAATCTTGTCCATATATGGACTAAAGCAAGCCCCTAGACCTTGGTATTTTAAGGTTGACACTCATCTTAGAAATTATGGTTTTAGAAAAAGTCCTCTTGATCCTCATCTCTATGTTCGAATTTCTAGTTAGGATATTGTTATTCTCATTATATATGTAGGTAACTTAATCATCACATGTAGTGGACCCTAACTAAACTTCAAAAGGTCAAGAATGATCTTTATTATGTATTTGAAATGCAATTGGGTTGTGCAATTAGATCTTTTTGCATCATCGCAGATGACATTATGAGAAAATTGATTATTGGTCTAGTTTTGGGATAGAGCAATACATGTGGAAATGAGCTAAAACTTATCAAGGGAATGATCAGCAAGTGGGTGAAATAAGGTTGGACCTAGACATGGATTGTGATGATTGCAAAGAGTACCTACAGGGTCTCTCAAGGAACTGGGAGCTTCTTACTAGTGAATGATGATGCTAATGTTGGAGCTTAATTTGGGCCACTAGCCATTTTGATTTTTTGTTAAGCTATAGTTATGTTTTATTGTGTAGGATTAGTAGCAAGTATGATAGCTTAGGGTTTCATTCATCTAATCTTAGTTTTTATCTTATTTACTTTCAATTTATCTTGTACTTTATGGCCTTAGTGCCTATCAAAACTATGGTTTATTATTATATTTATTATAATCTTGGTAGTAATCGACTCTATTTTAAGATAGGTATGACTCTAATTAGTGGTTTTCATAAGAATTTGAATGCATATATGGGTTTCTATCTAGGGAATAGGCCTCATAGTTCTATGTTTATATTAAATTTTATCTTCTTAGGTAGCAAGGGTTTTTAATTTCTTCTAGTTGTTTGATGCCAAATTGTTATTTGGTTGTTGTGTCCTTTATGTTATTTCTTGTTTACTTTATGTGAGGGTTTGGGGCCCTTTCCCTATTGAATTAGTCAAAACCATGATTGAGCAACATGGTAAAGGAAAATTAAGTTCTTAATTCAAATTTTAAAAGTCTATTTGTTATGCAATGGACATGATCTTTAGAAATTTCTATACAAACTCTTTTTCAAACACTACTGCTAATGATTCTTTTGAGAAGCATAGGATGAAATAGATAAGCATGGTTCTAGATGGTGATAGTGAGCATACTTGTTGTGTCCATGATTCTAATATGGAGTCTAGTTTTGGAGTGAGGGATTCTCTATTTTTGTCTCTAGAGGATCTCATGCATGGTCTATTGTTTTGTTAATTGCAATAGGTGGTTAACTTTTTAATTGTAGAAGCTTACTTTGTTGGTGGAGTGGCTCAAAATGCCTATCATATCAAATATAGGGGTTTTATAATTTAGATGCTTGATCTTGTGAAATATTTCCAAAGAGGATAGTTGCTATAGTTACAACCTTTAGAGTGCTAATCTCAAATGATAATTGAGAAACTCAAGGTCTTGTGAAGATAAGTTGGTTTCATGCTCCATTCATTGCAACTTTCAAAAATTTCCAAGCACTTAATTTATTCAATGGGAGAGAAAAAGATGTGATAAACCTTTCTGAAAGAATTAAACTATTGTGGGTGAAGAAACATTTCATGATTTATGACTATTGTAGTGATAAAAGATATTCCAACCTTTTATGTGAGTGTAGCAATAACATGTGAATCTACCTATTGTATTTTATGACTATGTATCTATGTTGTATGTGCTTTTAAAGTAATAAAATTAAATTCATTTCTAATAAAAATTCTATTTTTTTATAAAGTGTAGAATTATATCAACACTTACGGTGGAAATTACTCATTCTTTTCAAGATACTATCCTGATAAAGTGTGGATCCTGGAGATGTTGATATTTACAATCAGTTTGATTTTCCTCTTCAAGGAGACGAGCCTTCTCATGGGGCGAGAGGTAAGAAGGTCATGATGTTCATATATACAGAATTCTTTGTGGAATATATATTGGGAGGGTCATTGGGTCCTTCCTCCTTAAGGATTTCTAAAAATAACACTAATGGTTCTTGTTGGGGAAATCTTGGTCATACTGGCATTGGTGGAGTAGGGTGTGATAGCTCTAGTGATGTTCAATTTATTTTTCCAATTTATAAGGGTCTTTATACGAATAGTTACATGGAGGCATTTCGGGCAATTTTATATGTTGCAGAGCAAAGTTGTGTTCTTGGCTAGAAAATCATTAGTTGTAAATTTGATTCTTAGTTAGGTGACTTTGTTGAATGAGCAATGGTTAGATGATGTCATTTGGTACTTAACTTTTCTCATTAGACATATTCTTAGGTTGTGTGACTCTTTGGATATGTTACTTTTAATCTTTATTCACATTCCTAGGAAGTGGAAAGAAGTAGCAAAATGTCTATACAAATGGGCTTCTAATCAAATGTAAGGTTGGAA
Source organism: Chamaecyparis obtusa (assembly GCA_027943335.1). Taxonomy (NCBI): domain Eukaryota; kingdom Viridiplantae; phylum Streptophyta; class Pinopsida; order Cupressales; family Cupressaceae; genus Chamaecyparis; species Chamaecyparis obtusa. Next base: position 834,840 of record BSBK01003925.1, read on the forward strand.
TATTATGAATAAAAGACAATAATTTATGATCTTTACTAAATTAATAAATAAATACTTCTTTACTGTATTAGTCCTTTTTTTTAAGATTTATCTATACATCCAATTAGATTTACATAGAATAACTCAGTGTTAGTTACCTAATAATAATAATAATAGGTATAAAAAAAATTGTAATCATTGTCCAAGGTCATAGAGGGAAGCACATTTTTGGTTTTCTGAGAATGAACTTGGCAGAGATCAAAGAGAGGAGCTCTAGGGCTCTAGCTAGCAACAATTTCAAGCAAGAAAACCCTTTTTTCCATTGATATCTCAAATAAAATAGAGAATGTTTTTCAACTAAGAGCTCTAATAGAAAGTATGAAAGAATTATGAAAAATAAAAATATGTCCTTCAATTATAGACCTACAATAACTACTTTGCATAAGAATCCCAATGGACATATGCTTGTTTTAGTTTTTGTACAACTGGCATCTCATAAGATTGGGTCTTGTGCAGGTTCAATATATGTTATTAAATTAAAATTACATAAAAAAGAAAAAATAGTACATAACTTGCATTTGAAAGCAGATGTTGATGAGAGATGCCCAGACAAAAACAAAATGAAGTAAAGCTAAAATGATCATGAGATGTGCCTTGTTCCTTGAAACGTTCACATTTTCGTTATAGATCCCAACTTTGGAAATAGAGCTAAAATGATAAGCCTAAGCCCAAATCTTTTATATAGTATATTACACTCAATCAAAGATGTGGAACATGCAATATGGTTTTGGAAAGCTTTCTTTTACTATGACATGATTTCTAATAGATTTTAGATCAATGATTAGGATCATTATAAAATAAGTTATTGGCAAATTATGTTTTACACATCATCTTACATATGATTCATATACCTTCTGTTATGATGTGGTAAGTGTTTTATTTTTAAGGGTGATTTGTTCTTTGGTTTTTATTTCTTTATTATTCTTGTGAGTTTTGGATAATAAAGTAGGACATTGAGATAATTATAAATTGAAATTTTCTAAAATTTTACATTTACTTTATTTATAATTTACATATGCTTTTTATTATATTAAACAAAATTAAATGATCTTCAAGATTTGGATTGTGTCATGAAAACACAAAATATCTCACATTTAATTCATTTATTATTTATAGATGTTTGAATTATATATATATATATATATATATATATATATATATATATATATATATATATATATATATATATATATATATATATATATATATATATATATATATATATATATATATATATATATATATATATATATATATATTTAAATAATATTGGTTTCTTTCAATCAAAGTGATGGAGCACTAAAAAGTATATTTTATTAAACATAAATATCAGAGTACAAAGAACAATTTGCCAACAAAAGTTAGGGTGATATTAAAAAAAGCATCTATGAATCCCAACAATAAAGAAGTAAATGAGAACCTAGAAGTAGAAGAGGAAACAAGGGACCACCCACCAACCTCCATAGACAATAAAAATCTCATAAGAAGGACATCAATAGTAATCACAATCAAAATATCTCTAGCAAAAAGTGCAACACTGGGAGGAAAAAAATCATCTCCTAGATTGTCCAAAGAAATGAAGCTCAAAGTTTCACTCTGAGAGAAAACAATATCATTGGAATAATGGAGCCATCCAATTTAAATAATATGATTATTATTTAATAATTATGACTATTTATAATAAAACATATTGTTGATGACAACTTTAAATGGAAAATATATTTTATTGATTACTTTTCATTATTAAAATTCATATTTTCAATTTAAAAAAAATCAATTTTTTGATCTAGAATTTTTTTAAAAAAATTTAGAGTAACATTATAATTTAATTAAAAACACATAAAAATATTCTAACAATTTGAAATAAATGCATAAACATATAACACTTTGCAAGCTACCCATCACATTTTGAAATTAATTACAACTTCAATTCTATTTACTTATTAATCTAAATTACTAATTTGTCCCCAATTTTCCTTTCATTTTCCAATCTCAACATACAAGAAATAAATATCTATCTATTATAAGCTAATTTCCCCATTTTTTCTTGTGCATACGAAACCAATCAGTTACCAACATTAAAATTCACATTCTCAATTCTAAACTAATCAATTTATAATCTAAAATATTTTTAATTTATTTAAAATAAATGCATAAATATATAATGCTTTGAAAGCTACCTATCACATTTGAAAAATAAGTACAATTTAAACTCTAGTTACTTATTAATCTAAACGACTAATTTCCTCCAACTTTTCTTTCATTTTCCAATTTCAACATTCAAGAAATAAATATATTTTTCTATTATAAACTAATTTCCCCCATTTAACTAGTGAATAAACTAGTAAATTCCAGCCAATCAAATTTCATTATTTCTTTTTGTTATGTAAATTCTAATATTTGTTAAAGTAAAATATACAATATTTAACTTTTTCAATTTATAAAATTATTTATCTTTCGTTTCATTGGTTTAAATAAATTGAGCAATAAGAGCCCTTTTTTCGGAAATTTATGTCACAAACATTAGCTCCCATGTCAAATCATTTATTTTCATCCTAAGATTTAGATATTCTAGAATTTATTATAATAGTTTTGTAGGCAATCCATCTCATTGGCTGAAAAAATGAGGGATAAGTCAGATTTTTGAGAAATTTATTATGTTTGAGTTAAATTAAAAAGGTCTTGTAGTCACATCCAACACAAATATTTATTAACTATAATGAAATACTATTATAATAATTTAACTTTATCAAAATTTAAATACAATTTTTTTACTTAAATTGTTAGAAAAAGTTTATTATTACATTTTACCTATTATATTTCATAAATTTTTGTACTATGATTTTTTATTTTATGTAATTTACAATATTTATGATAAAAGTTTTATAATATATTATAATACTATATATTACATTACATATATTTTTTATATATACTATTATTTTTATATTGTATTAATTATATATTTATACTATATTTTTATTTTATATATTTATTAAAAAAAAAACATATTTTATGAAATAAAAAAATAATATAATATTTAAAATATAAAATTTGTGCACTTTGTCTAAATGGAAATTTATTATTCTAATTTTTTAATATATTTTTATCTTTGTAAACTTTTTAAAAAATTAAATAGAATAAAATAATAATTATTAATATCAAGTTATTTGTAATATATGAATATTATTAATTTATTATTATTTTATATAAAAGTATTTATTATTAACTGTGAATTATGTATAGTAAAATAATATTGATTATATATATTAAATTAAAAATCATATTTATAAAAATTTATACAAATATGACAATGTCAATTTGATTTACAATGTAAAAATAAAAATGAATAAAATATTAAAATAATTTAATTGAAGACAAATAATTATATTTGTGATAAATACTAACATTACATATTTCTACATTTTTCAACTACACCAAAATTTTGGTAGGAACTTAATTGCTTTGCAACATTAAAATTTACCATTCTCAATTAAAAAATAACCATTTTATTAAAGAAACCATTGAATTACCAACATTAAAATTTACATTCTCATTTAAAAAATAACCATTTTATAAACTAAAATATTTTAAATTTTTAAATTTCAATACACACTAAGATTATAATTTAATTAAAAACACATATAAATATTCTAACAATTTAAAATAAAAGCCACCACATCTCAAAACACTCTAATAAAAACTAGTAATTACAGCTTAAACTATATTTACTTGTTAATCTGAATCAACGGACATAAACATTTCGCAAGCTTTAAATTTAAATATATTATATAAAAATAAATATCTCTGTCAATTTACCAGTGCAGATTTTGTTTGCTATTAAAAACTAATAAGTATAGAAAAAAATAAAATAATTGCAACATAATCTAAATTAACATTCCTAATTTTCCGTAACTTCTCTTTCATTTTCCAATTTAAAGGTGGATGAAATAAAAATCTGTCTTTGTAAAACTAATTTGTCCACTTTTTCTCTGACGTGCAAGAAAATTCATTCATCATTAAACAAGAGACTTTGTCCGCGAAGACTTTGTCTGTGAAACAAGAGCCGTTAAACAAAATTGATGTGCATTAAGTGAAAGATGAAGATGTTTAACCAGCAATCTCTGCCTATTTACAAGCGTAGATTTTTGTGCACTAAAAAACAAGAGACGGCAAATAAAATTGACGTGCATTAAGCGAGTGATGGAGAGGTTTCTGTCCCATTTTTCTTCATGACCGTTTACCAGGCTAGACTTTGACCACTTCCCAGCTTTATAATAATCCCATTTCGCAGAGCTCAACACAGTACAGAGACTTGGGTATTCAGCAAGTTAGTTGTTTGTAAGATGAAGATAGCTTTGCTTGTATTTTCTGCCCTCCTACTCTTCTTTCTCCCTGCCCTGCCTTCTTCGCCTTCTTATCATTCTGATGAAGAAGCTCTGTTGGATTTTAAGCATTCCCTGTCCCTCGACCCATACAATTCCTTGCTCGATTGGTCTCCTCCTCACTCCTTCTGCAATTGGACTGGGGTTGTCTGCGCTTCTCGCCATCAGCGTGTTCTTTCTTTGAATCTCACTCATATGTCTTTAGTGGGACCAATCTCTCCTTTCCTTGGCAATCTCTCTTTTCTTAGAGTGCTTGCTCTCAGGAATAACAACTTCCATGGCCAAATTCCTCCCCAGCTAGGGAGACTGTCTCGCCTGAGAATACTTAGATTGTCTCGAAATCAATTGGAAGGTTCCATTCCCACCACTCTAGCAGGCTGCCGCTCTTTGCAGGTTCTCATACTGTCCTATAATTTTTTGAGCAACCCTATCCCTTCGCAGCTTGGCCGTCTTTCACAATTAGAAACCCTTTATTTAGGGGACAACCACTTGACGGGAACAATCCCATCTTTCCTAGGAAACCTATCCTCTCTAACTGATTTGCAGTTGCACGATAATAGATTCCATGGTAGTATTCATTTCAAATTGGGTATGCTTACTCGACTCAAAATACTTTCTCTTTGGAGAAACAACTTGACAGGAACAATCCCACCCTTCTTAGGAAACATGTCCTCTTTAACTGAATTGTATTTGGCTCAAAATAGACTCCATGGTAATATTCCTTTCGAATTAGGTATGCTTATTCAGCTCAAAATACTTAATCTTTCGGAAAATAGCCTGACGGGAACAATCCCACCCTTCCTAGGAAACATGTCCTCTTTAATTGAATTGTATTTGGGTCGAAATAGACTCCATGGCAGTATTCCTTTCGAATTGGGTATGCTTACTCAGCTCAAAATACTTTATCTTTTGGAAAACAACTTGACGGGAAGAATCCCACCCTCCCTAGGAAACATGTCCTCTTTAACTGCATTGTATTTGGATCAAAATAGATTCCATGGTAGTATTCCTTTTGAATTGGGTATGCTTACTCAACTGCAAATACTTTATCTTTCAGGAAACAATCTAATGGGCACAATCCCACCCTCCCTAGGAAACATGTCCTCTTTAACTATATTGTATTTGCATCATAATAAGCTCTGTGGTAGTATTCCTATTGAATTGGGTATGCTTACTCAACTTAGAAATCTTTCTCTCAGTTACAACAACCTGACAGGAGTGGTTCCATTTTATATATGGTGAACTATCAAGGTTGTAAAACTTAAGGGAAAGCCAAGTCATTGGAGAAATCATATGCTCTCTCTCATTTCATTGGATCAAAAATAATTTACATAGAGTTGTTGAATAAGTTTTTGGTCACCAAAACTAAGTGCAAACATTCTTTCAAGGCAATTATAGGAAGTCTGGATAGTCCCCCTGATAGATACATCTTGCTCTTCTTCACAATGTACTAGTGAGAAAAATATGTTTCAATTCAAGCAAATGCCAAATTTTGGGGATTGTGGACTTATCTTATAACAAGATGAGAGGAAACAGACTTGATGTTTTTCCATACTCTGAAGGTGTAAATATGGTGTGTAGTTTTTTGCCATTTATGTGGCAAGCATGATTATTGATAATTTGTAGATAAATATCTAAATAAAATGCAAATTTTTAAGGAGTATAAATTTATGTTCTTAACATTGTCTTCGTTCTTATTTACAATTGTTTTTAATTTAGGTTTATAATATTTCCAAATATCATTTCTAACATTATTGCAACATAACTAATAATTTACTTGTCTATCAATCTCTCAAACACGGCCTTTATAATTTTATATAAAAGGAATTGAATTCTTATTCATCATATAGTCTTAGAAGGTCATCTATTTATGTGATGTGTTCATCAGAATTATTTGATGTCAAACAAACCTTTATTTTGGGGCATATAGGAAGTCTATCAAAAGAAATGGTTATAAATTTTGGATAAGGAAATGGTGGTAATGCAAGATAAGTATTTTCATATCATGTTCACTATGAATTCTTAAATTTTAAATGAGTTATTATTAAAAAAGGTCACCTATGAGGCATTTGATAATATATTAATATCCCTTCATTATTTTTAATTTTAATCAATAGCAAAACAAGGGTGTTAGCCCTTACAAAACCACAATTCAAGGGCTTTTTAAGTAACAACACACTAACAGTAGAAAAACATCAAAAGTAGTTAAGAGAAAAACCACCAAAAAGTAACCAAGGGAAATGGTTAGTTAGCCTAAAAAGCTCAATATTACCATTGCTAAAAGTACAATTATGGGTAGAAATCAACAAAATCCTACACCTAATACAAAAAGAATAGAAAAACATATAGTTGAGTAGAATGTTCTTCCTAAAGGTAGAGTCTAGATGAAAAAAAAAAGAGTAAACTATTTTTAAACACCCCATAGGGGTGGATGATAGTAATCAAAACCATCTAGGAGTTAAGTATTATGAGGGGATTTGATGTGGCAGCCCAACTGGTATAGAACATGATTCTAGTCATTTGTAAGAAACTTAAACAAATCCTTTTAATTACCTTCATCCTCTCCATCTTTGCCAAGAATGTTTCATTATACCAGGCACAAGGAAGTCCCATAGATGTGCATAACCTGAAGATTGAACCTAGAAATATTTCCAATCTTTTGTTCCATCTCGATTAATTTTTTTCAAATTCTTGCTTTACATTTCAAATTGGCTAGCTCTGATGCAAAAACAACATTGGGGTTGGCAGGGATGTCTTTGACATCTTCAGGCATCATGTCCTCCATGAGGTTAATGGGATCCTCTTTCATGCTATCAGAAATGTGGCTAAAACTATTAGTAGTTGACTTGTTTGACCTTCCAATAGAATCAACTTCATTCTCATCACACTCCATGTCCTTTTCCCCATCTTCCTTCTCAGTCTTCTCATTCCCCTATTAAGTGTTCTCCTTTGAATCATAATCAACTATAGCTTTTTCCCTTTCTTTGTAGGCATGTGGTCAACCTATTAGATCTACATTGAGTGTTGTGCTCCTCTTCCACTTCATCTTCCTCTTCACTATTCACCTCTTGGATGCAAAGTTTTGTTTTCTTAGTGGGGGGAGAGGATTTTTTCCCTTTCCTTTAGAGGTGGCCAACTTGGGCACTTTCTATTTCAAGCCACTAGTGTTAGACATGGGGACAGCAGAATTCAACAAATCTAAGATGCCATTACTAGAAGAAATCCTAATAATACCTGTATGATGAACACCTTTCTTCTTACAAGGCCCTAGCATGTCAATGATGCTAAAAAGAAAGGGAGACTGAGAAATAGGGGCCAATAGACCACAATAGGTTTAGAGGGGTCGAATACTAGATGAAAATGGTAAAGCCTAAAAATGAGGCCTTGATGCAAGGGGATATGTTTCTTACCCTGGGTGTGGGGACCTCTCATTTACATTAAAAATAGAACTTTTGAGATAATAGAACAAGAATTAAGGAAAGGATATAATTTAGTGGTTCCTAAAATGGTTAAGGAGAGGCATGTGGTAGCAGTAATAGACCTTAAAGCACCATTCAAGTGTAAAGTAATTCATAAGAATGAGACAAGCGTGGTCCCAAGGTGGTGGAAGCTAATCCCTATTGTATCCCCCTTGCATCTTGACTAAAACCTTGTTACCTTTTAAAATTATTTTTAGGCTATCATTATTAACCAATTGGCTAGTCTTCTTCCACTGTCTTCCTTCAGATGATAACCTAGTAGCCTTTGAGATCACCTCTTCATTGATTTCAAATGAGATACCCCAAATAATATCTCTCATTTCTTTCTAGGAGTTGGAAAATTAGGTTGACAAACCCTCACAAACCCATTGTTGGATTTGATTTAATGAGAAATCCCCCTCTTTGAAAATATGCCACATAGTGGGGTCATTCTTGAAATCATCCATCTTAGTAGGCTCGATGTAGACATGGTCCCTACTCATCTCTATAAAAAATGACCAAGATAAACCATTCCAAGAAAAAAATTAAACCCTTGATACGATTAGGGAAACTTGTGGTTATCATAGAGAGATTTAAAAGCAAGATAAACACTAGTCTTTTTGGTTGGATATAATAATTAAGCCACCCTCCCTGTAAAATAATCTCATGTGAGAAAATATTCCCCACAATTGAGGGTCTTTTCATCATAGAGTAAGAAGTACACTCCTTTCCAAGAGGTAATAATAAATGCTCATGTGGCTATGTGGCATCCACTCAACATGCTAGCTCATCATTTAGGGGCCCACCTTGGAGTTGAGGTAATTCTTATGATTCACCAAATGTCATCTAGCAAGAATAGTATAACTTAGGGGGCCTTTAGTGTCATGTTGGCTAAGGCAACTCCCTATCCCTGTGTCATCATGCCACATCATCAAGTCTATATTCAAATTCAAAATAGAATTCACCATTTGATGCTCTCATTTGTTACTAAAAAGAATAGGACTATGGAAGAACCAAAACAATAAAGTCCATGGAAGCACCATAACCAATGCAAGCTATCACTCATCATCCATACTAGAATTTTTGCATTCTCCATGAGATTTTGAATGCCTTCCTAGAGAGGATGAAGATTTCTCCAACATCTCAATCCCCCAAGGTTGTAACCTATTGTAGCAAGTGAGTCTACTACCATGTTGCCTTCCCTCTAAGCATGATTGATTCAAAGGAGTCAAAACCTAGAACAAGCCTATGAATGTCACGCAAAATTCCATCAATCAACCAATTCACCTTGGAAAACCCTTTAATAGAATCTGATGAGATTCAAATATCCTTTTATTGATAAAGCTCTCACACCAATAGAATGTGCTACCTTGAGTCCCCAAAGGAGGCCCATTCCTTCAGCTTGGTTATTTATGTGCACTTCTACAATTTTCCACTATAGGTGGATACAAAGTTTCTGATTCCCATTCTGATCAACCATCTAGCAGTAGCATCATCCTAAAAATGCTTCACAATTCCATCAAAATCCATCTTGGACCAACTAGGAATGGGGGGCTCCATTTGGTATTTCTTCTTTCTAATCTTTTGGAACCATCAAACTTTGTATAGGAGTTTGGGAGACCCTAGTTTTTGACAATTTGAATAGGGTTAATGCAAGATCATGGGGGGCCAAAAAGAGGCAATGAAGAAAGCATTTTTTATCTACCTCAAAACACAAAAATTTGTGTTGACTTTTTGCTAGGCTTGGGTGTCAGTACACCTGGCCAAAGCAAACACCTAAGCTAAGTCAATATCTGATATTGGATTTGACAATGTAAATTATATATATATATATATATATATATATATATATATATATATATATATATATATATATATATATATATATATCACACACACACTAATATATTATATACATTTAACACTATATAATATATTATATACACTTTTATATCATAGACCTGCAACCCTACATGGGGCCATAGATGTATTATATTGGATTTCATATCCGATATTGGATATGACTCTGTGTGTGTGTGATATATATATATATATATATATATATATATATATATATATATATATATATATATATATATATATATATATGTATGTATGTATGTATGTATGTATGTATGTATGTATGTATGTATGTATGTATGTATGTATAACACTATATAATATATTGTATACACTTTTATATCATAGACCTGCAACCCTACATGGGGCCATAGATGTATTATATTAGATTTCATATCCGATATTGGATATGACTGTGTGTGTGTGTGTGTGATGGGTCATTTTTGCCCACGACTCTAACTGTGAAAATGACATTTTTCATGTAACCAATATCATATTTTATCTGATATTCGATCCTCGGAGGCCATTTTTTGCCAAATTCATAGCCAAGTATGAATTTAATTATTTTTAAAAAATTTTATAAGTTTTTAAGTTTCATTTTTAATTCTTAGATGAAAACTAGGTTTTTTGAATTTGAAATTGTTTGTATTGTTTAAATTTTATTTTATTTATATGAGTTTTTAATTTAATCAGGCATGGTAGATAACAAGCTATGAGTTTTATAGGTATGAATTCTGATAATGATCTTTAATGCCTCATTTTGAAATTAATACCAAGTGTTATGCACATCAACAAAAATCAAAGTGTACTAACAATATAAGAGTATGATAGTCTTGTATGCTATTTTTAGTCATATAATTGTTAGAGCTACAATTATGGAGCTGGCCATTAACCTCCATAGCTAATGGACATATTCAATGAAATCAAAAGGATAGGAAACCATTGTACAGTGATACCATAATCAATCACAAGATTCACAGGTATCATTGAAAAGAAATACAAATGGACCATCATAGTACAAGAACAACATAAATTCAATAAATGACCTTAGGAACATATCAAGGTAGTAATGATCATCTATGGGATGTCATCACCCAGTTAAGGGGAGATAAAGGTTATGACTCCATATCACTGGTAGAAGTAATATAAGTCACGGTCAGGTCAATAGAAGGAGGCTATAGGATAATGAGTGATGATATGAAGGGGACCCATGATAAACAAAAATAAAATATGCTAGATTCATAAACTATAAAAGGACATCCTTCAACAAATTTTAATGTCATGGAGCAATACAAATCATAAAAGATCCTTGACAGTTGAAGTTACCATTGTGCATGCGTTGTTATGAAGTAATAATTAGAATATGATACATATCAAAACAATGGTGCAATCACATAAAACATTTAAAGGCGAATTCATGACAGGAACCAATGAAGGTACATTTTAGAACAACAATGATCATCTACAAGATTCCATCATAAGTGAGTGAAAAAGACAAAAGTACAAAAAAAATGTATTAACCAATCATGACAACAGTTAAGCATTAATTGTTAATATGATTTAGAACAACAGAGAGGGGGGGGTGAATCAGTTGTTCTCAGGTCCTGATGTATAAAACAACTTCAAAAACTTTACTTCAAATCAGATCAAACAACCATAACAAACTCGGTCACCACTAATTTAATACCAAAAACATATAACTCAGCAGTCCACTACCTTGCTGTAACTAACTTGTAAAACACATCAATGTTCAAATCAAAACATTCACACAAGTATGACAATAGGATTTGTAGTGGAAACCCAATATGGTAAAAATCACTTTGTAACATGCTACTATTATTTTCACTCTTCTGAAGTGAGCTCAGTTAAAAGCCAACCCTGTCAAAGGTTACAATACACACTGTCAAGTGTGACCCGGTTCAAGGATTTCAATCACCCTGTCAAAAGTGAGCCTGGTCAAAGGACTTAAATACATTCCATTAGAATGTAACCTCTATTAAAAGGATTTAACATATGACTGCTAGGTCAACCTCTGTTAAAAGGATTTTGACTGTTACAATGGTTAGAAAGTAGCATTAGTATTGATCTGAAAACATACAACTCACTTTGCAAATATCAGATCCAATTCCGTACTCAAATGCTAGTTTACTGACTTTGGAACTTTGCCATCTCCATCTTTGATCTACTCGGAACTCTCCTTCAAGCAATCACCACACTTTTTCTTCAACCTTCTTGCTTATTCAGTCAATAAAACTTACTGTTCTTCCAGCATCTCCTTCACCATGCATTCTTACAAACCTCATGCTTCGGTTCCTTAATATTTTCCTCTGTTAGGTTAACTTTTTCTTTTGTTGCTTAATCTCCTTCGTAGATCTTAGGGTTAGGTCAGATTCATTGAATCTACCCGCTTCATGTTCTTCATTTCCTCTTCTAGAATCATCTCAAATCTCATAAAGATTTACAATAAAAATGTTTTACAAAGCATTAAAAGCTTTCATACAATCAATAAATAAAGTCAACACGGTTTACATAATCCAAAAATTCAAACAACGTCATCCCAAAATGTTTTCTCTTCAAATATAAAATTACTGATGCTCAGTCAATACTATGATCATCCACTCGGTCTCCATGTAAAACGCTTGGTCACTACTAAAACTGTTTCCTCGGCAAATACTATCTTCCTCGGCAATTTACTGATACTCGGTCAACACTGAATTTTGCTCGGCATCCACTAACTCGGTCGACTCTATCATAACTCGGCTTAAACATGATTTCTTCATTTTTGTTTGGTGAAGCCTACCAATTTAGTCTTCAACTTTACTAAGATAAACAATACATTATCTCATCAATGTGCAACATAGTCAAGTACTCTTTGTAGTATCAAGATAACTCAACTTTTCCTTAGGTGTTATTGTTACCAACCTTGCCCCACTCTTCCTCAATCAATTCAATAGATATAGTACTTTCCTAAGTAGCAACAGTCTTACCAATTAAGGTTTGACATCAAAGGCAATACAACAATTGTTTCAATTGCAGTTTCCAACATTAATAACATATTGTTGCTTCAAAAAAAGAGTATTTATAGATACATCATACAAGGTATAAGATAGAGACATCATTCATAGTCAAAGATCACAAACTTCTAAAGATAGAATGCTTTACAACATAAAGGAAAATTGGCAAGTGACTAACTTATCATGAAATGAATGAAGTGATATAGACTACCACTAGTTATATCAGAGCATATTGAGCAGTTAAAGTCAATGAAAGTATATTCTGAAGTATATTTTTATTTTGAATCAAGGTTCTATACAAGGTACAAAGCAATGGTATTGTAGAAATCTAGTTGTCCCAACAACTATGTTGGGAAGGAATATGAAAGCAATATAGTTCTATATTATGATAGTAGTACCAATGAGGAGAAAATAATGACAAATCTTTCATCCATCTGAAAATAATGCCATAATAGTGAATATGTGTAAGTAGAAATGACAATAGTGAATACAAGTGAAGCCATGTCATGAGGCCATGGAGAATTAAGAAGATACAATTAAGGGTCCTTATAATAGTGTTAGATGTGTTTGACAGCAAAAGATATAGACAAAAATATTTTTCATTAAAACCAAGCACATGTTATCATCTTACTATGTGAACATTTTATAATCAAGGCATGAATATAGACCGAGAAACATCACAGTGTCGTAATGGAGTAAAAGAAGCAGGTAACTAATGTAGAGTTGCATTCATGGTAATAGAACAATCAAAAAGAGGTTTTTAGACAATAAAGTTATAGCAGGGGAGATCTTCATGAAATCCTTTAAATTTATTTTAGAAGAATAGATGGAGCCACGATTTGTTTTACCATTCTCAATCACGGGTACAAAAGCACAGAGAGCTAGGGCTAAATGACAGAGATTGAGCTCAACATGACAAAATACACAGATTTGCGAGTTTAAAGAACACAATAAATGCGTATTAAAATCCTCATTTTACAACAAAATCCTCAAGGATGTAGCCATGGTAAAGACGAAACCCAAGTATCAAAGGAATAAGTCATGGCTACATTAGGGTTTTAGTAGACAGATCTTTGTTTTCGTGTATTTGTGTACAGAGGGGCAGGAACTTTCGTTACCACACCAGGTGTTTATCAACATTTTTTATTTGACTTTAAGATCTACAAATTTGAAGGAAAATGGAGTCCAGGGTTTTTGATAAATCATGGCTACATATAAGAAAAATAGAGAGAAACACCCTCATAAATCTGTTAAGAGATACCCCACAACCCCTTTAGGCTCCCTCATCTTCACGGAAAGCTCAAGCATAAAATTACATGGATATGAGAGAGCTTTTGTTCTCAAAATATATGTAGAAAAGATACACGACCTATGTAAGGAAATACACAACTTTTCCATGTTTTTTTTACATTCTTTTAAAGTTTCGTATTAAAGAATGGACAAGGGTTTTGATATATAGTTTTCATACCCATCTAAGCTTCAAATACATAGGAAAAAGCATCAATCCACCATATTTGTCATAGATAATAGGACTACTTAGTCTAAATGTTGATGTACATGTAGGAGTGGCTAAAATCTTTAAGGGTCCATTTGGACCACGACATACCAAATGCCGGATATAGTCAATTCTGGAAGATTTTGAAATTCTGGAAGATACAAATTCTGAAAATGATCTCCACAAAATGGAATGACCTGTTTGGTTCGACACACTGCTGCGATGACTCAAATTCAAATATCCCGTAATCGACTGCCCATGGATATATAGGGGGCTCCCGAAATGGAACTGCTACTGATGCTCATGAAATTAGTGCTACTGGAGCTGGTGCTGGAGCCAGAGTGACGTAGTTCACGTCTGTGTAGGCAATCATAGACGTCATGGGGAATGCCGAGAAAATTCATGTGATTGATTTGGGGATGCGAGGTGGGTTTCAGTGGATAGTATTGATGGAGTATCTGGCACACAGATCCATTTCCTCTGATCTCCTTGCGCTTCAACTTCTCAAGATTACAACAGTTGGGATGGATGGCGAGGAGCTTTTGAGATGCAGAAAAAGACCATAACGGCCCTGAGGTTGCAGAGGCTCCAAACGCTCGATAATACTCCAAACTGCTGAAAATGAACAGTCAAAAGGCAGACGTGAACCAGTTATCTTTGCACGCGGACCTGACCATTTTAAAAATTGACATACGAAATGGGAATATGAGCCTCTAATTCCAATTCCACCTTTTCAAGTGGAAGACGATATGCCCAATTTTTTGGTAAAATTGGAATATCAAAATTCCAATTCCGTCCTTCGATGTCGCACACAAACAATAAAGACCGTATTCGGAATTCGATATTCCGGTATATCGGCCGATATGCTGTGGTCCAAACGGGCCCTAAAGAAATTTGCATAATGATTCAAATCCTATGGCTCCAATTCTTCCAAAGTCGGTGACCAGGGAGTTTCCAAAAGTTACAAAATGAAAGTGAGAAATGAAATGTGATTTTAGGATTTTTTTAACCTAATATCTTCACCGAAAGGGTTACTTTTCACTTATTTTGATGAGCAATGTTCACTATCTTATATTAATATTTATCAAGTATCATGCTTGGTGATTATTAATATAAAGTAATAATATTTTATATTTGATATTAATATTTATTGAGTGTATTGCTTAATAAATATAAGATATAAGATATAAACTATTTTTTTTTCTCTTATTTTCTTTTTCATATACACAAAATGTAATTAATCTTTATTATGTGATGTTATATAAATCATGTAATAAGTATTAAATTGATAGTACAAAGAAATAGATATAACTAGACTAGGGAGATTTTATCTTTTTGAAGAGTTGTGATGTGATAAGAGGGGGTTTTCTTTAGTTTTGATGCAATTTAGAGACTAAAAATAGAAATATATGACTAAATAAACTACAAAAAATTGCATATAAATGATTAATTTTGGTCACGTGACTTGTTAGAAATAGGAAATACTGAGGGGGGGGGGGGTGAATCAGTATTTCACAAACTTTTTCTTTTGCCCACTTATGGATATAACAGATTACTTTAGTGCATACAAATATTATCAAGCTGATTAACAAACATAGCAGTAAATAGAAAGAACTCATAACACATCATATGTTCTCGAGGAAACCCTGGCCAAGGGAAAACCCCGGTGGGGATGGTACCCACAAATATCACTAATCAAAAGTATCTTGTTAGGGATATTGGACCCTATTAGGAGTCAATTTACAATGTATAGTAGATCTGTCCTAGTTAAAGGACTTTAGGCCTTGTTAGAAGCCTTAACCCTATTAGGAGTTTAGATTACAAAACCTGATCACCAACTGAGCTCACTGCCCAAACAGGTAATACAAAAATGTTTCTGACTATAATATGGTACTACTTACAACTTCGCATCAATAGCCTTTGCTGCTATCACAAATACAACTATCGCAAGTTATCTTTTCTTTCTTTTTACATATCACTTCTATCTTTCATTACATTTCAAGTATGCCTAATGTATGAGTTATTAAAGCTAATAACTTTACATGGTCGGCATCTAAAATCATTATCCAAGAGTAAACATCTAGGATGTCATCCCTTAATAATGTTAAGTCATTATTTTGACAAGCAAAAATAATCCCTTAACTCTTTCGCTAAAACTATCTCCAAAACTGCTCTGTCTGCAAAACTGTCTTCGGTAAACTTTGAATAACTTTGTCTGTACTGCTCCAAAATTTATGCACACTGAGATGGGGTATCCTCATACTCTATAGAAGCTTCAGTTAACTGCGCAAACAAAAATATTGCTCCAGTGGACGTCGCCAACTAAATCTTCATCGGGTGCTCTGTCAAGATCACTGTATCCAAACTTAGATAATTTCTTCCTTCAACTTTGCATACTTGCATTCCAGATTCTACGCTCTTAATAGAGATCATATGTTGCCATAATGATAACATCTATGCATCCACATTAGCCAAATTTCCAACAATCTCCCCCTTTGTCATTGGTGGCAACATATGGAAAAATTAGCTAAGTGTGCAAACAAAACTTCAAAAAAACTTATACAAAATTTTGTGGCCAAAAGTTTATACAATATGAATACAATATCATACTCCATAGAATAGCTCCCCCTATGAGTATCCTTCCTCAACATATATACAATTTTCTGCTACTATCTCTCCCCCTTTGGCAATAATGACAAAGATAGGGTGTACAAAAATTTCAAAAACTTTATACCTTATTATCAGTTATTGCAAAGCCGATAGGCTTGCAACACAATCACTAAACTCTAACTTCCAAGATTCAAAATCTTTCTCCCATATCATCTTGATGGATTCAACAACATTGAGTAGAGTACTCAATCCGTATGCTACTGTCTGACAAGCTTGCAGGGAATTGAAGCTAAACTTCTGAAATGATGTCTTTGTTGAAAGACACTACTCAATTTGATCTTCAACAATTGATATCTTGATTGAGACATGCTCTCTCAAGATGTTAACCCTGATCATCTTTCTGTTCTTCTCCTCTACTATCATTCTAATTTCATCTTTCAATTTCCTTATGTTCTTCTCAACAGAACTTATCTTGACATTAGGGCTTGTCAAGGTGTTTGTCTCAGCTGTAATAGCATCTAACTTCTCTCTGATCTTCTTATCCTCTTCAACTGTTATGATTTCTGATTTGGTGCACTGTATATACAAATTCTTTCCTATCTCAAAATGTCTCCTCAAATTCTTTATACATACATCTAGACTACTAATGTCATTCCGAATATTTACACTCAAAGTTTGTTGCATTTCTGCTTCAAAGTCTTCCTGAACTTTTATCTTCGCAATATCCTTCAAGTTAGAAAATTCAGAGTCCAAAGAATTTATTACTGATTGAGCTTTCTCAATGGATCTAATTCAGATACCTTAGTGCTGATCACACTCTCAAGTTTCTCTGTCAAAACTCTAACTTTGCTTTCAAGGTCTTTCACCTTCTTATTCTTTCTAATAATTTTGTTCAGAGATGTAATGAACTCAAGCTGATCATCATCTTCAACTTCTTTTCCAAGGTCTTCAAACATTGAGCCAATATGCCTCTTCTTACTGTCAGGTGCACTAATGTCTTCAACTGGTTTAGAGGGTGCACTATAGGTAGTGGCCTCTATCAAAATTTGTTTGCCTTTAACTGACTGTTCTGCTGGAACTGATTTTGGTACAGTTGGTGCTTCCTCTACCTCTGTATTCTTCTCTGATTCTGTGACCTTTTCTTGCTCTTCCAAAGCCAAATTGTCAACAATATTTCCTAGATCATGAAATACTACATCATCTAATTCTAAAGTCACTTTGGTGCCTTCAATATCCATTGATTCTTTGCCAATATTGATATGTGAAGAAGATGGAACTTCTTCAATACCAACTTTCTCTGCATGCGGTTCCTCTGATTGCTTCTGCTGAGGGTCTGATTCAACATGCTTTTCTGCAACTAAATCTGCAAGAACTTGAATTACTGCTTGCTCTGTCTCTTTCTATACTTCCTCCTTTTTGCCTCCCATTATAAGGATTGTTCTTATCTTTGTTCTCAATAAAGTTCCAAGAGACTTCAAGAATCTCTTCAAATCATCTTCATCCTTAACTTCACAGAACTGTCTGATCACATGTTCTCTCATCTTCATGTCTTCTTCTTGTGCTCTCTATTTTCTATTCACAAGTCTGTTATACAAATCTTTTGGGATCTTACCATGAATGGTGCTAAGTTTCTTATCTACCACAATCATATGTGTAACCATTCAATTCTCAAAGTTCAATCTATCAAATGATCCATATAGATCATAGAATTTATTCAACTTGGTGAAGTCTCCATGCTTCAATATATCTTCATTCACTCTTTCAATTCTTGGTTTCCAAGTTTTCTTCTTGACTAAAACTACATCATCATCTTTAATTACTGCTACATTTCTGGGAATAGGTGGTACAACCACTTTCTGTCTCTTGCCAGGTCCTGTTGCACTCACTTTTACTCTTTTGCTAGGAATAGGAGAAAAAGATTTATCTCCTTCATCTTTTTCAGGTACTTCAACTTTTACCTTTACTGCAATCGGATCAATAGGATCTGCACTTGATGTCTCAGGTGAAAATACAAGATTTTCACTTTGCCTCAGGGCTTCTGCAGTCTTCTTAGCTATGTCAAACTCATGACTTGACATACCTGATTCTTTCAATATCTTCTTCATAGTAGATTCAACTCTCTTACTAGATTGCTTCTTTTCCCTCAAACTTATTGCAGAGTTGAAATTCTCTTCATAGGTTCCAAACCTGTTTGCATGACCATCCAGCTCACATTTTAACAATCTGTTCACATATCCTACTATTTTTGCTTCAGATATTTCATAGCCAAGAGGGTCTATGAATTCCATTCTAGGCTCAACTACTTCAATGTAGGTGAAATCAGTGTCAACCATAAAACAAATGTCATCTTTATGCTTTTCAACTAAGGATTGAGGAATCCTTGACTTGTTCTTAACAATATTCTGAAAAGTCTTCAATACAAGCTTCACACTGTCATTAACTTTATCAAAAAGGTGTTTCATGTAAACTGAGTTTATTCTTTCCATTGTGTTCACATTGTCACTCCAATGAACTGTATAAGGAAATCTTCTCAAAATATGGAAAAACATATAGGTTATCAGAGATGAAAACCTAAACTGAGTGTACTTAGCCTTCTTAATCTTTTCTAAGCTCTCAAATAACTAAATTTTCAAGATTTCACATAGGTCTACTAGTTTCTTCTCAACACACATAAGATAAGCTACATGAATCATTCTTGTAGCCATGTCATCTTCCCTTGAACTACCACAAAATTTAGTTGTTAGGATCTTGCAAAGGTACCTAACATCATCTTGCTTATCACAATTCCTCTACCATTATAACTAGATCCAGTGTTATCTAAAACAATCTTCCTCATGTTCTTTTCATTCAGTGGAATCTCTCCAACTTTAGATAATCTAGTAACTTCATGAATTAGGTTAGCAGTTATATCAATAACTCTATCTTCCATCCAGAATTTCCCATTGTGGATTCTACTTAAAATGATCTTGGTACATTCTTCATCATTGAATTCATACTTCATGGAATATTTGATGATTTCATTGTTCTCTAAGTGCCCATAAGCTAGTTTAACTGACATGTCTTGATTGTACAACTTCCTGTAATCATCACTAAAGTCTGCATCTCCCAAAGTTTCAAACTTACAACCTAGATATCCCTTAACATTCTCAATGTGCAATACTCTGTCTGGTACAGATGATAATGCTAAACTGTCATCAATTTCATTTGGTTCTACTGGTTCTTTCTTAATCTTTGGTCTATTCTTATCCTTAACATTATGAACCATAGAAATATCCATCTTATCAACTGATTAAAGAT
Organism: Chamaecyparis obtusa; assembly: GCA_027943335.1. Lineage (NCBI taxonomy): Eukaryota > Viridiplantae > Streptophyta > Pinopsida > Cupressales > Cupressaceae > Chamaecyparis > Chamaecyparis obtusa. Next base: position 854,998 of record BSBK01003925.1, read on the forward strand.
CAAGAAATACTTCAACTTTGCAAATCTAGGGTTTTTGGTATGATCGTCGCTGCAAACTGCTTCCAAACTTCTTCAAATCATCCTTAACTTGCTTTTCTTCTTTCAAATCTCTTTTCAATCGCTTTGTAATCGTAATGATTTTGACCTTATAACACTTCACATTAACTCAATCTGACATCGCATTCATTCATTTTGCCGCTAAAACCTCAAAAAGCTGATTCTGCAAACCTGCAATCATAAAACTTTCTGCGACCTCATAGAACACAATATTTTCTTTTGTGCACTTAACCATAGCATTATTACAACACAATAAACCTACATCTAACTGCGCAAAACTTAACTCATTCAAATTCCTAATCTACACTAATCCTAAGTCCTAAACTACAAAAACTTACATAATTCAAGTACATAAAGAAGGGTCAGGTAAAGATTAATCCTTACCATCGGTTACATTACCTTCCTGACTACTTTCAGTGCTGACTATACCTCCTTGATTTGTGTCTTTGTCAAATTCTACTTCATCTTTATTGCTAAAGAAACATTTCTCTATGTTTCCTGCATTTTCATTCCTTCTTGCATTGTTCCTAGGGTTAGGGTTATGATGATAACCTCCATTATTCATTCTGCAAAATCTTGCTGAGTGTCCAAACTTGTTGCATATCTGACAAATGATTCCATTGTTTCCAACTCTCTGTCCTTGCTAGTTAATCTATGACCTGCAATTTCTAGCAATGTGTCCTACTTTGTTGCATCTAAAACATACTACCACTTTTCTTTAATTCATTTCTTCAATAGATTTCTTATCTACATTGTTAGTATTCCCAATCATTCTATCATAATTATTCAAAATTACTTTAGGTCTTCTACATTCATTAGCTCTATGTCCAAAACTATGACAATTATAACAATGTCTATTAAAAGATTTAAATTGCTTACCTGTGCAATCTCTCTTCATGTGCCCAATAGTATTACAAGCAAAACATCTACCTTTGAATTCTCTTTGCATACCTTTAGATGGTTCTTCCTGTTTTGATTCTTCTTGCTTCGATTCATCTTTCTCTCTAGGTGGTTCTTCTTTAGGTGGATCTTCCAATGTGTTCACATCTAGCTTTATTTCTTCCACACTTTCAGATGTCTTTAGATCTAGCTTCTTATTTTCATGGTTTGTTCTAAACATACTATATCCAAATCCAGTCCTATCAAAGAATGGTTCTTCAAAAGAAATTTTTTTTTCAGTCTTATCACCTTTTGAATATAGCCTTTCAAGTTGTTGTTTAGATTGAGTTAATCCACCTTTCACAATTTTATTATACTTCTCAAGTTCCACATACTGCATTTTTCCTTTTTCAGATTTGGATGTTTCCTTTTCAAGTCTTGACCTCAAATCTTCATTCTCAATTTTTTAATTTTTCATTATCAGATCTCAAATTTCCATCTTTCATGCTAAGCTTCAGATTTACTATCTTCAACTCATGCTTAAGGATCTCATTTTCTTTTTCTAACTCATCACAATCTTCAACAAGCATATCAGATTTCTTTTCAGATTTCAGATCTTCAATCTTACCTTTCAATTTGTCAATAGCATTCTTTGCATCTTCATATTTTCTTCTTAAGGAGTTTCTTTCATCAGTAAGCATGTCAATCTGCTCAAGAGCTTCTTCAAGATTCTTCTGAAGTTGATCCATATCTGTAGAGATCTTACTCAAGCTGCTAAGCTTTCCTTGAATGTTCCTTTTCTGAGTAACTGTGCTCTGATACCAATTGTTAGAAATAGGAAATACTGAGGGGGGGGGGGGGGGGTGAATCAGTATTTCACAAAATTTTTCTTTTGCCCACTTATGGATATAACAGATTACTTTAGTGCATACAAAGATTATCAAGCTGATTAACAAACATAGCAGTAAATAGAAAGAACTCATAACACATCATATGTTCTCGAGGAAACCCTGGCCAAGGGAAAACCTCGGTGGGGATGGTACCCACAAAGATCACTAATCAAAAGTATCATGTTAGGGATATTGGACCCTATTAGGAGTCAATTTATAATGTATAGTAGATCTGTCCTGGTTAAAGGACTTTAGGCCTTGTTAGAAGCCTTAACCCTGTTAGGAGTTTAGATTACAAAACCTGATCACTAGCTGAGCTCATTGCCCAAACAGGTAATACAAAAATGTTTCTGACTGTAATATGGTACTGCTTACAACTTTTCATCAATATCCTTTGTTGCTATCACAATATAAAACTATCGCAAGTTATCTTTTCTTTCTTTTTACATATCACTTCTATCTTTCATTACATTTCAAGTATGCCTAATATATGAGTTATTAAAGCTAATAACTTTACATGGTCAGCATCTAAAATCATTATCCAAGAGTAAAAATCTAGGATGTCATCCCTTAATAATGTTAAGTCATTATTTTGACAAGCAAAAATAATCCCTTAACTCTTTCGCTAAAACTGTCTCCAAAACTGCTTTGTCTGCAAAGCTGTCTTCGGTAAACTTTGAATAACTTTGTCCGTACTACTCCAAACTTTATGTGCACTAAGATGGGGTATCCTCATACTCTATAGAAGCTTCAGTTAACTGTGCAAACAAAAATATTGCTCCAGTGGACGTTGCCAACTAAATCTTCATCGGGTGCTCTGTCAGGATCACTATATCCAAACTTAGACAATTTCTTCCTTCAACTTTGCATACTTGCATTCCAGATTCTGCGCTCTTAATAGAGATCAAATGTTGCCATAATGACAACATCTATGCATCCACATTAGCCAAATTGCCAACATGACTATTAGTAGTTTATTTCCGGTCATTTATCTCGCTACCAAATTTATGACTAAACTATTTTAGTTGTTTATTTAGTCATTGATTTGGTCATTGATTTAGTTATTAGTTTGGTTATTGATTTGGTCATTGATTTAGTCATTAATTTAGTCATATATTTAGTTATTAATTTATTCATTAACATAATCACATATATAGTCTTTAATTTAGTCATTAATTTTTTCATATATTAGGTCACTAATTTAGTCATATTAGGGCACAATGGAATTGAGCCACCAATCTCCTATTTGTAAAGCAAGTCCCCTTCCATTAAGATAGTGGTCTTTAATTAAAAAGTTAGTTTTCCAACCTTCTAGTGGAAACACAAATAAGATGCAAGTGAAGAACATAAGAGGTGTTGTAGCTAAGGAATGAGATTGGATATGCACTATCATAAAGAGACATGAATCAAAATCATTTTAGCATATCTCAAGTATCTACACACAAAAAACTATTTTTTTTTTGTATTAGACACAAATGTTTACACTACAAAGAAGTGTAACTAGATAGGTAAGTATTTCTCCTAATCTCAACCTCATTGTTTCATTTCATTAAAATATCACTTTAGAAGTAGATGGGTTAGAAGTAAAATAAAAAATTAACATATTTCATTCTTTTCATATGCAACCACAACCATAAACCTTGAAATAAGGATTTGAAATATGATATGGACATTAAGCTTCAAGCTAAAGTGAGGACAAATGGTGACGGACTTTAAACAACATAAAAAGAATAAAAAATAGAGAGATGAATGTGATGAAGCACTTAAGAGGGGTCAAGAAGCATAATAGAGATGTATGTGAAACCCCATTTTACACAAGAATTCAAAATAATGAAGTAATTTGACTTTAAATAGATGAAAATTTTGTAATGGACCTTATTAAGATTCTAAAGAAAATAGCAATGATTTTTGTAATGTTTTGATAATTTCTAGACTTCTCTCTCTTCAAATTACTTCCACCACTCTCCTCAAGAAATAATAAGTCCCAAATACAAAGAATATCAAATTAGTAAGCACACAACTCATGCTTTATTGATTTCAGCTTTACAAAAAGTCAATCAATGTCAGATATAATTTTTTATTGCTAAGCATTAGCTACTATTTTTACTATTTCTTATGGTTACCACTTGTGTAAGTTAAAAAAAATGCTTTATTCAAATCACCTCCAAAATAGAAGCACCTACCTCCAATTTTTCAATAGTCACATGACTAGTGGCTCTGTCATCTCACTTTTGATCATCAAAGAAGTGATAAACCTTGCTCCACTAGATTAAAAAATATATATTAGATTATTAAAATTTATAAAATCAAGTTAACATAATAGAAATCAAATAGCAAACCCTCATCACTCAAAGAAATCAAGTTTGAACAAAAGATTGATAAAATTCCACTGGCTTAAAAGTCAAAATCAATGGTCAATAAAAAAGAAAAATTATGGGCTTACCACTTGTCAACCTCTCCATTAAAAAAAGATAGAAAAAACCCAAGCAAAATAGCTACCACTAGATAGGAAAATCATGGCAAATTGCAAGGCCAACCCCAAACCATGGGAATTCTCTATGAGAATTTAGTATGAAAATACTTGGATATCATATACAACTCACATGGACTTCATTGGTAGTCATCCATTCACATGGACATCAACAACAAATTCACTAAGGGTGTACCATCTATTATAAAATTTACTATGCGTGAATTTGTGAACAAGTTCACATTATATTTATAAATAAACTATCAAATTTTTGGATAGAATAAGTGCATTAAAATATTGTGAAAATAAAAAATTATTATGAACTATAAGCACCCTTTAAAGCATCCAAGTTCAAGAAAAATTTGGAAATGAGGATTTTCATAGAGAGCATTTTGGTGATAACTTTGAGTTTGCAATCAGTATCTATCAAAAGTTTGCCTCTCCTCAGTGTTACTAGTACTATTTTAATATGTTACTATTAAAAAAAATAGATATATTAATGCAAGCCATCGTAAAATGATGAAATTTGAAATTGAGAAGCATATTATCAAGCTATTGTTGGACAATTAACTCAAGCATTAGATAAAAGTTTAGAACATTGGACTCTATGGAAGGATGATATATCACAAACAGGGATAAAAGTTTAGAGCATTGGAATCTATGGAAGGATGATATATCGCAAATAGGGTTTTTAAGTCAACATACCTTGATAATTAAAAGTATGATTAATAGAAAGTTAAACTCAATTATTAGCCCAAGCAAACATAGTTACCACTAGAGTAAAAATAAAGTTTTATCATTGCAATCAGATTGAAGGAATGTTATTTTATCAAAGGTGTGACCAACATCATTCTGGAGAAGGAAGCATCCGAGTATACATACCATATGATCAAGTTCTTTTTTCTAATTTGTATTCAATAGTGTTTGCTAACCATCTCTTCCACCCTAGAAACCAAAGTTATCTCCTCCAAGTTCATGTGTCACTTGCAAGCAATAAATGTGGGACAATGAGCAATAAAATGAGTGGTTACTTGTCCAAAAATAGAAAAAATTAAATTTAGTATTTGAAACTAAAAATCCTATATCAAAAACCTAAAACATGATATCTAAGTTTTTCTATGTAGTTTCCTAGCAGACAAATTTTTTTTTATAGAATGAACATTGAATACTCCCTTGGAAATCACAATACTAAGCCTAATTACCCAGTTAAATAGTGCATATTATTAATGAACAAACAAGATCACCAAAAGGATATAATTGACTTCCAACCTGTATCATTGAAAAATGGAAGCACTTCCATTTAGGACTAGTTTATCCCTCTGATTAAGTGGTTTGGGGTCATGTCAAATGCCTTGAATGGGTCTTTGACTTGGATCTGGCTTTTTCCCTTGTTCTTCCCTATTTTCCACTTCTTTTTTGCATACTTCTGGCATCCTGAATTGAGATTTTGATATTCTTGACCTCAGGGTCAAGGTCAACCTTTTAGATCAAGGATGACCTCGACCCTAACCTAGGTCAAGGTCAACCTCGACCTTGACCCAAGGTTCAAATTTCAAAATCTCAAAGTTACCAGATGTCGGGTTTTAGAAAGATTTATTTTCCCTCTTTGAGGCCACTATTTCTTGAGTTAAGTGTCGAATTCTCAAATTAATATTTGAGGTGGACCTTTCTCGAGCTCTATGTAGGATTCCTAATTTATTATTTGAGATTATCATTTCTTGAGTTTTGTGCCTAATGCTCAAATTAATTTTGAGGTTGGCCTTACCTTGAATTTTGTGACAAGGCTCTTAAATAATTATTTTTATTTCTATCTTAAGGGTGGACCCCTTCTAGAGTTTTGTGTTAAGGCCTTAATTTAATTTCCTCTCCATGTGCACCTCTCTAGAGTTTTGTGTCATGGACCCTTAATTATTGTTTTCTATGTGGCCTCTCTAGAAGTTTGTGCCCTATATCACTATAAAAGGAAGCCTTCTCCTCTCATTTTCTCCATCTACACATTCAATCACAACACAAGATCAAGAAATCAAGAAGAAAGCAAGAAGGAGAAGGAAAGCATTCAAGAATTCATCCCTCTTCAAGCATTCAAGATTCAATTCATCAAGGAGATCCGTTGGTAGCCATTGAATGATTCAATCTCTATGGAGCCCTCTTGTTGAAGATTTCTCCATCCACATCCATTCAAGCCTCTTCCTATTCCAAGATCCATTCAAGAATGGTGTTGAAGATCTAAATGAAAATTATTTGAGACATCCTACATACAAATCTACATTCATTTGGAGCATCCATACTTGTGGATTCAAGGATTCGAATCCTCCACAAGGGTTTTCAACATAAGCAAGGTGAATTATTTCATTTACTTTGTTTACTACGACAATTTCAATTCAATTTCAAGGTTAATTCTTGAATTGGGGTTTGAATAATGCAAACCCCTCCCCCCAACAAACAAACCCATTTTTCTTGCATGTACAAGTACAGGACAGTGAATTACAATGCAGATTTGGATACCCTTTTTGTCAAACTTTCAAGATCCGCAAACAAAATTTTTGTCGGAGCAGTGCAAGTCAAGGTCAACATAAATGGGTAAGATTTTGCCCTGGGGTAAGATCTTACCCCTTTATTTGGGTCAAGGTTGACATGGCTCAGAAAATTTCTTGGGTTTTGTAGATCTCACAGTTTCAGTCTTAAATTGTGAAAATCAATAGTTTCTGAGATTGTCTGATAAGGTTTTCAGCATATTCTTTTTCGGAGGTAAGTACCTTTTATTTCTTCATTTCAATATCATTCTTCTAGATTTACTTTCCATATATATCATTAAAATTTTGTGTATGTGTTAAATATTGGTTTAGGGTCTCTTTTATGTGCAAACCCCCATTGTTCTATACCCCATCCATATTTTATATCTTACACAACCATACCTCCAAAAGGATAGAATTGACTTCCAACCATACCAACATAAAAATTAATAAAGGGGCATCATGAACATAAGCATACCAATTTAGGATCTATTCAAAGTTGGGAAATATAGCATAAAAGCTATCCAATTAATCATGAAAAAACATAGTGAATATTCAAATTAGAACCTTGTGGCACCTCCATACACATAACAAGGATGCATGAACAATTGGGAAGTTCTACACAAAAGGTGAATACCATTGTGTTCCTATAGATAAAATAAGTAGTTGATTAAATAAAGGGGGATTCTTAGAAATGACTACTACATAGCTAGTAAATTATAGAATTTATTACAAAAAAAAGACCTGGGCATTTGTAATGACTAAAAAGAATTATGTGAAGAAGCTTGTTACAAAATAGGTACCTAAAGCTTCTTTGCAAGCTCCACAATGACATCAAGATTGGCATTTGACTGTTAAAATTAAATGAAAAATCTATTTGTTAACCGTATGGAATTCAAGATTACTTTACTATGGTATCCCTTAGAAACAACAAAGTAGAATACATAAACAAATACAAAACACAAATTCTATTAATTGGTTGCCTTAATTATGCATTTCTTTAATGAAAGTTTAATTAAATTGGTTCTCAAACAATCTATAGGAGAGTGGGACATCAACTATGACCCATTTTCAGTAAGTGGTATTCGGAAAGGATAAATTTAGAAATGTACTCACGCGAAGAAGGATCTTATCACATTTGACTATTTTTATTGTGCATTATTTAATATCTCTAGCAGACACATCACTAACACCTAGTACTTTTGCATGCCAGAAAGTGTCGTGGTTCACCTAAAGTTTGAACATATACATGACAAAGAACATGATCAAAGGTTAGAAACAAGTTTGTCAAATGCATTCAATGAGCTCCTTGTTTTTCCTGTTGAAGTGAAAATAAGATAGTTACATGATACTATAGACGAGTGTGAAAATTTAGAGAGTAGTGCTGATGATTTTAGAAAGAATCATGAAGATGTTCCCCATGGTGAGGGAAAGAAGATATTGACGTCCAAAGTTGTAAGAAGACAAAATATAAGAACAATCAAAATTTGACCAAGCTATCGAAGGAGAAATAGGGTTATTGATACACTTGACAAAATACCTAGACATATACTGCAAATTAGTTTAGAGGATGATGAGGTATTTAAAAAATGAAGAATTGACCAAGACAACTTAAAAAATAAAAGACATTCCTCAAATAGAGGAGCAATTCAATGATGTCAATCCACACACAAAGGACTTGGAGAGACAGTATTCCACATTAATAGACATGAATTCATTTTCCTTTGAACAAGCCAAAGGAAGCATTGATACCTACAACCAAGACTTGGTGTTTGATTATGTTAGCTCAGGATGAAATCACAACAGTGGGACAAGAATGAAATTTGACATGAGCTTCAAGGAAGCCAAGAAAGTAGGATGTTATAAAATACCAAAAAACATGTGATCATAAATTATTGTGTTTTATCTTTATTTTTGGTTATGTAAAGACTGGTTTCCTTCTGCTTAGTGTATGTGGTTGAACGTGGACCTCTAATCCAACTACAGTCACAACATAGTCATTACTCACACAATCAAATTACGAGAATGAATTTGGATTACTCGACAATTCAAAATTTATGGTGAAGTGACCTGTTGCCTCCTAATTGATCGGGGTGTTTAATTACTCTCAGATTGGAGATCCAACAACCATAAGACTGAGTTAATGTGGAGGATTTGAAAGCTAGAATGATAAGCAAAGTGCAATTAATCTAAGAATGGAGATGCAATTTGTAATCTAAAATGAAGTGCAGATTTTAATCTAATAACTTGAAAGAAAATATGGAATGCAGATTTTAGTCTAAGAAAGCTTGAAAGAAAGATGATAATTAACTAATAGCAATGAAGAGATTAATCTACTATGAAGGATGCAATTAGCACTAAATGAGAGAAAACTAATTAATGCAATAAGCTTTGAAAATATGTAAATAATTGAGACAAAATTTTGCTATAGTCTATGTGCTTTCAAATTGCTCTCCTTTCGAATGAAGGAGAAGGTTCAATAAATAGACAAACCCAGAAGAGGAATGAAGAGTTTCTTGATTTGAAATGGTTGACCCTTCATTCCCAATTGAGACAAAAAAGCATGAATTACTTAATTAAAAGAATGTTTATTGCCACATATGGGTGACCTTTCAATTATTTTGAATTATTAATTCAAATAAGAGTGTCCATTCAAATAATCAAGCAATTTATTAATTCCTTTTATGGGTATTAGCTAAAGGGGGTAGATTTTAATTTAATTAAAAGCACTTAGGACTTTAGAATTAAATTAATTTATCATAGGGATTATTTATCTAATAAAGTCAAAGACTTACAAATTAATTATAGTATGAGATTAATGCTAATTAGGGTTTTTGCAATTGACATCAAGTCAAATAAAGTTAGGTAGGTGAGAGAAAATTGCCTAGCAAAGTAGGACTTCGATGATGCAGAAATTCGAGGAATGCACCAAAATTGATTGAAATTGATAGGTGCCAATGTTGGGGTATTACATTTTCCCCTCTTTGAATTGATGTGTGAGCAGCACGTTGATTCAAAGAATAGACTGATATGATAGATGAGCGAAGATTTTAGGAGTCTAGGTTAGATTGCCAAGACACTGATAAGAAAGAAGCATGATTTTCCAAAGTCTAAGTTAGATTGCGAAGACGATGGTCCAAAAGAGAACTGGAATAAGGGTTAGATTGCCCCATTCTGAAATCTAAGTTAGATTGCAAAGACGATGGTCCAAAAGAGAACCAGAATCAGGGTTAGATTTCCCCAATACCAATTGATGAAGATTTAGGACTAGTTTCCAGAATCAGGGTTAGATTGCCCCAATACGAAGCTTATCCCTCCGAGACCTGGGTTAGATTGCCTAGATAACTGTCTAAAAGAGATTTTGAGAGCCATCTCTAGAATGAAGCTTGAATCTCAGGAATTAGGGTTAGATTGTCCCAATACCTAAAAGATTTTGAGAACCATTTCCAGAATGAAGCTTGATTCCCAAGGATCTGAGTTAGATTGCTTAGATACCTAAAAGATAGATGACCAGATGCGAGGCACAAAGATGCCCCTATTGAAGAGATGCCCCAAGTGGTGAGGACTTTGATTTAGATCAGATTAAAATGAGACTGGTTCAACAAGATTCAAATGATGCAATCATCCTACCCCCTCGGGAGCAAAATCAAAAGATGACATATCAAAAGGATGATTGACAACAAGAGGTTACAAAGTAGAAGCAATCAAACTAAATTTGAGAAGCTGTAGAAGCAAATGGAGTGATCAAGAGGTCCTGTTGACCAAGTTTGACCATAATTGACTAGAGTTGACTAGAGTTGACTTTGATGAAAGCATTGAAAATCTCAAGAAATTGATGAGGAGATGAGGATATGGCAGGAAAATGACACCAAAAGACTGACTGCACAAGCGTCCGATCCCAAAGGGTCCCAGATTTTAAAATGTGATTTCAAGCTATCTAGAGATGTCAGATTTCAATTTCGATCCCAAAAATGGATTTAGAGCAGTCAATTTAGCCAAGGGTGCATTTTTTGCACAAAATGGAGCACTTTGAAAATTAGGTCAAAAAGCTATATAATGTCCGGAGGGGTCATTTTCAATTCATTATTCACTTTTGTCTTCTTGCAATTTTGAGCTCTAAGAGAGAGAATGGAGGGCCTTCTAGTGCATATGCATCAATTTGAGTGCTCATGATGACATGCTTGGCTATCGGAGTATGACCCATCTGTGAGTAGTCGATGAACCTCCTTGCATTTTGATTTGTACTACTTTCTAGGTTGATTTAGGGTAGATTTGGCAAGTTTAGGAGCGTGTTCTTCAAGTCTCGCATGAGGAAACAATTTCCTTGCACTAGCCTAGGTCACCCCTCACATGAGGAAATAGTTTCCTCGCATGGGTTAGGGTTCCTTCACCTGGGCTTTGTCTTAAATCTTGTGCGAAGCGCTAGGTCATCCTGCGTGAACTTTCTCATTGTCACACAAGAGATGGTTTTGTCTCACATGAGGGAACAGTTTCCTTGCACAAAAAGCTGCTATAGTGTTGTAATGTCTTTGCCAAAATTTTGCCAAATTTGTATGAAATCAACCAAGTAGAGCATCACAGAGTCATGTCTAGGATAGATGCTTTGCTATATTTATTGTCATTATTTTCAAGCCATCATACTGAGATACTGATCCAATGTCATCGCTTGCTTTGTAGGTTGACTTTCCTGACATTGCCTTCAGGTCACATCATCCAGTGATCACCACATTGATATAGAGATTGATAAATGCTGAGAGTCCTCATATTGAGGGACTCGATCTAGGATACTTGCATGATCTACTTGACATTAGGGTAAATCATGGTCTTCTTGGTGCACTTGTAGAGTGTTTCCATTCAGAGATGAACACCTTCCATTTTCCATCAGGGGAGATGACAGTCACTCCCAAGGATATATACAAGATCTTGCGGATACCCATCCATGGTGGCCGAGTAGAGTATGATGTGTAGTCGAGGTTAGGCACAGTAACATTGAGGACTATCTTCTGAGATGATCTAGTGATGGGCTAGGCCATCTCTTGGGAGGATTTGATCAGTAGGCATGGCGACACTCACCCATTAGCCATTATTCTCGCTATGTTCTTGAGTTGCTACCTTATTCCAGATAGAGGATAGCATGGACTAGAGTGTGGTTGGGGCTCTATGCTGTAGAGGATGCTGGAGAGGCCATCTATAAGATTCGGATGGGGTGAGTGCATGATAGCCCATATGTACCATGAGATGCATGAGATAGTATATCGTAGTGTGAGGACCATGGTGGCAGGTGTCTTCATTCTTCAGATCTAGGCTTGGGAGCATCTCCTTGTTTGTAGACCAGTTTATCATGATACATGATAGGCCCTTGAGCCATATATATATAGGTACATAGGTTTGATTACTTATCCATTACTAGGTAAGACAGAGCAGTGGCACAAACAGCTTGATGATATGGTGGTTGTTATCTAGAGACCATGGGTTGCTACTGAGCCATGGGATGATGCTCAAAAAAACCTTTCTTACATGTTTTTGTTGCATCCATTGATAGGGCGTAGTGTTACCATTATTGAGCACTTCTTTGTTACATGTGTCTTGCATCAGTTTGGGAGACAACAAGACATCTCCCATGAGTACTGCCCCTATGCCCACTTCACCAATGAGAGAAGAAGGGGTGGCATCCGAGATTAGATCTAGGTAGATGTGTGATTGATGCATGCATTCCTCAAACCCGATGGGATTACATGGTGGACATCACCAATGCAGGGATGATACCTATATACAAGGATCACTGCCTAGCCCATCATTTCCTATATTCATAGATCCTGCTGGCATGGGAGCACAATAGCAGGTACCAGCATAGCAACCTATACAGTAGCAGGCTACACAATGGGGACCATAGGGACAGCAACAATAGGTACCATTATAGCAGCTTGGGTAAAGAGCATTAAGGCCTAGGTTGATGTAGACAAACATCCCCCCAAGGACTATGGGGTTAGATACAGGAGTTGGGAGTAGTGGGTCTTAGCATAGATCCACCAGGTAGAGGACAGGGGATACCTCATAGCAGACACCTTCAAGTGATGATATAGATATGCCGGATGTTCCTATAGGAGCATAGACACCATAGCTGCAAGAGGCTCTTAGGAAGAGCTGGGAGAGGGTCAGGTAGGTCCAGCATGAGAGAGATGACTACCATACCTAAGTCATCATACTGGAGACCCTTGTAGCTGATAGGGATCAAAAGATTAGAGAGCTACGCGAGGAGCTAGCAAGAGCACGACTGGAGATTAGATATGAGTTTTCTCAGGCAACTTATTATTATGCAACATATTGCAGAGCCATTCCAGATGTATCAGAGTAGGTGCCTCCATTTTCTGAGTATGCAGGAGCACCATAGAGACCACCATAGGCACCTCCATAGAGACCGATGCCCCCTCCCCAAAGACTAATGCCACCACCATAGGCACTAGCACAGGGACCACCACCACCACCTCCTCCAGGTGGTGATGGGTAGATTTAGCACATCATGATATCCATATATTGTAGCCCATTTTTTATACTGTGCTCGAGTAGCACCCTTGTTTTGTACATGACATTGATCTGACTAATATATATATGAGATCATGATTTTGATATCATCGTACTTGTTGATATATTGCTTTGATATTGATGTTTTATGAGATGTGTTCTATATGCTTTAGATGTATGGATTAGATATGAAATGCACATGGTTTCTTTTATGATAATGTATGAATATGCAATGTGAAATGCAATGATAGATAATAGATAGATGAATGTGATGTATGATTTTATGTGTGCTTATAATGGATGCATATGAAAATGGATATGGATATGTAAATGTATATGGATTTTATGGATGCAAATGAAAATTTAATGGACATGCAATGTATGTGGTACTAATCATCTCATGCAGGATATAGAAATATATGATAGGTACTAATCAAAAAGATGTTTTGAAGATCAAGAGCGAGGACCGGACACTTGTGTAGCCAAGACGGACCTAGGTCAAAAGATGAGAACCTTTGATGAAGAGATAAGAGAGCACCAAACACTGTCTCAAATGTAAGCCTAGAATGAAAGATGCAAGCTTAAGCCATATGCAAGCCTAAAATGAACGAATGCAATCCCTAGGACTTGGTTGTTGGACTCATCATTTTTATCATCATCGAGTTCTTTTAGGCATAGGACATCTACAAGATGTCATACAACCCTCATTGACATTGCAATCATGAGAATATGAATATGACATAAGTTTTAGATTTGTCAGAATGAGGTGTAACCATTAAGGCACAAGAAGCCAGAATGACCTGAACACCTATTCCTTTTGATTTAGCAAGTTAACATAAGCACCAAAGAATAATTGCTAGAATGACCTGAATGTTGCTTGTGAACAAACACACCAAACACACAAGAGTTCCTTCTTTTTCCAAATATTTCTCGTAGTGACCCCTACGTTCACTCAGCAGGATGAGCGTTTGCAATTTCACTTGTAGAAGAAAGAAGCCACTCAAAATGGACAAGGAGAAGAACCAACCTCACCAAAGCATCCATATAAAAGGAGTCGAGGTACACATGGCCATCCAATACGAGATTAAGGCTCTTATAGATGGACACCCCTCTTATGTAGATTCATTGGATCATTGGAACTAAACCAGCAAATAGAAAGAAAAGAAAAGATCATGCCCCTAGTCTTTGCGTTTCTCAGTCAAGAAAGATGCCTTAGATTCAGTTGAGGGGAAATGATAAAGAAAACAAACAAGAAAGCACCCAAAATAAAAGCTCAGCATGCTTCAAAGAAACACAAATTCAATTTTAGTTTTAGTTTACATTTGTGTTCAAGCAGATTGAAGTCAAATCAGAATCGTACAATGTTCGAAGTCTCAACAGGATAGCGACAATAGGCAGACGTACTGGGAACCATTGGTGATCGTCATGGGAGATGAAGTCTCAAGAAGATATCAGAGCATGAACCAAGTATTAGTAGGTGGACGTAGTGAGAACCACTAGTGACTGATACAAGGAAGATTCTCAAAGGAGAGAATTAAGCACAAACAAAACATCAATAGGCAGATGCAGTGAGAACCACTAGTGACTAATATAAGGAAGAGATCCTGAAAGAAAGGGGTTCAAACAAGAGCTAAGTATCAATAGGCAGGCATAGTGGGAACCACTAGCGACTGATACATGAGAGATCCTCAAGGAGAGAAATCTCAAAAGTAGCTAGGCATTAGCAGGCAGACGCAGCGAGAATCGCTGGTGATTGATGCATGAACAAAATTTTTGAAAGTGATAGGACAATGCCCCCTAGACCAGGAAGATGCCCCCAAGTGTGACCAGTTCTAGTCCATGAATAGTCAAGGAAAATCTCGAAGACAACTGAGAGCAAGTGCATGAGCTAGCAAACTAAAGCAAGAAATAGACTAAAGCAGGAAACAAACAAAAGCAGGAAAGTGGGAAAGCAAACTAAAGTAGGAATGCAAGGAAACTAAAGCAAGAAACTAAGAGCCAAGCGATGCTGAGATGAGATATAGCTTCAGGAAACAAGAGGTGCCTGTTTACCAGGTTTTCACCATCTTGGCAGAGATTCTATTTTTGCTACCATGACGCCTATTTACCAGGTTTTCATCAATGACACATTTTTCTTCTTTTTCAATTATTTTGTACTTTTCTCTTTTTTTATTTTTTTGTATTTTTGAATATCTCATTTTTTTTGTATTTTTTATTTTTTCACTTTTTTTTGTATTTTTCAAATTTTCTATATTTTTTAATTATTATTATCAAGGTGCCTGTTTACCAGGTTCTCACTAGGATAATAGATACATCAAAGCGCTTGTTTACCAAGTTTTCACTAAGATGATCATTTTTTAGGACATTTTGCAATTTTTTAGGATTTTTTGCAATATACCATTTTTTGAATTTTTGTCAGGACCAATAAGTATGTACATGAGCACATAGAGAATGCCTCAGCTATAGAATTTCTTCAAGTGAAGAGAATTGATAAGCTATTTGAGTTGTTCTCCTTCAATGGTGGAGAGTCGATAAGCGCTAGACCCAAATGCTATAGTAATAACATATAGACCAAGCCAGTTTGGTTCAAATTTCCCTTTCTAGACTCACTGCTGCTGATTCTTGGGGTTCTCTCTCAGGACGAGATCACCCACTTGGAATTCTCTTTGTCTGACTTTCTTATTGTAGGCTTTGGAAATCCTCTTTTGGTATGCTTGAAGGTGATCGAACACCACCTTCCGACATTCATCTAGTAACTCAAGCTCTTGAAGCTGGGATATTCTATTTTCTTCATTAGTGATGAGGCCCCTCAAAGAGATTCACATTGTTGGAATCTCAACCTCTAGGAAATACTACATCTACTCCATAAACCAAGGCAAAGGGTGTGGCCCCTATTGGTGTTCAAATACTTGTTCTATAGGCCCACAAAGCCAGATTAATCTGGAGATGCCAATCTCTACCAGATTTATGAACTATTTGGTGCAAGATTTTGAGAATTGTCTTATTAGAAGCGTCTACTTGTCCATTACCCCGAGGATAATAGATAGATGACTAATGCTGAATAATCTTGAACTTGGTGTATAACTCTCTCAGGTCCTTATTTTTGAATTGTCCCCCATTGTCAGTGATAATGGATGAGGGTACACCATATCTACAAATGATATAGTTCAATATAAACATAGCCACAGACTTGCCATCAGCTACAGCTAGAGGCACTACCTCAACCCACTTAGTAAAATAATCAGTAGCTATGATGATAAACTTATGTCCTCTTAAAGAAGAAGGATGTATCTGACCTACCAAGTCAAAGGCCCACTGTTGAAATGGCCAAAAACTGATGAAAGGAATAAGCTCTTTAGCAAGAGCATGGATCAAATTCCCATGAATTTGGCATTGTTTACAAGTCTTGGCATATTGAACAACTTCTTTCTCGATATCTAGCTAGTAATAACCAGCTCTAATAAGTTTTTAGGCTAACATTAGACCACTTGAATGAGACCCACATATACCTTCATGTACATCAACTAGTGCATGTTTGGACTCATTGAGTTTTAGACACCTAAGGAGGGTACCATCTAGACCCTATCTATACAAGTCATTTTCTATTATGACATACTATGAAGCAGTATGAATTAGGTGACATTTTTCATTCTAGGTATAGGCGTCTGGAATGATCTGGTCATGAAGGTAGGAATAGATATGGTGGTAGCGTGTAACGCCCCGCCATGCAACCCAAGAGGATTTGAGGGCATGCTCAGACTTGTGAAGCCAGGTGAAGTCGATGCCCGGTACCTGCAAGCCTGCAAGCCTGCATCACAAAGAAGAAATACATATGCACGGATATACGTATAAAAGAAAACATTGCAGACAAATGACTAGGATCGATACATTGTGTGGACCTCAGCTATGTGAGTAACTACGACTTCGTCCTGAATCATGAAAACACATCATGTATATATATACACTCAAAGCATGTAGCATCATCATAACGAAGGTTAGAATCTCAAGCATTGTGTTAGTCTCTTATCAATACTAATAATAAATCAACATAATCAAATCATCAAGTGAGATACAAGATTCATCCAAAGTAACCTTAATAGAAGAAAATATAAATAACCACTTATATATATCTATCAAGTACATATCATATAACATCCTAACTATGTTCATAAAGGTCTTGTAGGTACTCAATACATACATGGAGATAAATACATACAAAAGTGATACCTTTAGATAGTATGTCTGATATTAGAATCATTGAGTACTAGCTTATGAAATTATTATAAACAACTATAGGAATAGATCAAACAAGTATCATGTACAACTTAAGCTATAAGAAAACATCGAAGGATCTTAATTCTTTCAAAAACACAAAACTTATATTAGGGTTAGAGGGGTATTACATCTTCCCCCACTAAGATTCGACTTACTCCTGGAAGTCAGGAAGGTGAACTATATATCACACATTAGCTAACAGAATTGTAATATTACTATTCTATAACCTCATTTAATGACTGCACACATACTTCTCCTATCAAGAGTTTTGGTAAATTCTATCTTATTACAACTTTAGTGTAGATTAACTCAATTCAATTAGTAATGACTTTTAAAAAGAATTAACTATGTGATTCTATCACTTTATGCAGTAAGTTTGTTAACAAGATACTTGAAATTACATAAAAATTATTGTTATCAAGTCGAAACTCTAAGGTATTCATGTTTACTCACTAATATCAATATATTATGAAATTGCATGTTTTACTAACTGAGATTATCACTTCCTTTCACAATATCAAAATTCCTATCTATGGTAACCAGTATAAAAAGAAAGAAATAATTTATGATATATTTTCCCTTTTGAGACATAATCTAACCCTACATAATACAACCTGTGAGACCTTATTACAAATAGGATCCAAAATTTGTGTCCCTTACAAGCTATGAATACCAAACATAGAGAGGTATGTAACATTTATATTTGTTATGATCATGAAGGGAATACATCAAATAATTTTTATTTACTTTTGTAATCATGAAAATAAAACAATCTAGATACTTGAAACTTACCATTTTCATTAACACATAGTTTTATAAGAAATATTCCTTTCCATCAAAGCTTTAAGTAGAATTCCAATGACATAGGACACACAAATTTTACAATATACATATTCTAAGTCATCTTTCACAATAGTTGTAGTGCTTGATTTCCAAAAACACATTCACACCCTAGAGGAGATCTAAACAATTTACAATTTATTGCACTATTATTCATTAAGTTGGGATCCCTTCTTAAAGCTTACTATTTATCTATGCACTTTTCCCTAATTTGCATGTCAGGAGGTTTCCATATAGCATTTACTTAAGAGTTATTTCAAATTCTTTATTTCATAATGATCATAGATCCATCAAGAGAGAAAGAAGTATACGAGTCCTACTACTATAACCACAACATCTAAATTAATAACATTAACTACTGTACATAACTTTAATTTATACCCTTTACCTATTTGAAACATTACCCTCATACACTTTAAAATTTTGAGATAACATCAGTTCTAAGTAGAAATTGAGTAAGGTACATTTCTATAATATTTATTTACCACAACAACTCCTTATTCATAGTTTTTCATTCACTTAATGTTGTTAATTTCTTACTGCTATGGTGTTGATCACAATGTATACAAAACATGAATTTGTTTCCAAAATACCCATCTAGGATCCTAACTATTCACTAGGCATTATGCAAGACATAGATTTAATAAAACAACTTCTATCATTAGTACAGATAATCCATCATCGCACATACTCTTCCCTAGAATTTCTTGATTATGTTATCTTAAATCCTTTTTGTGCAATTTAATAAGATATGCAGAAAGGATATAACTTCTTACCAAGATAGGGACAAAAATTCCTCTTCCTAAAATGAAAATGTGAATTATAGCCTATGATAAAATCTTGGGGACATAGGTCCTTCACCCAACGGTTTCCTAATTGAGTATTTACAAATTTTCCTAATATATTATTGCCTTGTCTAAACAATTTTAGTCATGCAAAACTTATTTCTTAAGAGGGAAGAGAGAGAGAGAGAGAAATACATATGACAGTAGATTATTTGTTCCTTATTTATTTTTTATTTTTTATTTTTCACTTCTTTCCTAGGTACATATTATTAGCCATGTAATTTAATTATTTCCCTTTTAATCCTATCAAGTACTACCACAATCATTTCTTTCTTTTAAGGATCCAAAAAAAATCTATTTCTAAGATACCTTGAGTAGGATAAAATTCAACTAGGTATTTGTAAGAAGATAGAGTGCACAACATTATATTATAGGTAGGATCAAGGGGTAATATTATCTACGACCATAATTAAGATTCAAAACATTTAGTATCCTTTAACTTTTGACCCTTCTAGGGATACCATTACCTTTCAAGAAAACAAACACAAGTCTCAAGAATTCTTCGTCATTCCATTAATATTATAGGAAACATACACTTAACACATCATTGATCTCATTATGCAAAAACATAAGTAATTGTTAGAATATAACTCAATCATAGAGGAATAGGTGTGCCCTTGTAAGACAATACAACATGAGAACACGAAATGTAGCCTTTGTTTCCTAAGATTCAAGTTTTAGCATAACAACATAATCCAAAAAGAGACAAAGTGAAGATACTCAAGGTTATGCATAGGTGAGCTATGAGTCCCAGAGTTCCCAGTGTAGAAACCTAGGGCTCTGATACCAAATGTAACACCCCTCCAGGCAACCCAAGAGGATTTGAGGGCATGCTCAGACCTGTGAAGCCAGGTGAAGTCGATGCCCGGTACCTGCAAGCCTGCATCACAAAGAAGAAATACATATGCACGGATATACGTATAAAAGAAAACATTGCAGACAAATGACCAAGATCAATACATCGTGTGGACCTCAGCTATGTGAGTAACTACGACTTCATCCTGAATCATGAAAACACATCATGTATATATATACACTCAAAGCATGTAGCATCATCATAACGAAGGTTAGAATCTCAAGCATTGTGTTAGTCTCTTATGAATACTAATAATAAATCAACATAATCAAATCATCAAGTGAGATACAAGATTCATCCAAAGTAACCTTAATAGAAGAAAATATAAATAACCACTTATATATATCTATCAAGTACATATCATATAACATCCTAACTATGTTCATAAAGGTCTTGTAGGTACTCAATACATACATGGAGATAAATACATACAAAAGTGATACCTTTAGATAGTATGTCTGATATTAGAATCATTGAGTACTAGCTTATGAAATTATTATAAACAACTATAGGAATAGATCAAACAAGTATCATGTACAACTTAAGCTATAAGAAAACATCGAAGGATCTTAATTCTTTCAAAAACACAAAACTTATATTAGGGTTAGAGGGGTATTACATAGCGGGATGAATCATGTCCAATGACCGAATAGATCATCCTAGATTTAGGAATGTCATAGATAGGGTAGTGTAATGCCTCCACCAGGAATTCATGTCTGAAGTCATTTTTTGGCATGTGTAACATTGAAGCAAGAGTGGCCATAGCATCAGCTACTTTATTGTCTGCCCTTGGAATTTGCTGGAAAGAAATGTGTGCAAAATACTATTTGAGATCATCCACCATTCTTTTGTAAGGTACTAGCTTGTCATCTTTTTTTTGGTAAACATCATTGACTTGGTTGATGATTAACTGAGAGTCTCCAAAGACCTTGAGCTCATCCACATGCCATTCAATGGCTATCTTCATACCATTAATGAGAGCTTCATATTCAGCGATGTTGTTTGTGCAGGGAAACAACATTTTGTAAGCTTTTGGTAATGAGTATCTTTGAGGTGTTATAAATAGAATACCTGCACCTGATCCTTGCTGAGTGAATGATGCATCAAAGAACATGCTCCAAGATTGGTATGTGAGAAGCATGATGGATTCATCTAGGAATTCAATACTCAAAGGTTGGTGATCTTTCAAAGGAGCTTCCACCAACTGATCAGCAATTGCTTTCCCTTTAATAGCTTTTCTTTCCACATACCCGATGTCAAATTCACTACGTATCATCACCCATTTTTCTAACATACCTATGAGGGTAGCCTTGCTCAATAAATACTTTAGTGGATCAATTTTTGCAATAAGCCTTGTAGTGTGAGTGAGCATATAATGTTGCAACTTCTATGAAGAAAACACTACTGCTAGACAAGCTTTCTCAATGACAGAATAGTTCATTTCATACCATACCAATGTTCTATTGATATTATATATAACTCTCTCTTTATTGTTCTGATCTTCTTGAGCTAGGAGAGCACCCAAAGATGTGTTCATGGAAAAGATGTATAGTATGAGTGGCTTCCCATGAATAGGAGGCATCAATATAGGTGGATTATCAAGATACTATTTAATCTGAGTGAGTCTCATGTCACATTCTTCATTCCATTCATAGGTCACACCCTTATGCAATGTTTTATTAAATGGTTGTGACTTGTCAGCCAACTATGAAATGAAATGTTGAATAGATTGTAGCCTTCCTGTAATCCTCTCATTTGACTAATATTCTTGGGTGGAGGCATGTCCATAATAGCTTGCACCTTTTCAGGATCAACTTCTATGCCTTTAGCTGAAATGATGTAACCTAAGAGTTTCCCAGAAGTGACACCGAATGCACACTTTTTGAGATTAAGTCTGAGACTAAATTGTTCCATGTGGTCAAGTATGAGACCCAAATCTATAAGATGATTTCTTCACTACATGCTTTTGGCTAAAGTATCATCCACATAATCCTCCATTGTTTTATGCATCATATCATGGAAAATAGTAGTGACAACTCTCTGATATGTTGCTCTAGCATTCTTAAGCCCAAAAGGCATGACATTCCAGCAAAAGGTGCCCTAGGCACAAGTGAAAGTGGTCTTTTCTTGATCTTCTAGTGAAATTTTTAATTGATTATAGCCAGAAAAGCCATCCATCAAGGAATACATCTCATATCCTGTTGTCATGTCCACTATCATGTCAATATTAGGCAATGGGAAGTCATCTTTTGGACATGCCTTATTTAGATCCCTAAAGTATGTACACACATGAATGGATTT
Source organism: Chamaecyparis obtusa (assembly GCA_027943335.1). Lineage (NCBI taxonomy): Eukaryota > Viridiplantae > Streptophyta > Pinopsida > Cupressales > Cupressaceae > Chamaecyparis > Chamaecyparis obtusa. Next base: position 877,446 of record BSBK01003925.1, read on the forward strand.
AACATGTTTGGTGACTGGGACAATATTTGAAATCCATTTTGCATAATCAATAGTTCTTATGAAACTAGCCTTAAGAAGCTTTTCTAACTCTTCTTTGACCAAAAGTGCTACGTGTGGATGCATCTTCTGCACCTTCTATTTAATAGGTTTAATACCTGGTGCAATGGACAAATGGTGCATGATTAGATTGGGGTCTAATCTAGGTATGTCGGAGTAAGTCCATGCAAATTTTATTTTCTTGCTTTGAAAGAAGTTAGTGAACTCTTCTTTTTCTTTTGCAAACAATGATTGTGCTAGATGAATAATTTGTGGAGCAGCCTCTGTACCCAAATTTACTGGCTGTGTCGGCTCAATCAATACTGATGAACTCTCTTGAAAGTGTCTTAGAAGTATATTAAGTATCTCATCCTTGGGTGCCTTAGAGAGGTTTTCACCCTCGGATACGTCTTTTATTTTTACTATTTTTGGCTCTGATACTGCCACAATGTGGTTTTCACCATCAGAGAATCTATTTTTTCTTCTTTTAATTTTTTGACTAATATACTTGATATCTACCTTTGTCATGCTAACACTACTTTCACTGGTGGAGGACATCATAGGTTCAATAGCATGGAGGTAATAGGCTAGATTGTAATCATTCTAGAACATTAGGACTTCATTGGATGTAGAAGGGGAGTTCCAGTTTATCAAATCGGGATGGCGGAGTGAAAGAGAAGTAGTGGCTGGTCCAATTGCATTCATGATATAACCATCAAAAGCATGGATGAGAAAGTCAAGACCTAGAACGATCTTGTCCAAAGGAGCATTCGAATCCCTATAAGACCTTAAGTTAGAAGTAGAGGACAAGTTAACACCGCTGGCATCTAATTCATGTGGCCTAACACTAGACCCTTCACCTACTTTGAGAAGTCTTTCATAGGTATGTGCCATGTCTATATCTTTATCATAAGTAGCATCAAACAAAGAGTCAAAATCATATTCATGTGAGTCAGTACTTGATGTGGGAATACTGGCAGCATCATCAGACTCATTATTATCTTTTGTGGCATTAACAACTTGCTGAAGTTGTTCTTGTTCAAGATGTTTTTGAAAATGTGGCAGCCTATATCATTCACCTTGAAAATTGGGATCATCATTCAGTGTTGCTTTCCATTGGTCATATGTAAATTGATGCACCGAAGAGGTTTTATCAGAATTAGTATCAGTATCAGTCTCTACCATATGGACAGGTATGATAGGCTCATCAAGTTCTGCAAAGAGTGTAGCAAGTTCCAGAGGAATAGAATATAGAAATGTGTCTTCATCAAAGCTGGCCTCTAGATTTACCTCTTGAGCAGTATCATCAAATTCTGACTCAAGTTCAGGTTCAGGCTTTGGTTCTAGTACAAATTTTTTTATCCCTAAATGAAAGGGGATCTTTTTGAAGCCTAAGCTAGTAGTATCCTTTGTGCTAAAACTTGTAGCTTTAATGGGCTTTAGCAAACCATTGTCATTCTTTCCTATAGGATCACTCCCCTTATAGCCGAAGCACTTCATGATCTTGAAGGCCTCACTGTATAGATCTTGCTCTAAATTTGGAGGTGGAGTAGTTTTTTCAGCTATCTCTTTTTCTTTATAGATCTAGGCTGTGATAGCCCTCTCTTCATCCTCATCTTCTAAAGGTGTAGAGGCCCATACAAAGGTGCCATTGTAGATTGTTTGAGGAGATTCATCAGAAGTTTTGTTACCCTCAAAAGGTCTCCCATAAGAGTGTGGGGATAGAGGTAGAGCAACAAGTGATAGCACAAGTTCAATTCGGTATTCTCCCATGCCTATATCCTTAAGTCTCAAAGTTTGTTCCATTTCCTTCAGCTTAGCATCATAAAACTTAGTGGACTCTCTATTAGTCGGAAGAAAGCTATCTGCAGATTGCACAAGAGTGTTGCAAGAGTAATTGGTATTAGCAGGCATAGTGACTTTTTCCCCATGAAATGGAAACTTAATGCATTAATGGTACATGGATGGAACAGCCTGCATCTCATGAATCCAAGGCCTACCCAACAAGATGTTGTAGGCAAGAGGAATGTCAAGAACTTGAAAAGTAACATCTCTCTCAATAGGTCCTATGTGGATAGGTAGCACAACTAAGCCTTGGGACTTGCGTTCTTCCTCATCATAAGCTTTGATGGTAATCTTTATGTGAGAGTCTATACAATTCTCATCATAACCTAGCTGAGTAAGCAGCTTAGTGAAATAGATATTAAGATCAGCACCATTGTCTATGAGCACTCGGTGAACATGCTTAGGACCTATCATGACCTTTATATGGAAGGGAGCGTTATGCGGATGGCTCAAAGAGTGATCATCTTCTTCAAAGAAGGATAGATAGTGAGGTGAGGTCAAATGACCCACCATAGATTGGAACCAATTGAGATCGAGATCATTGGGAATGTTTTCCTCGATGAGGGATTTATCCAAAATTTGCCTGTGAGCAGGCGAGATCTTCAATAACTCAAAAATGGTAATCTGAGCATTGGTTCATTAGAGCTGATCTAAGATGCTATAACTAGCCGAGCTAGATGTAGGGACATGTTTCATATTCTTGTTGGCAGGGTCAATAGCAATCTTATCCATAGTTTGCTTCGGAGTGGATGTAGAAGTATCAGGACCTTTCAAAACAACTCTTCCTCTTGATTGAGTAACCACATTAGCACAGTCTTGAGGTTGTTCAGATTTAGATGAATGAGATGCAGAACTATGCAAGATGAAAGGAATCTTAGGTTTGAGAGCATCATCGCTCCCCTTAATAGTAATCACATCACAATACTCTATCTCAATAGGTTCGATCATACCAATAACATTGTCATCATTAGTGTATGTGTAATTGACTTTAGCATTGTTATTCTTTGCGTTTGAAGACTCACCCTTCTCATGAGAAGGGAAGGGATCCTTAAATGCTTGATGGTCTAAATTCTTGTTATGGTCATCCACAACAATGTAACCACTATCAATCAAATCTTAGACCTTATGTTTCAGCTGAAGACAAGTAGAAGTCTTATGACCCTTATTCTGGTGATAGTCACAATAGGCGTTGTCATTCCACCAATGAGGTCATGGTTGTGGGTCATAGAGACGCTTTTCCAAAGGAGTAAGAATATGATTTTGCACAAGATTTTTATAGACCACATCAAGTGGTTCTCCCAAGGAAGTGAATTTGCGCTTGGGTCATGATGCCCAAGGTTTGTTTCTAGAAAACCTCGAAGGTTGCTGATTTTCCACCATAGGCTTTTCAGCTACTTTAACCACTTGTATGGTGGAAGAGAGATTAAAAATAGACTTAGCAAGTTTCAGGGTCACATTTTCGACCACTCCATCATTCACAATGTCTCTATTCTTGTTAACAAACTTCTCTTTATCCTTATTTGAGTTTGAAGATCCTTGTTTGTTGTCTTTACTCAAAGTCAATTCACCTTTCTTGATCATAAAGGCCTCTATTACCACTACTTGTTTAATCATGCTATCAAAGGTTAGAGGACCTTGTAATTTCACTTGGTATCTAAAGTCTGGGACAAGATTGTCCAAGAAAATGTCAAGTCTCTCAGACTCTGGTAGCTTGTGAGGACACCTTGTACATAATTGTCTCCACCTTTGGAGAAATGTTAGGAAAGATTCTCCTTGTCACTATTTTAAATTGCAAAGATCCTAGATGTTGACCAGATGTTGAATATTATGTGAGTAATGTTGGAGAAACATATTAGCCATTTCGTCAAAAGTCTTAATGCCAGTGGGCAATCTACAAAACTATTCCATAGTGGGTCCACCCAAACTACGAGGAAATAAGTGCATAAGATATGTTTGATCATGCATGAATTCCATAGATAATGTGCCAAACTCCCTCAAGTGATCTTGGGGATCAGTTGTACACAAGTATTTTTCATATTTAGGGAGCTCTACACCTCTGGGAAAAGGTGGCATATGAAGACTTCTATCGAAGGGGAAAGGACAAATACTTTCCATTGTGAATTGTTGGGTGGGTTTGTCCTTATTCTTTGCAAGTTGACTAATCTAATCTTGCATGTCTCGGACCATCTTTTGCAACTTTGTGGTCTCAGTTTCTTCTTCCTTGGCCATGAGTGTTTAAACTTGATAGTCTGGGGGTAACTTGGCCCCTTGTTTAGCTAGCTCAAGGAAATATTTTTCCTTCTCCTCTAGAAGGAGGATCTCCATCATCTTAATAAGACCCTTGTTTTATTTCACAACATCTATGTCATTTTTAGTTATGGTGTCATCACCATCATTTCCAAGGATCTCATAAATACTTGGGACTTGATCTTGAGTCTAATCATAAGGAGCAGGATGATAAAGATACGCTGGTTGACCCCCTTGAGCTTTGTTTTGAGCTTCATGTTGATCATCTTGGGTTTGATCATGGTGTTGGTCATTTTGAGGTTGGGCATGATGTTGGTCATTGGAAGATTGACCAAAATGCTAGTTGTTTTGAGATTGATCAAAAGTTTGACTATATTTTCCTAGTTGGAAGTTGAATGGATCTCCCATCTTATCAACGAAGGACTGTGTAGCAATTGAAGCCTTAGTAAAGTGATGTGAATGATGTCGAAAAGGCACAGCTAAGGTAACTTTTGATGAATGAACATGATCAAAAGATTTAATAAATTCAGATGATAAGATATCATCAACAATATCACTAGGTTCAAATGAGTCACTATTTTCAGCAGAATCAACATGTATGATAATAGGATTAGTCCGAGGAAAAGGCCTTTCAAAGTTATGAAATAATGAATTGTTTTGGAAGAATGATTTGTCTTGACCTTGGAATGAGAAACTAGGTTACACTTCAAATAATGGATTAAAACAATCTTGGAACACTGGAGGTGATTGAGATGAGCTATCTTTCAAAGTACTCAATGAAGAACTTGAGGATTCCTCACAAAGTTTAGATTTCACAACAGATTCAGGATGACCTATTTCTTGATTAGGAGGTTCGCTTCTACCTTGACCAATATTCTGAATGGGATAAGTTTTGCCACTTCTAGTCATGATAGTCATAGACAAAGATGTGACAAGAGAAGACTCAGGATAATGCTAGACTCTGTCTCTAAGATAATGGGAAGGAGATAAATTCCTAGAATAGCCAAGATGTGAGATGGACCTGGTATGAATCATCAAAAGAGGTGGCTAGAATAGCTGAGATAAGACTATCACAACATGAGGTACAAAAGGAATAAAGAAATAAGGTAAACCAATGAGAGAAAACATGATTCAAAGAAAAGATCGATCGATTCCCAACTCAGGACAACCAGTTTCTAATAGTGAACAATACGGAAAATAAAAAAATAGACCTCAGACAAAAAGTAGATCAGGAAAAAGTTTGACCAGTCAATGGGAATTTAGTCTTTGGTTTTGAAATATGGATACAGGTTCTCATGAAAAAGTACCAAGTTGCGTGAGAAAATACCAAACTTCATGTGAAAGAACAAATTCTTGCGCGAGAAAGTGCTCTGAAAAGTGAAACTTCGTGCGGGAAAGATCCAAAGTCTGATAGTTTGACATAATTTTTGAGGTAAAAGTCAAATTCTAAGATATAGCTTGAATTGATGTCTAATATAAAATATAGTTTCTTGATAGGTTTGAAGAACAATTTAGTCAACAATCTCATTTTGAGGTTTCAAGAATTCATTTAAAGACACAAAGGTTTAGATCAAGTAGTTGTGATACAAGAAGTAGTCGTTAACAGACCTATCAAGGACAAAGCAACTTAATAGTATCAGGGGAGTCTTTTTTTGATCATGATTGGACAATGTATAAGACTTGATAAAAAACACATATCTATCCCTAACAAAAAAAATGGTGAGAAGACAAAACCTTTGCCCTACTGCTTATACACATATGTGCACCTCACACAGCCGTGTCACCCCCTAGAGGGTGCCTGTGTTTTTGGTGTTTCCAATGACTCAATAGTATATGTTCAAAGGTTACCCTTGTGGCAGGGGCTAGTTTTGTATACCACCTTCAAGTGTCCAGGTGTATGCCTATGGTAGGAATCTATGGGAGAGATTCTTCCCCCTCCCTGCACAAAGATTATGCCTCCTTTCGGAGGTGAACCGGGTAGGCCACTAGCTAAGGAAAAATTTTTAATAGGATTTCATTCATACTAACCTCTGGTGCCCCCAATACAGGGTTGAGCCCTTGTAGCCACACCAACACTTGAAAATCGTACACCCCTGCAAGAAGGGCTAGGAGCAGCACCGCTCAATACAACAAACAAGGCCTTCTCAAGATGATAGTTGAAATCATGGGAAGGAAGCTATTATGGCTTTGGAGTCTTTAGAATCAACAAAGCATTCTTTATTAAAGTGAGGTGGAATCACCGGTGAAAGATGCATACTCACTTGGGTCATTCCCACAGGTTCAACTTCCGACAGGCCCTCTAAAGGTGACACAACTTGGCTTAGATCCAATGGTTTGATTTTCTATTTCTCTCAAAGAGAGAAGAGCATACTTCTCTACCTCATCACTTCACCCAAACACATCAAGCAAGTTCATCACTGAGTTAGTTTCACTCCACCAAATCCACAAGCTTTTGGGTTTTTGGTTCTCTCAAAGAGAGAAGAGCATAATCCCCTAGCAAGTAGAAGTGTTAAAGATTCACTACCTTTCCCCGCTTCCCCAAGAATTTGTCATATTAGTAGGATCATTGGGTTTTCGGATTCATTCATGGTCATCACCTCCATGTAATGAAGAGCCAAATTCCCTAGCCCACTATCAAAATTCTCAAGAAATTTTAACGAGGTCCTAATTAGACTATGTGAATGAAAGAAAGAAAACAAACACAAGGTTTTTATGAGATCTTCAACTATCATCCTACAATCAAACCATTAGCATGTTTTATGTTCTTCGACAAACGTCCTGCAGAAAACTGTTATTTTGTGGAAAGAACAGAGAAATGGAAATTAACATCAAATAGAAACTGTTAGAAATCTAGAACAGAAAACACAGAGACTGGAATTTTTTTAAAAAAAACTAGAGTCAAATCTCGTGTGAGGAAGTACTCCACAGCGCATGAGAAAACACAGGGTACTATGTGAAGATAGTGAAAATTCATGGGAGAGAGTGCTAATGAGAGTGAAACTTCATGCGGTATGCTCTGGATTCTCATGCAAGAATCTGTACATAGGAAAGTATGAATGCACGTTAGAGCTCAAATTTCCCATCAGAAAAATCAAGAATGAGGCCATAAATTGATCTTTTCTACCCCACAGTGGGCACCAAAATGTATGTGGTTGAACATGGACCTCTAATCCTACTACACACACAACATAGTCATTACTCACACAATCAAATTACAAGAATGATTATGGATTACTCAATTCAAAATTCATGGTGAAGCAACCTGTTGCCTCCTAATTAATCGAGGTGTTTAATTACTCTCAGATTGGAGAGCCAACAACCATAAGACCAAGTTAATGTGGAGGATTTGAAAGCTAGAATGATAAGTAAAGTGTAGTTAATCTAAGAATGGAGATGCAATTTGTAATTTGAAATGAAGCACAAATTTTAATCTAATAACTTGAAAGCAAATATGGAATGCAGATTTTAGTCTAAGAAAGCTTTAAAGAAAGATGATAATTAACTAATAGCAATGAAGAGATTACTCTACTATGACGGATGCAATTAGCACTAAATGAGAGCAAACTAATTAATGCAATAAGCTTTGAAAATATGTAAATAATTGAGACAAAATTTTGCTATAGTCTATGTGCTTTCAAATTTCTCTCCTTTTGAATGAAGGAGAAGGTTCAATAAATAGACAAACCCAAAAGAGGAATGAAGAGTTTCTTGATTTGAAACGGTTGACCCTTCATTCCCAATTGAGACAAAAAAGCATGAATTACTTAATTAAAAGAATGTTTATTGCCACATATGGGTGACCTTTCGATTATTTTGAATTATTAATTCAAATAAGAGTGTCCATTCAAATAATCAAGCAATTTATTAATTCCTTTTATGGGTATTAGCTAAATGAGGTAGATTTTAATTTAATTAAAAGCACTTAGGACTTTAGAATTAAATTAATTTATCATAGGGATTATTTAGCTAATAAAGTCAAAGACTTACGAATTAATTATAGTATGAGATTAATGCTAATTAGGGTTTTTGCAATTGACATCAAGTCAAATAAAGTTAGGTAGGAGAGAGAAAATTGCCTAGCAAAGTAGGACTTCGATGATGCAAAAATTTGAGGAATGCACCAAAATTGATTGAAATTGATAGGTGCCAATTTTGGGGTATTACACTTAGATGTCAAGATTAAGGAGCATTTAGTTCTAGATTGTTTTTACATGGTAAATGCACAAAATATCATATTAATTTAGCAAGGAAAAAAAAAGAACTTCAAAAGTGTATTATTAGCTCAAAGGAAGTCATAATAGACTTTCTTCAACTTAAATTTCAGGTTAATTATATCTCATCAAGTTTTCCCTACACTTATGCATTACAGTTCTTACACACTAGGGTATCAACCCAATTTGCCTTGTCTTGAATCCTAAATAAGTCTTTTTACTTCTCATGGCATCTGAAAGGGATACCTAGACATATACACCAACCCATCTTCTATAGTCTTCCCATGTATGTCTGGGATCTGTTCTAGTATTGTTATCCTGGGAGATACATAAACTAATCTTTATAGGAGAGCATGGCATCTCTCACACAAAAGTCATCTAGCTTACTACCAGGCCTTTCCCTTCAATGTTTTTATGTTTGCAAGCATCTATTCACTCACCCAATCAAATCTTATATAATTCTTATGTCCTATTTGAGAGGCATATATTCCACTAAGGTGACCTAAACTTACACCTACCATTGCCACTTATTGTTCTCATGTTGTATCCCCAGAACATTCTATTCTAGAAAAGTTATCTAATTAGAGCCTAAAATTAACTTTATAGTTATTTTGGTCTATCTAAGAGAATGACTAGCTTTTAATCTAATAACTTTATTAAGAAATAAAAAATCAAAATGACACATCTTTGTTAGAACCTCTTGCTACTTTGGCATGTACCCTTTTACTCTGATAATAGGTTCAACAGGGAGACCTGAAACATAATATCTTGTTGAGATACTGGTCATTTGGACCAGTTAGGACTCGAATCTAGGACCTTACAATGCTCTATTAATGGAGTGAATTACTAACCCCTCTTAGCCAACACTTTTTCAGTCAAGGTGTGGCTTATTTCCAGCACCCCCCTTAAGAAATCAAAATAATACAACTTTGTTAGAACTTTGACTTGTGCCCTTTTACCTTGACAATAGGTTTGACAGAGAGACCAAAAACATCTAAATTAAGCATTGTATGCATCTTGTTGAGTTACTTCTTGTTTGGTCCAACTAGGACTCAAACCTAGGACCCTCTATTTGTTGTTGGAGTTCTCTATCAACAAAGTTAGTGAACCCTCTTGGCCAACCCGTCAGGGGTTTAGGTGTGGCTTGTTTCAAATGCCCCCTTAAGCAATCAAAATGACACATCTTTGTTAGAACCTCTTACCAATTTGTCGTGTACCCTTCTAGCTTGACAATAGGTTTTAATAAGGAGACTTGAAACATTTGAAATTAAGCATCACACAACCCTTTTGAGCCTCTGCTCATGTGGACTAGTTAGGACTTGAACCTAGGAACTTCTTTTTGTTACTAAAGTGCTCTATCAACTGAGTTAGAGGCCCCTTCTTGGACAACCCATTGTAGGTTGAAGTGTTTCTTGTTTCTAACACTTCCTTAAGTTACACTACATGTTCTTAGGGATCCTGCTAAGACTCTGATACCATTTACTGAGCTTCTCATAAAGATTCAAATTAAGAACCTTTAATTTGCTGCTAGAATGCTCTACCAATTGAATTGTTGACCTCTAAACCAACCCATCCTCAGGGTTTGACTTATTTCCACACTAAGAAAATCAATGGAATCAAATCGCTCTCCATTTCATTTTTATACTTGGTCTTCCCCAGAAATAGGAGTATACATTTGTAAGAACAATATGGCTCATTGACTTCAAACTATGCATAGAAGAAAGATTTTACAAATCATCTAAAGTTTGGCCATTTGGGTATGTAGTGTAGGTTATTCAAAACATAGATATCCTTTCATTGTAATAAATCTGCATAAGTAAATTACCTTACAACACATTAGTACACATTATACACATTTCATATATGAGTAATTAAATGATGCCTCATACTCTACTAATACACCTCGGTTGGTTAGAATATATAGGTCAATCATCACAAGTGAAAGAAGAGCGGAAACAAACTTTTGATGAAGGTTTCTCCATGTACATATTCATCTATTGAAATCAATGCAAATTTATTGAAAAGAGGAACAAATTAATAGTTACAAACTACCAAATGTTTTCTACTATTCAATGTTCAAGCTAAATGTTTATCTCATCTCTATCTATATAAATACCATTGTATTTGACAAAATGTTGAAAGTATTGAATAAAAAACCTAAGGATTTTTAAGATATAAGTAATAGTTTGATTATTTATTTCTATACCCACATCCATTGTTCCCTTTATTTGTTCCAAAATATTACTAACAAATGACCATTTTAGATGGATCATGGAGGCTACCATGATCTCCCAATCTATAAACCCCTCTCATTCAAAACTTATTGTTGTCATAGGGCATTGTTTTCCTTATTTTCATACCTCTATATATAGTGGTATTTGACCAATAATCTTCTAAATGTTTGTTAAGGTGAAAATGATTTGTATAAATTGACTGGCCAAATGTGAAGGATGGAAATCTAGAGTTTCTTTGGAAAAATGTAATATAGATTTCTCATGGGCTACGTTGTTTTGTTGCACGCATCTTATACCATGTCCATCATCAAGGTTTGGGATACCAAGAAGTTAAGGGTCTCTTTTGGGTGGGATTGGATAGAGATTTGAAGAAATCAATATTCAAACATGTGTCAGAATAAGATGTTTGGTTCTAAAATTCAAGATTTTTTTTTAATTTTCTTTTTTAATACTATGGAAGGTCGGTGTGAATTCTAAAGTTCCACAATCTTCATCTTGAAGAGTTGATGAAGTGCATATTTGTATTGGAGAAAGAATTGAAAACTCCTCTTACATGAAAATTTTGAATCAAATAGTAGTTTAATGGGAAATAAAAGAATCTTATTTTGTCTAACCAAAATTTTGGAAAATCTCTAACAAATAAAAGCTTCTCGTAGCACTTACCAAGAGTGTTTTACCATCAAAGGAAATATCACGTTTATGAAAGCACCAATAGTCCACCCCTAATTTAGTTAAAAAATCAAATTTTTCTTTCACTACATTCCAAGAAAAATGTCATGACCCCTTATTGGATAGAACCTAGTAATAATAAATAACGATCATAGAAGTAAAATATTATAATATAAAATAATAAGTTAAAGAAAATAATCACAACTCAAATGTTAATAAAGTAATAATAATAAATATACTATTAATAATATATTATTAAAATATTAATATAATATATAATAATATATTATTGAGATAATGATATTGATATTGTTAAATATTGTGAATATAGTAATATTACTAGATAATATTAATTTCCCTTATTGATAATATCTAATTAATAATATTATTATATTAATCAATTAATAATCAACTATTAATTTAATCAATATAATAGTTAATAATACTAATCTACATATAATATTAATCTATGAATAGTATTAAAGAAGCCTATTAATAATAATACCACCCGTAAAGAGTTTTATAATAATCAAATGTAAATTATTAATACTAATACTATATTTCAAAAGATGTGACTATTCATATTTATATATATATTGAGTGGGAAAAGACATTATATCATGGAGGGAAAAAAGAAGAAATATTAAGAAGGAATTTGGAAAACTTGGGAGAAAATAATAGAGGAGAAATTGAAGGAGAAAATATAGGAGAAAATGAAGGAGAAAATAAAGGAGAAAATAAAGGAGAAAAATAAGGAAGTAATCGGAGCATTCTAAAAGATATATAAAGAAAATGGAATAAGAATCTCCATTTCTAAAATAAGAGATAATTCAGCAAAAGATTAAGGAAATAAGGAAAAGAGTAAGCCCACGTGGAAAGTAGGGCATTCGGTCAAATAAATTAGAATAGAGGAATCTTCCCTCTTATAAAGGTATGTAACTTTATTTTTGTTTATTTAATCAATGATATATTTATTTATATTTTGAAATGTACTAATATTATTATGAAATTAATTCATATTAGATAGTTAAACAAATGTAACTTAAATATGTTAGTAAATAAGTAATTCTATATATATAATTGGTTATAAAATAAATATATGTAATTAATATATATCTGAGAATTATATTAATGTTAATTAATTAATAAGTAATTATAATAATGAAAATTATATCAAATTAATATGTATTCTCACTGGTTAAGACAAGAATATATGGTTCAACTTTGTCATAATTAATTATGTACTAATATCATTATGGAATATAAATATTTATTTTTATCATAGAATAATATGAACTATATATGTAAGATATCTATTTGGAATATAAATATAATATATTTCTAAAGGATCTAATCTAATCTTTCTATATATATATATATATATATATATATATATATATATATATATATATATATATATATATATATATATATATGAATTTCAAATGTATGAGAAAATATAGTAAATAATATATTCAAAGTACATATACTAGAATGATGTAAATCAAATTATATTTTATCGTTTAATTATATATAGTTATATATAATTATATATTATACAAATATGTGTATATACTTAGTATTATAACATATATTGGAATGATTATATCAATTATAAGAATGAATTAATATAGACCCATCAATAGGAGAAACTAGTTTGAGTAAAGAGTTTAATTATTCTAATTATAGTACATAAGGGTCTATTCCTCATTTCCTTACTATAATACCTTAGGTAGGGAGCTTGTGGAGGGGAAAGGCGGAGTAATTTTGAGCACATGTCGGTTGTCCCAACACTGGGGTTAAACCTTGAGGGAAGCCACTTGTAGTCTGTTTCACGCGCTTAGAGCACAATAAGTCTTCCACCCTATCGTGACCTTAGTAAGGAAGGAGAAAGATCCCTATATCCTATATGAAGAGATCTTCTATATGACTACGTTCATTAGCTTATCACTCAATAGTTTCCTCTAACTTTAATGACAGTGATGGTTATATGTTGTTAGTTATTCGATGATTCCCTAATTTATGCCTAACTGATGGAATTTCGGTCTAGGGGTAAAAAGGGTTCATTACAAAAAAATAGAACCAAAAATTATTTAATGCTTGGCTTCAAATCCAAAGAGCTTCATGAAGAAGCATTCATCTCTATTGGAAATTTATATGCCTAGTCTTCTACATATTTATTAAATTATTTGTCATTAATAGGAAAACTATTGTCGGCAGTTCATTTGTGTTGGTATTCTGAGAAACGTTAAACAAGATCAAAACATGATCAATCATGTATAATCAACACCTGACACATGGACCATGTTGGGTTGAATTGACATGCCTTTGACCTTGTCAAGATAGGGTTTAAAAAAAATATAGGTTACTGAATAATCCTTGTTATTTTAAATTTTTCTCACATTTTTCAAATTTATTGTCCTCTTTTAGGGTCTAAAATTCAATATGTCATTTAAGGCTAAAGATTTAATTTAGATTTAACTAGCTTGACTAGACAATTAACTAGCTTCATTGATCAATCAACTAACTTGATTATGAAATCAAATAATTTGACTTATTAATTAGTTAATAAATTTGAATCTTTAATTAATGAGTAGAATGATGATTTCAATTGAGGTGAGTGAGATGTAGGATTGACTCATTAGTTAACTAACATAGATTGATGAATGAAATATGAGTTATGTAATAGAATTACTAATTTATTTTAACTGACAATATGTGCAAGGATTAATTAGGAGATCAATTAATTAGACATGGGGTGATATTAGAGGAAATAATATATTGTAAATTAAAATCTATTCATTTCTATTTTTCAAGTTCTTTTGTAGCGATTGTGAGTTATCTGAATGTGTCATGTGAGTCAAATGATCAAAAGAACTTTTCCAAGAAATCAAGGTTGAAGGCCTTCATCAAGATAATCAAAATATCACATTGTGCCTACAGGGTAAAAATTCCTAGCTTGATCCAAAAAAAATTTTATTAAGGATTTAAAACAAGAAGCTTCAACTGTGCAAATGTATTTAGGATTAATATGAGGATCTAAATTCTTCCAGTGTACCAAATCATAACCTACAAATAAATTGATTACAAGTTGAAATCATTCAAAAGAGAATTAATATTGTAAAGAATAAAAATTATTCTTTATTAAATTTTATGCATATTTTTTATGAGATGGAACTTGCAACTACAAAATCTAACAAAAATCCCCTTCCAATCATGCTTTTGATATATGCGCATGCTCCAATTTGAAGGCAATTGAATCAATGATATGCTAATCATAAAACAAGAAATATGCAAAAGCCCCAAATTGCCTTAAGAAAAGAGAGCCAGGGCATCCATTATATAGAAAACCAAAAGGGAGGTGACATTATGGGATTCAACCATAATCACCAACAATACAACTACAATAATAAAGTGCTACAACTACAATATTGAATATCTGCAACTATCAACTACAAAATAAAAAATATACAACCATATAATAAATATCAAACTATGGAGTCAATAAGGACTCCACAGGTAGGCCCCAAATGGGAATTATTGTTGTCATTATCCCCCATAATGACCATTGGTAAGAACATTAAGTAGATCCCTGAGCTTCTAGAACCTTTCACGAGCTAGAGCCTTTATGAAGATATCTGCAATATGATCTTCTGTACTGCAGTACACAATTTCGATCAAGCCTTGTTGAACCAATTACCTGATAGAGTGATGTTGTATCTCAATGTGTTTGGTTCTACTATGAAATACTGGATTCTTTGTCATTTATATAGCACTCTTGTTGTCACAATACAACAAGGTAGGCTCATTTTGAATTTAGTGTAAGTCTTCTAGTAGTCTTCTCAACCATACAGTTTGACAAGTTGTTGATGTTACAGCTTTGTATTCTACCTCTATTGTAGAAAGTGATATTGTAGTCTATTTCTTGGATTTCCAAGAGAATACTGTAGAACCAAGGCTAAAAGTGTAACTAGAAGTAGACTTCTGATCATCAACAGAGCCTGCCCAATCTAAATCTGTATAGCCAATCAATCTTCTATCCTTTGAATGATGAAATTTGAGACCATAGCTCAATGTCCCTTTAACATATCTAAGAATCCTTTTAGTTGCATGCCAATGTGTTTCCTTAGGCTCTAACATGAACCTAGAGACCAAACTCACTGCAAATGTGATATCTGGATGAGTAGTAGTTAAGTAGATCAAGCTTCCAATTAGTTGTCTATATAGAGTGGGATTTACTGGATCTGACACATCTAAAGTAGACAATTTAAGTCCAACTTCAATAGGTGTTGCAACTGGTTTGCAACTCTGCATCTAAAAATTTTGGAGGATATCTAAAGCATATATTTTTTGAGACATAAATATTTCATCTTTGTTTTTCCATACTTTTATACCAAGAAAGTAGTGCATTTGTCCCAAATCTGTCATTTCAAACTCAGTAATCATGGCTACTCTAAACTCTACAAATAAAGTTGGATTATTCCCTATGTAGATAAGATCATCAACATAGAGAGCTAAGATAAAGATATCCTTAGTTGAGCTTCTGATATAGAGATTTGGATATGATTGACTTCGTGAAATACCTTTCTATTGTAAGTATGAGTCTATTCTTGAATACCATGCTCTTGGTGCCTGTTTGAGACCATACAAGGCCTTCTTGAATTTGCAAACATAATGTTCTTTAGAAGTTATTTCAAAACCTTTAGGTTGTGAAACATACACTTCCTCATCAATATATACCTTCAAGAAAGCATTCTTCATGTTCCATTTGATAAACTATCCAACTCTGTTGAGCTACCAATGCCAAAACCAATGTGATAGTATCCATTCATGATACAGGTGAAAATGCCTTAGTATAATCAATACCTTCATGTTGAGTGTACCCTTTGGCTACCAGTCTAGCTTTATGCTTATCAATGATTCCATCAGATTTATACTTTGTCTTGTACACTCATCTTGTACCAATAAATTCCTTACCAGAAGGTAATTGAACCTAATCCCATGTGTCATTCTTTTCAATTGTGTCTATTTCATTATTCATTGCTTCAATCCACTCTTCTTTCTCTTGTGCTTGTTCAAATGTTGTGGCTCATTATGTTCCATAATTTGAGTCATAAAAGAAAAATTTAGTTTTTCTTGTGACCTTGTCATTTTTTTAAAATTAGAATCCAACATAAGAGTTGATGGTGACAGTCCCAACTATTGCTGAGAGGGGAGGGGTGAATTAGCACCACTAAAACTTTTCTCCTCTTTAAATCTAGTGAAGTAAACTTATAGCTAAAAGGTAAATAGATTTAAGCATATAATAATAGTAAGCAAACAATCACACAGTGACACCAGATTTATCATGTGGAAACCCGATTAGGGTAAAAACCACGGTGTAAGGAGACCTCAAAAATTTTGTACTCTTTCGAAGTACGCCCTGTTAGGAGCCTTCATGGTTAAAGGATCAAAACGCACTGTTAGATGTGACCCAGTTAAGGGATTTTTTACAATAAGGTCGGTTAGTGCCTACCTGGTTAAAGGACTTTGAACACCTTACAAGATGCCACCCAGTTAGGGGATTTCATACAAGAGACCTGTTAGAGTCCATCCAAATGCTAGGATTTTAACTATTGTAATTGCTAGAAAACAATAGAGGGATTGACCTTTTACAGATGGCTATGCATAGCCTGATAAGATCTCTTATTTGAGCTGAACTGAGAATTGTCACTAGTTGTTGTAGGTGTGTTCTCCTCTACTATGGTTCTTTTCTGCACACACTTCTTTCTCTTCTTCTCTTACTGATTTACCCTAGCTTATTTTGAGCTTTTTAGGTTCACTCTTTTCTCTGGCAGAATGAAGGCAACTTCTATTTGCCTTAGGTAGATGAATATATAGATTCTTAGCCCTAATTGCACTCTGCATACATGACCTAATTGCATATCCTTATCAGATTCATTACTCATTAAAGTACCATTTTATTAAGGAAACATCTTATGCATGCTCTTACTTTATATGTCTTATGAAGAAAGAAATAGTTACGTGTCAAGCAACTTTCCTTCATAGGAGATAATGCTTTGTTTTAAAGCCACTAATTCCGGCTTTAAATCCTCTAGACATGCTTCAAACCGATCACTAGTTTAACTCAAAGGCTTCTGGATTTAGTGCATAAAATCCTAGTCAAAGAGTCTGTCAGAATAGGTAGTTTGACTATGACTTCCTCAGTTTATTCCAGAGTCATTTGATAGATCGTTTGAGATCCTTATGTTGTGAACAGGTAAGAGTTGTTGACCTATTACTCTCCCTTTCCTTGGCTCACCTCATTAGTTGCACCATCCTCAGTTATATTGTTAACACCGGTTTGTTATTTCTTTCTCTTTGTTTGACTACACCGGTAGTAGCCAAGTCCTTGGTCAAAGGTGGAGTCCTCTGTTACTTGACTATTTACTATACCTAGTTTTAGATGGTTTGACAATTGACCGGTTCTTATATGTTGGCACCATCTACCAAAACATCCTTCCTTTATATAGATCTCCTTGGATCTTTAGACAGTATAGAGATGACATTTCTCTATACTCTTTTTCCAATCAATGAAAACACTAGTATCGGTATCAGGCTTACCGGTTATCATCACTTAATGCCAACAATCTCCCCCTTTGGCGATGGAAAAAATTTGATGGGCAATCACAATATCACTGGGTTACTATGCTTTTATCTTTGTACCACTGCTACTGCTATAGTCTTCTAGTTATTTCCAAACTCTCCCCCTTTTTGACAATAATACCAAAGGCTAGTCAGAGAGACTACCTTTGTCTAATTTGCTCCCCCTATGAGAAGCATTCCTTTTTCATCAATCCAGAAAAGATGAGGTGTATCCCTCTATTGAAGCATAATGAACTGATAATCACCTTTGTAGGTTTACTAAAGATCTTGAAGGGGTATCACCCCTAGTTTACCTCTGAGATACTCAAAAGTACTCTTTGGTAATGGATTTGTGAAGATATCAAAAATTTGTTCTTTTGTGGGAACATACTCCAATCTCACCTCCTTGTCTTGTACTAGCTCTCTCAAGTAATGATACTTGATGGCAATGTGCTTTGTCTTGGAGTTCATAATAGGGTTCTTGGATATGTTAATTGCATTGGTGCTATCACAATAGATAGCTATCGATTCAAGTATCTATTTTGTGATTCCTTCTAGCAGTTGTTTGATCCAGATCACCTATGTGCAATTGATTGCTGCAACAACATATTTAGCCTCTATAGTAGATTATGAAATACAATTATGTTTCTTACTTGGCCAAGAAATAATTCTTCCACCAAGAAAGAATGCACCACCACTTGTTCTCTTTCTGTCATCAATGTTGTCAGTCCAATCTACATCAGTGTACAATTCACTTCAAATCCTCCCTTATGTGGAAACCATAATCCATATTTCTCATTGCCCCTTAGATATTTGAAGATTCTCTTTATTGCTATCAAATGTGTCTCTTTGGGATTTATAGAGAATCTTTCCACTATGCCAACTACATGTGCAATATCCGGTCTACTATGGGCAGCATACTATATTTTCCTACCATGGACCAATACATTGTTTCATTTACTTCTTTTGCATTATCCTCCTTTGATAATTTGAGGTTAGTTATCATTGGGGTTCCAACCGGTTTAGAATCTTCAAGTCCAAAAGTCTTAAGAATTTCTTTTATATAATTGGACTAAGATATAAAGATACCTTCTTTTAGCTGATGGACCTATAGTACAATGAAGAATTTTATGGCACCTATCATAGACATCTCAAATTATTTCTTCATCTCTTCAGAGAAGGCTTTGTTCATCCTGTCATCTCCTCCAAAGATGATGTCATCCACAAAGATCTCGACAATAATATTTCCATCTTTTCTGATCTTGAGATACATATTGTTGTTGTCTCTGGTTCTTGTGAATCCTATGGTCAGAAGGTATGAATGCAACCTCTCATACCAAGCCCTTGGAGCTTGCTTAAGCCCATAAAGAGCCTTTTTCAGCTTATAGAATATACCACTATCTTGTGCAGATGTGAAGCCTTTCGGTTGTTCAATGTAGACCTCTTCTTCTAGTATTTCATTCAAGAATGCAGAATTGACATCCATATGATATAATTTGAATCCTTTGTGAGAAGCATAAGAGAGAAGAATTCTCACTCCTTCCAATCTGGCCACCAGTGCAAAAGTGATGTAGGGGCATCCAAGGTTAAGGCAAGGGCATTCTGTGTCCTCGGTGAAACTACATGGGGTGTTAGTATTTTGGCTAGTGTTACTAAGTTGCAGCCTTGACCGATGGCCTCAATCATTGAAGGGAGCTCGATCACTGAAGGAACTCAATAGTCTCTGGTGCTTGGTGAAAGTGTTACTCAGTCATGCCTACGGTGCTTAGTGATGCTTGGCGTGCTTGGTTAATTCACTGTCGCTCAGTAGTTCTAGTTTACCGACTATAGTTCTATGTGATTTGTTAAGCTGATTTAATGAATTTATTATTGGTAGCTATTGTTATAGGCTGACATGCTATATTAAATGTTTTTATACATTTGTAAGCCGACTTGTATGGCATTTAATTATTTGTTTGGGAGATTTAAGGGTTTCATCTTGCCAACTTATGGCTGATGATTAGTATTTATAGGATGTTTGGGTAGATGTTTACGGGGATCATGGGAAAATCATGAAGGAACAAAGAAGTTCATGACTTGAAGACTTAGTGAGTCATATCTAAGGTTCTAAAAGCTGAAGTTGGTGAAGTTGTGGAAAATTTCTTGCATGTTCTTACAGATCAGATTGATATTTGATAGTTGTTTGTAGCAAAGCTAGTGGTTACATATGTTGGTGTTTGAAAATGCTTACGCCACTTAGGGCTACCAATATGCCTTGAGACTAATGTTAGGAGTGGTTAGCTCCAAGTGTGAAAGCTCTACAAGACAACTGGACCAACTATAGGGACAAGACTGCCCTCTTCACTTTTGGCTCTACAAAACCATGGCGGGTGCACCTAATCCAGTAACTTATGGCATTTTAGGACTTTGGACTGGATTAAACAAAGTAGACGATAGCAAGAGACTACTAAATGTTAACCAGACATTCATTGAATCTCAATTGCTATTGGGTATAAAATGGCCTTGTGAAGGGTATTACTACAAACAACAATACTTAAAACTTAAAATGGTCTTTGATTAATGAGGATAGGGAAGGTAGACAAGAGCCAATTAGACATTGGACTCAACTAAATGTACTAATCCTTGATCAATGCCATTATCCATTGGGTAGACCTCACATACAAACAATGAAATGTGAACTGACTATTGTCAAAGACTCATAGCCATAAATATAAATATTCCAGCCCATCCACTACTTATAAGATCCTTCTGTAGACAACCAAGACTGAATCTATGTCCCCTCTAAAGTATATTTCACTTGATCCTAGATCAAGAATTAAAGACAAGATCATATGCAAAGGTAACCCTATGCAATGGATCAAAAAATCCAAGATTCACAAGAATGACACCAAGGAGAGACTTGGAAGCATGAAAAACTTATATTAAGCATAATGAGTCATGTACATGATCAAAGTAGGATAGAGATCAAACCACTTCAATAACCTACAAAAGACTTCCAGAAATTCTATTCAGCTTACATGCAATGTGATACAACCCTGCTACAAATACTTGGAACTAACTATAATCAGAACCTCTAGACTGATTAAAATTTGAACCCTTGTTCTATCAAAAACTTGCAATATATACCACCAGTCATCTTGGAAACCCAAAATAGGTTGCAACAAGCTACAGATGACTAGGGTCAAAGTTTCACCCACCTAACCAACTGGAACACATCAAAAATTCAATGCAGGGAAAAGAAATCCAGGCAATCAGATCCAAGAATGATCCACATTCATGAGAAATCTCTAAGAAAGTACCGAGGACCATCATTTTACCATACCAACCAATCTAATCTATCCCTCTGCAACATGCCTCGAGTAAGAAAACCCATCTCTGCATGGCACAAAACTCTTATGTAATTAACCACAGGAACCCTGGACCACATCACAACAACCGTTGCCACCAAACAAGTCAAAAATAACCGCTAAAGCCATAAATTCAGGTACCTTTGGTCACTGCAGATCCTCAAGGAAATCAAATTTGAAATCAAATGATCACCATGCATTTTGTGGGCTTTATGTTCCTTAACTATTTTCCCTTAGTCACGCAATCGCGCGGTCATCAACTTAATTGCCACAGGAAAATGGGTTTCATCTTATGCTTGGTCACATGATCGCAAGGCACAAAACTAACCCTTATGATCATGCGACTGCAATCACTTAGCCATGCAATGCCGATCACAAACCCACTTAGAAGTTTGAATTTGAAACACAATGGTCATCCTCAGGGTGCTAGCAATCTATCAACGGTCAACATTTGAACTGAGATTAACTTTATATCACCACCGTTCGATTCATTTACTTTTCTCGGGCCGGTGCACTTTATATTTCTTTAAACAAAATTGACGGTCGTCATTACACCATGATGCTAAAAGTCAAGCATCTCACCTCAGTAGTATAATGACAACTACACGATCTTCACAAACTTGTAGATGTTCTACTTCCTTTGAAAACTACGGCCCCACTGACAACATCCAACATGTCATTCCGCCAACCAATCAGAAGATGCCAACTTGTTCCACCCTAACAATGAACCCACTGACAGCCCTTACGATGAGATTCCAATTCAATAGACAGCTGCATGGTCGCAAAGGAGAAGAAAATTCCATGCGATCATGCGACTACCACAAGATCTTCAAGCACCTAACAACCTGACCCCACCCTACCGCATAAACCTTTTCGACAAATCACAAACCACCATGTTGCAAAGAATTGACAAGCAACCAGACAATTTTTCCTTCATGCACAGGTCCCTCTCACAACCTACCATATCACCAATTCTTTTAGCCAATAAAGAGCTACCATTTGTGCACACGCATCACCTTGGACCCATAGGTTGAAACACTAGACCGTAAAGAAGAATCAACGGCTGACATGATTTCACATAGCCCTGACAAATCCTTCATGCTTTAGCGACAACCATTGATGCTCTAACATTTCAGGATCCTCTAACTCATCCAAAAACTAGGTCCCACCATTGATTGCACTTGCACACTTAGGACCGACGAACAAGGATTGCCAGCAAAAGGGAAGAAATGCGAGGTCAAAAACACACAAGGTTTTTGATGAAAGATCGAAAACATCATAGGTTTTCAAAAACATTGTGGGTTTTTGACTCTGAGGCATATTCTAAAATTATTTCCTGTAGACCTTAAAACTTGAATTTCTCCCTGATTTTTACAAATTAGCTTATGCGATCTGGACTGGAGCTAGGTGACACCATAAAGAGCACAGGGCTAAGGGTGCACATCATAAAACCTCATAGATTTTCATCGCAAGATAAAAGTGTGATCACAGGTAGGGTGGGACACTTTTACAAAAACATTTGCAGGGAAGAGGCCATTTTCATAGGATTTTTCTATGACTGGAAAATGGACTAATAGCATACTTGGAGACAAGGATATTGCTTGGCAGCTTGTGAGCTAAAGTTTAGATCTACCTTAGGGTTTCCATCAGCTTCTGATTGTCTTCAGAGCTAAACTAGCTAAGATTGTATTAGATCTTGTCAGATCTTGCAGAATTGTTTTCTAATTCTAATTGGCCCTAACCAAGAAGGCCTTACAGTCAAGCATGTTAATGAAAATTAGTGTTAAACAATTATTATGTTGCTTTCTTGAGTATTCCATTGTGTAATTCTGTTGGATGCAAGGTTTGGACTATTCTTAATTGGATCCACCATCCTTGACTGCATCAGGTGGTATCAGAGTGAGAGTTTGATCTTGTTGGAGCAGAAGGTTGACCTAGCAAGGTGGATCTAGCAAAGTTGATCCTATTGGAGCAGAGATTGTGTGCAATCTAGATTGTAGATCCGAAGCACTGAACTTGTGAAATTGTGCCCTAGTTGTTGCAAGATTGCAAGTTGAGATCTAACTTGATTACAACTTGGAAATTGTCACAAGTTGGTCGGTGAGGGTTTGTTGCAAAGGGTTTATCTTATCTTTAAGGATGCCTCTAAAAATATTGGACCCTAGAGTTATTTCTAATCTTTGTGATATTATTGAATCCTGGATCACAGAGAAGGTGAAATCAAATTTCAAATCTAAGATGGAATTGATGAAGAATGACATGGTCACAGAGATCATGAGAGTTGTTACTAGTATACCTCAGAATGTTGGTACTGAGGATGGCTATGAAGAAGCTATTGAAGAGTTTGAAACTGTTGGATCTAGTGGTGATGACTAGAGGAATAGATCTAGTGAAGACAAGACTACTCAGTTACCTAAAACTGCTGCTTGGTTTAGTAATTACCGAATGGAAGTTTCTACTTTCTCTGGTACTTTAAAGCCCGACAATCTGATTGATTGGATTGGTGAACTTGAAGATTTCTTTGAGCTAGAAGAAATTGAAGATCCTCTTCAGGTGAGATTAGCACAGACAAATTTGAAAGGACATGTTGCTCTTTGGTGGAAAGAACTACAAAGAGACCGAGAAGATGAAGGTGAAACAAAGATCAATCGGTGGAGGTTGATGGTGACTAAGTTGAAAGCTAAGTTCATACCTGTTGACTATGAGCTTGACTTGTTTAAGAATTTGTTGAATCTGAAACAAAAGGATTTGTCTATTGAAGATTATACTGAGGAGTTCTACAAACTTACTATTTGGTCTAGACACTGAGAGCTTGGTAAGGAAAAGGTAGCTCGGTATGTGAATGGTCTGAGGTTCAATATTCAGGATGAGCTTGGTATGCTAAAGATTGATTCTGTTGAAGATACTTATCAGTATGCTCTAAAAGCATAAGATAAATTGAAGAGGAAACAACCTAGTAACTCCCAAGGGAAGGAGAAAATTGATCACTTGGTGAAGGATAAACCGACTCATGCAGAAGATGAATAGAAACCTATGGAGGCAAAGAAGAAGACAGGTAGAGTTATCTTTAAGGGTACTTGCTATAACTGTGGAGAAGGACACCATTCTTTTCAGTGTAAATAGAAGAAGGTTGACCGATGAACTGTTGTAATGAATGAGAACATTCAGAATGAACCTGAATCATAGAACTTGTTGCTTCAGTGAACATTGCTCAGTACAAAGGATGAACCTTGTCAGAGGAGTAATTTGTTTAGGACCCGATGCAAGACTGAAGGTAAAATCTGTGATGTTATTGTTGATAATGGTAGTACTAATAACCTTTTTGCTGAGGACTTGGTTCAAAATCTTGGTTTGAATTGAATGAAGCATCCTTGTCCTTATAGGCTTGGCCAGTTATAAGATGTTTATGCTTTGGAAGTTAGAGAACAATTCTTTATTGATGTTTAGATTGGCCATTACAAGGATCTTGTGTTATGTGACATTGTGAAGATGAATAGTTGTGATATATTTCTTGTTAGACCTTGGTAATATGATTACAGAGCTATTTATGACTGTGTTTGAAATGTGTTTACTATTGAGAAGGTTGATAGGAAGTTTTCACTGATGCCTTTGATAGATACAATGCTCGATAGGAGAAGCCTGAGTATTGGTAGCTAAGTGGAGGTTGTGGATCCAAAGAAAATGAATGATTGGTATGGAGAACCAACCTGTACATTATCAAAGAAAGACTTGAAGAGACAGAGAAAACTGAAGTGGAAGAATTTACAAGCAGAAAAGGTGGAGGACTTGTATGTGAAGAACCAGTTTGGGATTTATGTGCTGAATCCTAGAAGATGTTCTTCTCACATATGAACATCTTTTGGAACCTAGGGTTTCTGATGTAGGGGCATCCAACATTAAGGCAGGGGCATTATGTGTCCTCGGTGAAACTACATGGGGTGTTAGTATTTTGGCCGATGTTACTCTGTTGTAGTCTTGACCAATGGCCTCAGTCATTAAAGGGAGCTCAGTCACTGAAGGAACTCGGCAGTCTCTAGCACTTAGTGAAAGTGTTACTCGGTCATGCCTACAGTTCTCAGTCGACATTGGTGCTTGGTGATACCTAGCGTGCTTGGTTAATTCACTGTCACTCAGTAGTTTTGGTTTACCGACTGGAGTTCTTTGTGATTTATTGAACCAACTTAGTGAATTTATTGTTGGTAGCTATTGTTATAGGCCGACATGCTGGATTAAATATTTGTATACATTTGTAAGCCAACTTGTATGACATTTAATTATTTGTTTGGGAGAGTTAAGGGTTTCATCTTGCCGACTTGTGGATGATGATTAGTATTTATAGGATGTTTGGGTAGATGTTTAGGGAGATCATGGGCAGATCATGAAGGAACAAAGAAGTTCATGACTTGAAGACTTAGTGAGTCAGATCTGTGGTTCTGAAAGATGAAGTTGGCAAAGTTGTGGAAAAGTTCTTGCATATTCTTGCAGATCAGATTGATATCTGATAGTTGTTTGTAGAAAAGCTAGTGGTTGCATACTTGGAGACAAGGAAATTTCTTGGAGGCTTGCGAGCTCAAGTTTAGATCTGCCTTAGGGTTTCCATTAGCTTCTGATTATCTTCAGAGCTGAACTAGTTGAGATTATATTGGATCTTGTCGGATCTTGCAGAATTGTTTTCTAATTGTAATTGGCCCTAACCCAAAAGGCCTTACAACTGAGCATGTTAATAAAAATCAATGTTAAACAATTACTTTGTGTTTTTTTTTTTAGTATTCCGCTATGTAATTCTATTGGCCACAAGGTTTGGATTGTCCTTAATTGGATCCACCATCCTTGACTGCATCAAAAAGTTTCTCCATAGTCCAGTCCAGCTTCCTGGGCATAACCTTTTCATACTAGTATTGCCTTGTTTCTTATTACTTTCCCATCCTCATTAAACTTGTTCTTGTAAACCCACTTGGTCCCTATGACATTCTTGTCCTTTGATCTTGGCACAAGCTCCCATGTATCATTTTTTTCAATTTTCTCAATTTCTTCCTCCATGGCCTTGACCCAATTGTCATCTTCTAGAGCTTCCCTGGTGGATTTGGGCTCTATACAGGAAAGTAAGTAGATATTTTCTCTTCCCTTTTTCCTGGTTAAGATATTTGCATGTTTGTCACCAATTATATTATCAGTGGAATGATATGTAACATACCTAGGAAGAATCAGTCTCTGTTCCCGATCTGGGTCTTCTGGCTGAGCATTTTCTTTATCATGGCTTCGAGCATCATCTTGTTCACCATCCTGAGTTAACCTATTGGATTCAAGTATAGTCTCCCACTCTAGATGTCTCTCTATTTGTATTTCTCCTTTATCTTTAGTCATTACTTCATTGAACTCAAAGGCATTTCCTTGATTTAGACCTTCAAGACTCCCATGATCATCATGATCGGTCTTCTTATCTGGTTCTAAAGATTCATCAACTTTTACATTGATGCTTTCAATTATCTTACATGTTCTCTTGCTCAGACACCAATAGGCCTTACTTTTGGTAGAGTAACCCAAAACAGTTCCTTCATCACTCTTGGGATCAAACTTCCCAGAATAAATATATCTTTTGATGTAACATTTATTACCAAATATTTTGAAGTAACCTACACTGGGAGTATGCTTGAACCATAGTTCATAAGGAGTCTTACCGGTTCCCTTTTTAACTTGAACTTGGTTGAGTGTGTAGACAATAGTACTCACATCTTCTCTCTAGAAGTGATGAGGGAGATCCTTCTGGATCAATAGGGTTCTGGCACAATCTATCAGAGTCATGTTCCTTCTTTTTACTACTCCATTTTGATGTCAAGTCCTTGGTGTAGAAAACTATCTTTTTATTCCATGTTCCTCACAATAGTGAGTAAACTCTTGAGAGGTGTATTCACCTCCTCTATCTAACCTTAGGAACTTTAGGCTTTTACCAGTTTCCTTTTCCACTCTAGCTTTGTAGATTTTAAACTTGTGGAAGGCTTTTGATTTCTCTCAAAGAAAGAGTGTCCACATCATTCTTGAGAAATCATCTAGAAAGATCATGAAGTACCATCTCCATGGTAGCTCTTTGTCCTCATTGGTCCACATAGATCCTTGTGCACAAAATCTAGAACATTTTCAGTAGTAAAAGACTTACTTTTTAAGCTTGTTCCTATTAGTTTTCCTAACTAACAATCTTTACAAACACCACTGATTAGTTTTGTAATCTCAGGGAGTCCTCTAACCGATTTCTTTTTTCTCACCTTGACAATACTGTCAAATTTTATGTGGCAGAGTCTTTTGTGCCATAGCCAACTACTATCTTCTTTGGAGATAAGACAGATTTTGTTTGATTCTCCTTTTACTAAAGAAATCAGAAAGTAGCCTTCCATTGAGTTCAGGTAGAATAGATTGCCTTTTCTCTTTCTACCGATTGCGACATGGGTTCTAGACTAATTTTTGACTATGCAGGAACCTTGTCTGAATTCTAATAGGAATCCTTTGTTGTTCAGTTGGGCAACACTCATTAAATTATACTTGAGTCTTTCAACCCAATACACATCTTCATAGACAACATTGTTACAGAGAGAAATAGAACCTTTACCTTTGATGGCATAGGGGGCATTGTTTTCAAAGGTGACTGATCCACTGTCATTGAGGTCCAAGTTGATAAACTTGTTCTTGTCACTGGTAATGTGGTGAGTGCATCCACTATCAATGATCCAATCATTATGTTAATGAGATCTAGATATGAGTGCTACTTCATTTACAACTAGGATCTCCTCCTTTATTACAACAAATGCAATTTTTGGATCCTCTAAGTCTTCAGACTCATTGTCCATGACTCCTTCCTCTATAAGAGAGAAATCCTTCTTTGATTTTCTCTTGAACCGGTCTTTGTTATCTTTATGTTCATTATCAGGACACCTTGCAGCAATATGTCCTATCTTGTTGCAAGAGAAGCATTTTAGAGGAAGCTTTCCTTTGTACTTCTCTTTCCCTCTAGGGAATCTCCTAGCAATGAGTGCTTCAAACTCTTCTTGCTCCATCTCTTCTAAGAGAAGATTCTCAACAAGGTTACCTATCTTACTAGTAGAGCAGTTACCCATTTTTCTTCCTTTTTTGGTGGAAGAGATATTGGCAAAGGACTTAAAAGTTGCTTCCTGAATGGGTAATCTATTATCAAAATTACTTAATTCAAAAGTAGCCAACTTACCGATTAGGGATTCTAGGGTGACATGATCTTTGGTCACCAATCTGAGCTCTTGAATGGCAAAGATCTTGATAGCATACTAAGGTCTAAGAGTTCTTATTATTTTTCTAACCACCTCCTCTTCATTGAGCTTTCTTCCAATGCTTCTGATAGAGTTGAGGACCTCTTTGATCCGGTTGCTATATTGCTCGATGTCTTCTCCTTTGTTCATCCTCATGTCATCATATTTTCCTCTAAGGCTTTCAACCTTGGCTCTTTGAACATTTGGATCTCCTCCATAAACCATTTTTAAATTCCCCCACTTATTGAAGGTAGAATCAAGATGTTCAATCTCAGCATAAACATGATTAGGTAGTGTGTTGGCTATCATATCCATAGCAGTCATGTGATCGGTTTGATCTTTAGTTGATTAGGTGTCAAGGTGCCATCAGGTTTAGTGTAATCAGTGGTAACATGATTCTAGTACTGATCATCGGTGTTCTTCATAAATAGCTTCATTCTATTGCACCACAAAGTGAAGTTCTCTTTTGAAAACTTGGGTCCTTTCTTCCTCATCATCTTGAATTTTTCTTTATGTTGTTAAGCAGTAAAAAAAAAAGACTAGGCTCTGATACCAATTGACAGTCCCAACTAGTACTGAGAGGGGAGGGGTGAATCAACACCACTAAAACTTTCCTCCTCTTTAAATCTGGTCAAGTAAACTTACAGTTGAAAGGTAAACAGATGTGAGCATATAATAATAGTAAGAAAACAATCACACAGTTACTCCAGATTTATCATGTGAAAACCTAATTAGGGTAAAAACTACGGTGTGAGGAGACCTCAAAAATGTTGTACTCTTCTATAGTATGCCCTATTAGGAAGCTTCCCAATTAAAGGATCAAAACACATTGTTAGATGCAACCCAGATAAGAGATTTGTTACAATAAGGCTAGTTAGTTCCTGCTTGGTTAAAGAACTTTGAACACCTTACAAGATGCCACCCGGTTAGGGGATTTGATATAAGGGACCTGTTAGAGTCCACCCAAATACTGGGATTTTAACTATTGTAATTGCTAGAAAACAATAGAGGGATTGACCTTTTACAAATGGCTATCCATATCCTAATAAGATCCCTTGTTTGAGCTCAACTGAGAATCATCACCAGTCACTGTAGGTGTGTTCTCCTCTACTATGGTGCTTTTTTGCACACACTTCTTTCTCTTCTTCTCTTATTGATTTACCCTAGCTTCTTTTGAGCTTTTCAGGTTCACTCTTTTCTCTGGTAGAATGAATGCAACTTCTATTTTCCTTAGGTAGAAGAATATATAGAGTCTTAGCCCTAATTGCACTCTGCATGCATGACCTAATTGCAGATCCTTATCGGATTCATTACTCAGTGAAGTACCAGTTTACTGAGGAAATATCTGATGCATGCTCTTGCTTTATCTGCCTTATGAGGAAAGCAATAGTTGTGTGTCAAGAAACTTTCCTTCATAGGAGGTAACTCTTTGTTTTAAAGCCATTGATTCTGGCTTTAAATCCTCTAGACATGCTTCAAACCAATCAACAGTTTAACTCAAAGACTTTCAAATTTTGTGCAAAAAATCTTGGTCAAAGAGTCAATCAGAATAGGTAGTTTGACTATGACTTCCTCGGTTTATACCACAGTCATTTAATAGATCAGTTGAGATCCTTATGTTGTGAATAGGTAAGAGTTTTTGATCTATTACTATCCCTTTCCTTGGCGCACCTCACTAATTGCACCATCCTCAATTGTATTGTTGACACTGGTTTGTTGTTGCTTTCTCTTTGTTTGACTACACCAGTTGTAGCCAAGTCCTTGGTCAAAGGTGGAGTCCTCCGTTACTTGACCATTTACTATACCCAATTTTAGATGGTTTGACAAGTGACCGGTTCTTATATGTTAGCACCATCTACCAAAACATCCTTCCTTTATATAGATCTCCTTATATCTTTAGATAGTATAGAGATGTCAAGTCTTTATACTCTTTTGCCAATCAATGACAACACTAGTACCCGTATTAGGCTTATCGGTTATCATCACTTAATGCCAATAGATGGATGATTATTTTCTATCCTTCTTTGATATTTTTTATATTTTCTTTCTCCTGTGCTAGATGATTCAGGTACATCTTCTTCTTCCTCCTCCTCTTCAATCTCATTAATTACTATCTCTTTTCCTTTTGTTTCATTTGCTTTTGTATATTCTACTAATTCATTGAATACCACATCTCTGCTTATCACAAGCTTTTTTTCTACTAGATCATACAACCTATATGCTTTATTTACAGTTCCATAACCAATAAAAATGCATTTAAGGCCTTTATCATCTAACTTAGACCTTTTTTTTTTTATGTGTGCATAAGCAACACATCCAGATACTCTAAAGTGATCAACACTTGGCTTTACCCTAGACCATGCTTGTTCAGGAGTCATCCCATTAACCAATTTTATAGGACTTCTATTTAGAAGATATACTATTGTGTATACTACTTCTGCCCAAAAACTTTTATCCAAATTTTTCTCTTTCAACATACTTCTTGCCATTTCAACAATTTTCCTATTCTTCCATTTAGCAACTCCATTTTGTCATGGAGTGTAGGAAGTAGTGAACTCTCTTTTGATTTCGTGATTTTTGCAAAAATCAATAAACTGATTTGACTTGTACTCACCTCAATTGTCTGAAGTTATCACTTTGATATACTTACCACTTTGTTTTTCAACCAAGTTTTTGAACTCTACAAACTTTTCAAATACGTCTAATTTTGAAACCAAACAATACATCCAAGTTTTTCTTAAGTAATCATTAATGAAGCTTAGAAAACACTTGGATTTGTTCAAAGAAGACATTTCCATAGAACCACACAAATCTGTATGGATTATCTCAAGATGTTGTTTAGTTCTGCTCAATTTATCAACATGAAATTGTATCTAATGTTGTTTGCCAACAATGCCCTTTTCACACATCTCTTTTGTGCCTTCAATTAATGGTAGACCTTCAACCATTTTTAATCTTTTGAGTAAAATTAACCCATTAAAATTGAGGTGACCATATCTCTTGTGCCAAATCTTACTTTCACTCATTTCACTAGACCTTAGCGGTTGGTTCCTATGAGTAAAATGAAGAGGAAACATTCTATCCCCTGTCATTTGTGCTCATGCAACAACTGCATTCCTTTGTAATTTATATCTTATTATGCACTCATTTTTATCAAAAGTTACTTGATAATTTTTCTCTAACATTTGTCCAACAGAAAAAAAAAATTCTTTTTCAATGTTGGAACCAATAATGTTTCATTGATATGCTTCACTTCACCATATTCTATTGTAACTGCAATGGTACCCTTACCTTTTCTTCCATGTGAATTATTATCTCCTAGTACTATAGTACTTTGATGCTTTTGATCCAAGTTGACAAATAGATTCTCATTAGATGTCATATTTGAAGAACATCTAGACTCTATATACTGTATGCACCCTAAAATGGTCACCTAGACTTTGGGCCCCATTCTTGCAATTTATCAAATCCCTGAATCAATATTTTCAAAAATCATTATTTTTCAAATTATATCAATTTCCTTGATCAAATCCCATTCTATCATTTATTCTATTATTTTTCATGGGCTAACCTTTTTATCTTAAGTCTTTATTTATTTAAAAGGAATTTCCTCCCCTTTTATTAAATAAAAAGTCCCCATTTTTCCTCTTATCCTAAAGTTGCACAAATAAAGCATTATTCTTATTTTATAAAAAGAAGAAAAGGAATTTTTGTCTCACATGGGACACAAAAATCAACTCTTATTTTCTCATTGGAAGATATTTGTGCTCATGGATTGCTCCTCTTTCAAGCTCCACCCTTGATTAAATATTTTGCCTCTTAATCTCCATGGTCCATTCATTTTCAATTCATTTAAAAGGAGAGCTCTCTTCTCATTCTAGGATCCAATTTTGAATACTAATCTTATGCTACAAGATTTTTTGGAGACTTTGGAGCTTTTGGAGATCATTTTTCATTCTAGCTTTCATTCTTGCATCATAGCTTCATGTTTATGCTTTCTTAACTTAGTTTCTTTTATGCTATAGATTAGCTCACATAGCTTAATTAGCAAGGATTTGTAATATTTTCATTTTCATAGTTTAGCTTGCATCTTCATTTCTAGCATAGCATTGTATTGCATTCTCATCTTGATTCTTGAAGATATTGGCATTCTTTCCCTTGTCTCATTGAATCTCCCATTGTGTGGTTTACTAGCAAGATTATAGGCTTAATAGCTCTAGCTGGGAGCATTCTTAATATCCTTGTGACTTCATGCCTAGGGAGCTCTAGGTCACTTTCTCAAGGTTTCCCATTCATGGACTCCCTTGGAAGTAATGACTTAGAGAAGTGCACATCTTAGTGTGTACATTTTTGGTGCCCACCGTGGGGTAGAACACTCTTGTTTTGTCCTTTTTATGCATTTTCGTCAATTTTTCATCATCATTTTTGCTTGTTATTTTAGCTCTTCTTTTCTAACAGAATTATCGTGTGATAGTCTTCCACTTTCGTATGATAGTTTCTTGTGTACTACTACGATACTTTACTAGTTAAAGTATCACGCGCCCTTGTAGATTCTATCGCACTATCATATTATTCTCTGTCGCATTCAGGTAGCACGAACTTTCACAGAGAGAGGAAGTATCATAGTAGTATACTAAGAAGTATTGTATGATTCTATCTCTGATAGAACTATTGCCTAGGCCTAGAAGTGAGTGATTTTGGTCATTTCTTTGCAAGATTTGATTTATTTGTTTCGGGTTTCTAATTCATTATGGTAGAACATATTTTGATTTGCAGATTTTCCTTGATTTTGATGTGCTAACGATTGTAGGGCTAGCAATTTGTGCTTGTAGGTGCTCTCATTGCTTGAAAGATTTGCGTAAAAGAATGAATGTCAAATCTCCAAATGCACAAGGGCTACTAACTATTTTTGCAGGGCTGCCCAACACATAAAAATCAATCAAGTGCTTATTTAATTGCTTTCATTTTGAGTGTGGCATTTACTACTTGTTTCTTTTATTAGGCACTTAATATCTTGTTGTAGGAATCTTTTGGTGGTAGGAGAGTATGCTCTTCACCCTTGTGGTGAAATAGAAATCTTGACCCATCTTTGGATTTTGAAGGAAAGAGGGTAATTGAACCTTTGCTTGGTGTGTTTGAGAGAAATTTTTGAACTAGGAAAGTATGCTCTTCACCCTTGAGGTGAACCAAAAATCTTGACACTCAAAGGTTGATCCACTCTTTGTTTAGTTTTAGAATCCTTTAGTGGGCCTTCAAGGGTGAACCAAAAATCTTGACACTCAAAGGTTGATCCACTCTTTGTTTAGTTTTAGAATCCTTTAGTGGGCCTTCTCTTCAACAATCAAGAGGAACAACCCAAGTGGGGACAAGCTTTTCACTGGCTATTCCAACCCACTATAAACTCAAGGCTATCAAGGACACAAAACTTTGGTAGATGTAGTACTTGTCTTTGCTTGATGTGAGTACTTGTGGGATTGTGACCACGAGGAAAATGTTGAGCAAGAATGCTTAAGGTACTCTTGTGGCCACGAGGTCCATTACTTTCCGCAAGGTAAGGAGTCCCTTTGGGGAGCAAGAGGGGTATTATGAATGGAATCCCTTACTAAGAACCATAGATAGAAGCCACCCTATTTTGCCGCTTAACTTCTTGGTGCAAGGATTGATCCTAGTGGACTAACCCAGATCACCCCAAGATTACTCACCATCTTTTTTCCTTTGGTTGTGTCATTGGCACTTCCACGACAAAGCCAATATCTATTGTGGGAAACCACTTTGTGTGAGGAAATGGGACATCAAGTGTGGGCCAAGTTGTTAAGTATTGAGTCTTTGTCTTTTTAGGCCTAGTAAGTTCTTGAAGTGTTCTCGCTATGATCTACCCATGTAAATGTTCTCAAACATCAAACATCACAGTAGCATTCATAGGATTTTCTTGCTTTGATATCACAAGTGCTTTTCTTGGCAAGGTTTCTTTCACACTTGTGCAAGTGTTTTATGACATGTTTGATCACCTACTATTTGCAAACTTTTTTGATTACTGTTGTCACTATGTTTGAAATCAAGAAATTCACCTATCAAATTGCAACTTTGACCAAATTTGCCTTCAAAAATTGAGATTTACACACTGTTTAGTCAATTATTGTGTGACACTTTGTTGTTACACAACCATCACACTACTTGCTTGGATAATATCACATGCACTTCTTGGAAAATATCACACTGCTTCTGGTGAAATATCGCACTATAAAATTGTATTGCACTGCTTGCCTAGAAACTATCGCATAGACTTATTTTTTTGTCTCATAGTTGTCTGCAATATTGAACTGATTAGTGTCCTACTCCCAATTTCCCTTGGTCAGTCCAAGTCATATCTTAGGTGCTATGACATGTTTCTCAACATTCAAATGAACTTAAATGGTATCAAGTTGCACAAAATGACTCTTGGTCTTCTTTCTTCCACATCTCCCTCTTCTTCCTAAACTCTTCACATCTTCTTGTTTCTTTTCCTCTTATTACCTAGTCTACCTTCTTCTATTCATCTCTTTTGTCACTTCCATGCTCAATTCCTCCTCTTCCAGAACCATGAATTTCAACTATCTTGTTATGGAACCTGTCTTGAAAATAGATGATCTTGAACTCATTGCTCAATTCAAAGAGTTTTATTCCTCCAATAGTCCTTGTAGACATCTCATGGGTGATAAACTTAAGACAAAAATAAAATAAAAATCAATTGAATCAGATGCCTTTGCTAGGATCATACACATGATCCTATCATGACCTTCTTCTTCCAAAAAATCTTCATCTTCTAAGTCTTCTCATCCTTCCTCATCTTGAAATTCTTACCATGACTCCTCTAAACATTATTCGCGTTCCTCATTATCCAAGTCTTCTTCTTCCGCTAGGTCTTCACTTTCCTCTTCTTCATGATCCCATTCCTCTTCTACTTCTCCCAAGAGTCTTACTCCTCATCTCATGACATACCATGATGAGAAATATGATGGCCCCTATGATACCTCTTTCATGAAGAGTGACACACCCATCTTTGATGACTATGATGACTATGATGATGGACAATGTAGTGATACCTATGACACCTCTATTCCTAATAGTCCTCCTAGTTGTGTGTTTGTGCTTATTGGAAATGGGTCGTCATATTGGATAGATCATGATGGTGATCCATATGATTATGATTTTGAAAAAGACTTTGAAGATTTATGTGAACAATACCTAGATGATACATCTACTTCTATTGAGGAAGAGAAAGCTTATGGCACTGATTTAAAATGTAAATACTATAAGAATCTCTCCTCTAAGAACTCTCATGCTGAAAATAAAGATTACACTCTTGAGCAAGATCATGTTAATGCTAAACCATTGTCTTGTGATGATTCCCTTCCATTCCCTACTTCCTCCAATACCCATACATTACCTAAAGCTTCCAAGTCTTTCAAATCTTTCACAAATCTTTCATCCAACGAAAATCCTAATACTTTTCATGCGGTTCCCTATAGTTATCCTCAAGAGCTACCTCTTAAAGAAACTCAAGCTAACCTTCACTTGGCTGCAAATACTTTCGATAATGCTAAACCTAAAGAGCCTAAGCCTTTATATGCTATAATGCCTACTTCAGCTAGTCCTTCACTATCTTTTCCAAAGTCTTCCATACAATTCCAACATGCTTCCTTGTCCTTAGAAGTGGCTCCATGTCAAGAGGACTCTAAAAATAAAGAAAAGAACATAAAGAAAGATCAAGATCAAGAACCTTCCATGCCACCCAATTCTTTTCATGATGTCTTTTATGCATTTCATGGTTCTTTTGATCCTGCACACCCTTTCTCATTAATTCCACCATGTCTTAAGTCTTTCCCTAAGCAAGATCAAGCTACTACTTACACCATTGAGTGTATTGATAATCAAAATAACCTTACTACACCTGTGCTTTCCAAAGATGATACTCCCATTAAGGTTATTAAAAATAGTGTTGTTACTTCCAATGTTAAGCCTATTGAAAATCAAGAAGCTCCTTGTCAAGATCAAAGTCTTCCATCTTCTTGTTCTACCACTCCATGTTCACTTCCACTTTCTACTCTTCCTAAGTCTTTTCAAGCTCTGAACAATCCTATCAAAGAATTTTCTCCTATTCAAGATGTTCATAATCCTATTGCAAATCCTAATGCTCACTCTAAAGATACTGATGTCCTTGGTTGTCATATAGATGTTGATGAACTTATTGATTATCCTTTTGTATCTTCCACATCCATTCTTGGACCTCCTCCACCAATACTAAGGGCTTCATGTCTTCCTTCCATCTTGGGCCCTTATGTCCCTTCACTTTCCCCTTCTAACTCTCTTAATTCATCATCCATCTTCAGTCCTTATGTCCCTCCATCTCCCATCTTTTCTCAAGTTCAACATAGATGCATACCCTTGAATCCTTTTCATCCACTCACCCATCTAAACCAGTCATATCCTCCTTCTTCTTCCACAAGTCCCAAGTCTTTTGGAAGTAACTTGAATGTCCAATACAAGAAAAAGAAGCAATACAAGAATCCATCAAAAAAAGATCACCATGTTTCCTCTAATCGACATGGAGGCATAAAGTCAAAAGAGATATCTAAGAAGAAAATTACAAGACAAGTATGGGTTCCAAAATCTATAATTGAAGATATTCTATCTAAATCATCAAAAAGAAATTAAAAGCCTACGACTATATGGATTCCAAAGTCTCTCTTGAAAGATTCTGATGTTGAGCAACAAGTGAAGTTGACATTCAAGCTTCCAAAAGCTTCCACTTCATCTTCTTCCAAAAATATTATTCCATTTCATGCGCTTAAACCGCAACCTCTACTATCCATTCACCATATTCCTTCATGTATACCTTCATTCACGTTTCCTCCATCCTCTCACCACCCTTCAAGGTGTGTGTTGATGTTGATCTTGCCTTCCTTTCCATCTACCCTTTCACAATCCTTTTTATTCATTATCCTTCTACCTTATATCCTTTTTCCTCATTTGTCTATTCCTCCTATCTTCCAACCTCACTTGCTTTACATAAAACCTTATCCTCTATTTTTGTCTTCCATCTTTCTTTCCCTATCAACATCTTTGAGCATATCATTTTGAATCCTTGGCATATCATGGTTTATCTTTTCAAAGAGCATTATCTAAAAAGCTTTCCTTCTTCTTGTTGCCCAATTTTCCCTCTCGTTCATTTTTTGCCACAGTCCTGTTTTCTAGTAAAATGCTCAAGTGTCAAAAATCCAGTGTGTTTTCAACTTCCTCTCTGCAGGCTCTGGATGTTTCTATCTTTTGGTCTGAAAGTTTGGTGTGTTTTCGACCTTTACCCGAAAACTTTGTGTGTTTTCGACACCGTCTGTGTTTTTCACCCTAAGCGCGCAACTTCGACAGGTGAGTCCCGATGCCTAAGGTTGTGCCAGCATAGAGAAGATCCGATGACTGTCACATAATTGCATGGGATCTTCCGATCCCATGAGATCATACGACAACCATTGATGCGGTCTTGCAAGATCTTCAGCGGTCAAAAGATTCCAACAACAATCGGCAACTAACATTTTACGGTTGGTCGCATGATCGCATGGACTCTTTCGAGCCCATGCGACCATGCGACAAACCGTCAGCGGTTCTGGTCACAGTTCCAGTAGTCATGCATCACGCAGCAAGGGTTTGGTAGGTGGATGTTTTTTGTGGGCCCCAAGTGTCTTGTCTAACAGCAGAGGCAGATTTTAAAAGAGTTGTCACATGATCGCATGAAGGCTTTTTAGCTCATGCGATCATGCAACTGTTGACATTTTCAAAGGGGGCATTTTTTTTGTGGGGCCAGACTTGGTTGGTGGAGGTTTAGTGGAGGCCATTTCTTTTCCTTCTAACTTGGCGGTGTCCGTAAGGGTTTCTTTGTTCACCGAGTTGGCGGATATAATTTAGCAAGGCCTCCAGACTTGGCAAAGAGCACAGTTGTGTAGTTAGCTTGTTTCACGTAGTCGCCAGATAGATCAGAGGTAAAGAAAGTTATTCAGTGACTTGGTGATTGCTTTGGTGGTGGGTTCTAAGGGTTTACCCCTAGTTAATCAAAGGATTACGAGATTTGGCAAATCCCTTTGTCACCAAGTCTCTAGATGTGAGTGGGTTAAGTCAAGGTTAACGTCATACTTGGGCCTGGTGGTTAACTCTATTCAGCGATCTGGCGACTGTGTGTTCATGCAATCTCTCATTCCTGGTGGTTAAGTCCCTAACATCCTACCACCCGGTGGGTGGTTATCTTTCCTTTAGTAGCTAGGTCTCCAAATGTTGGTGGTCTCAGCTATGCGGTTAAAATGAAGTAAGATCTACGGCTGGCACATGATCTGATGGAATATTCTTGTGCCTCATGATCATGCGATAACCGTCGATCTTCATTTCAATGTGGCATCTGCTTTGTCAGGGGGTCTACTACCACGTATTCTAAGGTGTTTGTTTCTGATTGGTCAAAGGTAATGATGTGGAAATTTGTCAGTAGGCCCAGCGAGGTGTCAAGCTTTTGATCCAACAGCTAGCGTGTATTCTCATAGAGCTTTTCTAACACACGTGATCATGTGACAACCATCGATCTTGGTTTATTATTGAGCCTCTGATGGTGGGTCCTTTCTCGCTGATGTGCTCATCTTCTATTGGTCGTCATATGCCGATGGGGATTTGCAAGTGGACACATGTGTCAGTGGGGTCCTAGCTCAAGTAGGATCTACGGCTGGCGCATGATCGGAAGGAATATTTGAAAGGTATGAGATCTTGCACCCACCATCTGATTGGATCTCAATTCGTGGTTGTGCAGTTGGAGGACTTTGCGTAGTCACTATATGTAACCCGGGGTTAAGAAAAGATTAAATGATTCTGCGATTGAAAGAAGATTGGAACCTGAGGTAAATGTCGAGTTAGTTTTGCAGTGCGATCGTAAGCCTGAGCATTTGTCAAAGCGGGGGAAGGTTTTCTAAGGGTTGTCGCATGATCGCATGAAGGCCTTTCGGCTCATGCAATCATGCAACCGCTAACTTTTCAAGGCATGTGGTCAGTTTCGGTTGGGCCACGTGGCAAAGGCTCGGTAGGTGGTGGATTTTTAGGCCCGAGGTGTCATTTTGTGGCAAAGAGTGATAGTTTTCAAACTTGTCACATGATCGCATGAAGGCCTTTCGGCTCATGTGATCATGCGACCATTGCTTTGTCAAATAGATGTAGTCATTTTTCACGGGTTATCTTCCAAGGTGAACATTGGCAACTACAGGTAGCTGAGGAATTGATGTTGCAGGACATGCACAGTTATGAGGGGATGATGAAAGAGGTGTGGGCAGCCGTCAGGGGTCATTTCTTGTCTCTGCGTGGGATTCAATTTTGTGCATTCAGGCCTGGGCACGCAAAGAAGATACCTGATCGGTTGAGATATTTACAGAACACATTTATGATTAGACATGACTGGCTGTAGGGTTGAATTATTAAATTGTAAATCTAGTAACCCCGGTTAGTTTTTGAGACTCCTGCCTGCGTGCAGTTGAGTGAGGTATATATTGTTTTTTGGAGCCAGTAGTGCTCAGAATTCACATTTTGTAAAAAGGGACAGTCTTTCCTTGGAGAACTATCTATAGCATTTTTGCTCTTTGGTTTCCCACATCTTGTAAGTTTTCATTGATGAATTCAAATATTGCAAAGCATTCTATGGCATTCTTCTTGTCCTCATGCCTTCTTCTCTGAGTTTTTCTCTTATTGGATTGAAGTTTATGAATGTTGTCAATAGAAATTAGGGTTCCTAGTCCCTCTCATTTTCTGTAATTTTATGTGTTTCCTGTGTCTGATCTGATTTAGATGTTTTGTGGGTATGCTATAGCCCCTAACAGTCTTGTCTCATTCCTACACCTAGTTGCAGAGGAGGATGTTTGTTTGCAAGTCATAGGTTGAGTCTTCTATTTAGGCCTTCCTATGAAATACTTATGCAAGCCTATCTAGTGAGTGGTGACCTATTAGACCTAATTCCTCCATTGGTCTCATTCCTCTATACTAAGATCCAAATCTTAGTTTCATTGCATCACCTAGTAGGTAGATTTGCTTTTAGTCATTTCCCTTTCATGCACTCCTATCCCTTTCCCTCAAAAGTTTTACATTTCATGTTAAGAGCAAATCTAGGTGACTATCCAAGAGGAACCAGCCTAGAATCTGGAGGTCTCATCTCAGTTAGCAAAAGGTCCCACAATCTTGAGATGATTTCCTTGTTATACTGAGTTATCAAGACTACGAGAGCTTGAACTAAGGGTGCAAATTTAGTGTATAACATTTCTAGCACACTGGGTGGGACAAAAAAGAAGTTCATTTGTTGAAGATTGTGTTATCTCTTATATGCAGATTGCATAATATAGACCTTTAGAGGTTGTTCTATCAAGCATATCTGGTGACTCCACTAATTTCAAAGATTCAGGCCAACCTTGTTTAAGGTTTATGAGAAAGATAGAGACTAGAAGCTCAAAGCCTACTGAATTTTTAGAGTTGCCCTTGAAAAGTAGCTACAAAGGTAGGTCAACTCAAAGAGAATCTCCTGCAAGAAGATTCCAATCTACACCTCCTGATACTTCAGAGAGGAGACCTTTCCTCTTTCATTTCAGAAGAAGAGGTAGATCTCTGACCAGAGATCTAAAAGAAGAAGGAGATCCATATCTAACAAATACAGCTCATATAGCTGTTAATCTTCAGGTTACACCTCCCACAATGGCTAGAAATTTCACCTTTGCACCTTTCAATCAGGGGAGCCCATTAAATTTTGTAGTGCATCATGATGTGCCCTTGGTAGCATTAAAGAGTATACCTGATTTCACAGGGGAGGGACAGACAACAGCCTTTGAGCACATAAGAGATGTGACCACCATTTGTAGCATACACAACATTACTCAAGAGAATGTGGCCACCAAATTATTAGCAGCATCTCTGAAAGGTAAGGCTCTAGAGTGGTTTAGAATTTTAACTGTTGGTTCTATTACTTCATGGGATGAATTAGGGGATGCATTAAGCAAATATTTTGAGGATAAATCAGATAATTTGTCTTTGGTTGAGCAATTAACAACTATAAAGAAAGACCCTCAAGAGAAAATGACAGATTATAATAGTAGGTTCCTTAAAACATGGAATAGAATCCCAGTCTCTGTAAGGCCATCAGCTGACCATGCTTTCCTGTACTACTTGCAAAGTCTAAATAGCCAAATTTCTATCATGATCCAGTCTATGGGTGGTACCACTTTACCCCAAGCTTTTGACACTGCTGTCAGGGCTGAAAATTGTTTGATCCAAGTAGGCATGATACAACAAGTAGGCATGATAGAAAGAAGACCTCCCATGCCTATCTTCCCTAGTCTTCAGCCCATTGCACCTGCACAAGTACCCCCATTTACCCCTATTCCCACAATTTCAGCACCTCAAGCTAGTACCAGTGGTCAGGAACATGCTGCAACAAATTTCTCCCAAGAGTTGCAAGAGGTGAAGAGTAGTCAGCAAACTAGTATGCAAGAAATGAAAAACTTGCTACAGACTCTAACCAAAGAGGTCACAAACTTGAAGAAACAAAACCAAGGCATCAGGCCACCCTTCCAATCACAAGGCCAAAGTCCTAATCAGCAATACCAAAATCAAGGATAGCCTTATCAAAAAAATAGGCCACCATACCAAGGAGGCTATCAAGGGCAAAGACAAAATTTTAGTCAAAGGCCTTTCCAACCATATAACCCTGCACCTCTTAATTTTGTAAATCCAGTCAGGGATATGGTTCCTAGTCAAAACAATATGGCCATGGATAATGAATGGTGTTTCCCTTGCAATCAACCCCACAATCAGGCTATGTGTTCTAATGGATGGATGAACCAAGCACTAATGGTTCAGAATGCTTCACAAGCTCAAACAGAAGCTCCTTCTAGTGGGATAGCTCCTCAACAAGAAACACAAGAGAATGAAACTACTCTTTTCAATTGGGAGCAACCAGATTTCAATGGAGTCAATGATGAAGCTACTTTTGTTGCCTACACAAGAGCAAAGAGAAGAGCCCAAGACATGGAGAGAGTAGATTCTGGTACTAAGGCTACTACATCTGTAGAGCCACTGCAGCAAGTTGCCCCTATCACATCCAAAGAGGCCCTTGTCATCACAAGCAAAGAAGGCCAAGTTCCAAAAGAGGCAGAACCCATCATAATAAAAGCACAACAAAGAGTACACACTGTGGCACCTTATAATATTGTAGACAACATGAAGAAGGTGAATGTCACCATGTCTGTGTGGGACTTTTTGTCTATTCCAAGACAACCTCAAATTTTGGAGAAAGCCATGAGAGAGGTAGCAAATCCTCAACCTGCAAAAGAAACTGCAAAGCCAGTGTTGGTCAACACTGATCAAGAAAAGGAGACTCCAACTAGCAACTCCAAGGCCAATGCCATGCAAGGTAGGAATTTAAAGCCACCTCCCTTTTACGTATCTTTAATTATTGGGAAGTCTTTAGTGCATAATTGTATGGTAGATAGTGGAGCTACTAGCACTGTAATGCCCAAGAAAGTGGCTGATCAATTAGGACTTAAATATGAACCTTTTCAAAAGAAGGTTACACAACTTGATGGATCCTCAGTCAGTACTATAGGTGTGGCCAAAGATACCAGTCTAATTCTCTATGCTAGTCCTAATTTTTCCATTCTCCTTGACATATATATCATAGATCTTCCTACATTGTTTGCCATATGTCTCTCAAGAGAGTTCACAACCAAGATAGGAGGTTATCTTTCTTCCAACTAGTCTCACATGCTCTTTCATACAAGGTATGGTACCAAAGTCACCATTAAATCATAAGCCTTAGCAGTACATCATATAGAGCCATATGTGTCCAATTCTATCAATACTAATTGCCCTATATTTAATGACAATGATTTCCCAACCATTAGTGAAGCAAGCACCAAAATAGAAAATATCCCTGATATTCTCCTAGATGAAAGAACCTCAGAGATCCAAGAGAGTCTTGTTTGGGATTTTGGTTTGGGGAGTTATTTGATTCAAGAAAGTAGAGCCATAGAACCAAGCCTTCTCAAAGAATACATTGATTCCGATAATCGGGATAGTCAGGTCTGGGAACTATTTTTTGATGGAGCTAGAAGTAGACATGGTTCTGGTGGAGGTGTTGTGCTAGTGTCCCCAAAAGGAGAAAGGTATTATACTACCTTTAGATTCAGTTTTCCCTGCACCAACAACACTGCAGAGTATGAAAGTCTGGTTAATGGACTAGAATGGGCTAGAAAAAGAGGGCTTAAGGCGTTAAAAGTATATGGTGACAGTGAACTTGTTGTTAGCCAAGTAAGAAGGATGAGTGCAACCAAAAATGATGTCATGAAAGCATACAAACATAGAGTTTGGGATGCAATTGAAGATTTCCATGCTTTCAATATCATTGCTATCCCTAGAAAATTAAATCAAAATGCCGATAGGTTAGCTGCTATTGGATCTTAGTTTGACATTCCCAATAGCATTTCAAAAGAAGCAGATCAGCAACACATCAAGATTATTGTCACACCTTCAATTCCAGATAATAATATTAATTGGCAAGTGTTTGACAATGATGAACAAATTCTGCAGTTCTTGTTTGAAGAAGATGTCTTTTCAAGGCACAATCAAAAGAGATTATCATAGAACTATGGTGATCAAGTGATACAACCTAGATCTAATAAGATGCCTAAAGTTCTTGTCACCTTAGAGACTATCT
Organism: Chamaecyparis obtusa; assembly: GCA_027943335.1. Taxonomy (NCBI): domain Eukaryota; kingdom Viridiplantae; phylum Streptophyta; class Pinopsida; order Cupressales; family Cupressaceae; genus Chamaecyparis; species Chamaecyparis obtusa. The sequence goes on from BSBK01003925.1 coordinate 921,684, forward strand.
TCAACAAGGATGATGAAGTTAAGAAAAATAAAGCTAGCCTGGTAATCCAGCAGGAACATTGTGCTGAATTAGAGCTGGAGCCAAGTAAGAGCCTACAATTTGGAAAAGTAAACACTAATTCAGAAAAGCAAGCTTACACTAAATTGTTCAGAGAATTCAGTGATGTTTTTGCATGGGGGTATGAAGACCTCAAGGGTTTTGATCCTACCCTTGCTCAGCACACTATTGAATTGGAGCCTAATGCTAAACCAGTAAGGAAAAAGTAAAGGCCTATGAATCCCAAGCTTGAACCACTCATGCATAAAGAAGTACTCAAACTAATAGAAAGTGGCATCATCTATCCCATCAAACATACTAGTTGGGTTTCCAACCTTGTTCCTGTCAGGAAAAAGAATGGGGAGCTGAGGTTATGTGTTGATTTCAAGGATTTGAATAGAGCCTCATTAAAAGACCACCATCCACTACCCTCTATGGAACAAATTCTGCAATGTGTCTCTGGATCCGAGAGATTCTCATTGTTGGATGGCTATTCAGGATACAATCAAATCTTAGTGAAAGAAGAGGATCAATATAAGACCGCATTTACAACCAAATGGGGAACCATGGCATATCAGAAGATGCCCTTCGATTTGTCAAATGTAGGTGCTACATTTCAAAAGGCAATGGATATGGCCTTTAAGGGCCTCATGTTCAAGTTTGTGCTGGTCTACCTAGATGACATAACTATCTACTCAAAGCATGTAGTAAACCACATCAGGCATTTGAGGCAGATTTTTGAAAGATGTAGAGAATTTGGGATATCCTTTAATCCCAAGAAATGTGTGTTTGCAGTTCATGAAGGAAAACTATTGGGATATGTAGTATCCAAAGAAGGAATTACAGTGGATCTTGAGAGAATTGCAACCATCTTAGAACTACCGTTACCACATCACAAAAAAAGTCTCCAATCTTTCATAGGAAAGATTAACTTTGTTAGGAGATTCTTGCCTAACATTGCAGAGTTACTCAAGCCTTTGACAGCCATGTTGAGGAAAGGTTCAGCCTTCAATTGGACCAAAGAAGGAAAAGTTAACTTCCAAGCTATTAAAGAAGCCTTAACAGAAGCTCCTGCTCTCCTAAACCCAAATTTCAATAAGGATTTTATCCTTTATGCTTATGGGGGTCATGATGCTATATCTGCAATGTTGACTCAAGAAAATGCTGAAGGATTGGAGCAGCCTATTGCTTTCTTTAGCAAAGGTTTAGAAGAGTATGAACAAAGATACTCTTTTGTAGAAAAGCATGTTCTTGTTGTCGTAAAGAGCCTCAAAAAATTTAGACATTTGTTGACTCATAGCAAGGTGCATTTGATGGTTACTCATCCAAGTGTCAAAGAATTTTTGCTTTCTAAGGACCTAAATGAAAAAAGAGTTGGTTGGATCACTAAGGTGATGGAATATGACATAGATATTCAGATTACCAAGCTAGTTAGAGGAAGAGGTCTTTGTGAGCATCTGGCAGAAGACACAAGTTCAAAAAAATTGGAATATATAGATGCATCTCTGGTGGTGCATTCTATAGGAGAGCAAGCCAAGCCAGCTAGCTGGTTGCCTAATATGATCATTTATTTGAAGACAAGACAATGTCCTGCAGGCCTAGATTTAGCAAAAAGGAGGTATTACAAGCTACAATCTGTTCCTTTTGTGCTGATAGATGAAATTCTTTTCAGAAAGGATCACAATGGTGTCCTTCTAAGATGCATAGATTCAGAAAGGGTTGCAGATGTCTTATTTGAGTTTCATGATGGAGCTTCTGGTGGCCATTTCTCTCTTAGGACCATAGCTTTTAAGATCATGAGGGCTAGATATTATTAGCCATCTATCTTCAAAGATAGTCATGATTATGTTAGAAGATGCATCAAATGTGCTATTTTTGTATGGAAAGAAAGATTTGCAACTCTGCCCCTACAGCCAATCAAAACAGAGCAGCCCTTCATGAAGTGGGGTATAGATTTCATTGGCATGATTAACCCTCCATCTAGTGTAGGACAAGTGGATAATTACTACAACCGATTATTTCACTAGGTGGATAGAAGCAGTTGCTTTAAGAGAAGCTAATGAGAGTGCTATTTTAAGTTTTTATGATGACATCATTCATAGATTTGGCATCCCAAATTCTATAGTTTCAGACAATGCATTAGCATTTACAGGCCTCAAAGTCTCAGAGTGGGTAGTCAAGAAGGGTATCTATCTGAATACAAGTTCCAATTACTATCCTCAGAGGAATGGTTTGGCAGAATCAACAAATAAGAATCTGATTAGAATAATCAAAAAGACCCTACAAGACAGTCAAAGGGACTGGCATACCCAATTGAGATCTGCCTCGTGGTTAGATAGAATTACTCCAAAGAAAATCATTGGTAATTCCCCATACATGTTGGTGTATGGTAGAGAGGCTAAGTTATCTATTTCAACTAAATTACCAGCTTTGGACTTGGCCACTCAGTATGCCTTGTTTGAAGAAAGTGATCCTATGCAAATCAGATATGCCTAGTTGATGGAGCTAGAAGAGATCAGAGATAAATCAATGCAAGATATGGCATTCCATTAGAGTCAAAAAAAGAGAAGCTTTGATAAAAGAGCCAGGGTCAGAAACTTCAAAGTCAGAGATGTAGTTCTCAAATGGGATGAGTTCAGGTCAAAACCTGGCAAGCACACAAAGTTTGATTCCTTTTGGGGTGGGCCATTTGTTATAACAGAGTGCAGAGGATCCAATGCTTTTCAGCTTTCAACCCTTGAAGGAGATGCCCTGCCAATCTCAGTGAATGGTTTCCACTTGAAGCCTTGCTTTGAGGTTAATCCCTCTCTGTAGGTCCTTCTTGTAAATCCTTGTAAATATTTTTCCAGCTTTCTTCCAGCTTTCTAGTTTAGTTTTTCATTGTTTTCCCAAGAAGTGTGCATGCACAGGTGTGTCTTCCCAGTTTAGTTTTTGTCCCTATCCCTGTCAAGTTTTTGTGCTCAAGAGATAACCCCATGCCCAATGGATTTTGTCAAGGCAGCTGGTCTAAATGTCTAGCAGGCTGACATCCTGCAGAGGTCGCCAAAATGTTGCCCAATTTTTCCTCTCGTTCATTTTTTGCCACAGTCCTATTTTCCAATGAAATGCTCAAGTGTCGAAAATCCAGTGTGTTTTCAACTTCCTCTCTGCAGGCTCGGGATGTTTCTACCTTTTGGTCTGAAAGTTTGGTGTGTTTTTGACCTTTACTTGAAAACCTTGTGTGTTTTCAACACCATCTGTGTTTTTCACCCTAAGCGCACAACTCCGACAGGCAAGTCCTGGTGCCTAAGGTCGTGCCAGCGTAGAGAAGATCCGATGACTATCGCATGATCACATGGGATCTTCTGATCCCATGAGATCATACGACAACTGTTGATGCGGTCTTGCAAGATCTTCGGCGGTCAAAAGATTCCAACAGCAATCAGCGGCTAACATTTTACGGTTGGTCACATGATCGCATGGGCTCTTCCGAGCCCATGTGACCATGCAACAAACCGTCAGCGGTTCCGATCGCGGTTCCAACAGTCATGCATCACGTGGCAAGGGTTTGGCAGGTGGATGTTTTTTGTGGGCCCCAGGTGTCTTGCGCGGCAGCAGAGGCAGATTTTAAAGGAGTTGTCACATGATCGCATGAAGGCTTTTTAGCTCATGTGATCATGCGATCGTTGACATTTTCAAAGGGGGCATTTTTTTTGTGGGGCCAGACTTGGTTGGTGGAGGTTTAGCAGAGGCCATTTCTTTTCCTTCTAACTTGGCAGTGTTCGTAAGGGTTTCTTTGTTCACTGAGCTAGCGGATATAATTTAGCAAGGCCTCCAGACTTGGCAAAGAGCACAGTTGTGTAGTTAGCTTGTTTCACGTAGTCGCCAGATAGATCAGAGGTAAAGAAAGTTATTTAGTGACTTGGCAATTGCTTTGGTGGTGGGTTCTCAAGGTTTGCCACTTGTTAATCAAAGGATTGTGAGATTTGGTGAATCCCTTTGTCGCCAAGTCTCTAGATGTGAGTGGGTTAAGTCAAGGTTAACGTCATGCTTGGGCCTGGCGGTTAACTCTATTCAGTGATCTGGCGACTGTGTGTTCATGCAATCTCTCATTCTTGGCGGTTAAGTCTCTAACATCCTGTGACCTGGTGGGTGGTTATCTTTCCTTTAGTCGCTAGGTCTCCAGATGTTGGCGGTCTCAGCTATGCACTTAAAATGAAGTAAGATCTACGGCTGGCGCATGATCTGATGGAATATTCTTGTGCCTCACGATCATGTGATAACCGTCAATCTTCATTTCAATGTGGCATCTACTTCGTCAGGAGGTCTACTGCCACGTAGTCTGAGGTGTCTATTTCTGATTGGTCGAAGGTAATGATGTGAAAATTTGTCGGCGGGCCCAGCGGGGTGTCAAGCTTTTGATCCAATGGCTAGCGTGTATTCTCATGGAGCTTTTCTGACACATGCGATCATGTGACAACCATCGATCTTGGTTTATTATTGAGGCTCTGACGGTGGGTCCTTTCTCGCTGATGTGCTCATCTTCTATTGGTCATCATATGTTGATGGGGATTTTCAAGTAGACACATGTGTCAGTGGGGTCCTAGCTCAAGTAGGATCTACGGCTGGCGCATAATCAGAAGGAATATTTGAAAGGTATGAGATCTTGCGCTCACCGTTCGATTGGATCTCAGTTCACGATTGCGCAGTTGGAGGACTTTGCGTAGTCGCTGGATGTAACCCGGGGTTAAGAAAAGATTAAACGATTCCGTGACTGAAAGAAGATTGGAACCTGAGGTAAATGTCGAGTTAGTTTTGCAGTGCAATCGTAAGCTCGAGCATTTGTCAAAGTGGGGGCGGGTTTTCTAATGGTTGTCGCATGATCACATGAAGGCCTTTCAGCTCATGTGATCATGTGACCGCTGACTTTTCAAACTTGTCGCATGATCGCATAAAGGCCTTTCGGCTCATGCGATCATGCGACCATTGCTTTGTCAAATAGATGTAGTCATTTTTCGCGGGTTATCTTTCAAGGTGAACATTGGCAACTACAGGTAGCTGAGAAACTGATGTTGTAGGACACGTACAGTTATGAGGGGATGATGAAAGAGGTGTGGGTGACCGTCAGGAGTCATTTCTTGTCTTTGCATGGGATCAAATTTTGTGCATTCAAGCATGGGCACGCAAAGAAGATACCTGATCGGTTGAGATATTTACAGAACACATTTATGATTAGACACGACTGGCTTTAGGGTTGAATTATTAAATTGTAAATCTGGTAACCCCAGTTAGTTTTTGAAACTCCTGTCTGCGTATAGTTGAGTGAGGTATATATTGTTTTTTGGAGCCAGTAGTGCTCAAAATTCACATTTTGTAAAAAGGGAAAGTCTTTCCTTGGAGAACTATCTGTAGCATTTTTGCTCTCTGGTTTCTCACATCTTGTAAGTTTTCATTGATGAATTCAAATATTGCAAAGCATTCTATGGCATTCTTGTTGTCCTCATGCCTTCTTGTCTGAGTTTGTCTCTTATTGGATTGAAGTTTATGAATGTTGTCAATAGAAATTGGGGTTCCTAGTCCCTCTCATTTTCTGCAATTTTGTGTGTTTCCTGTGTCTGATCTGATTTAGATATTTTGTGGGTATGCTACAGCCCCTAACAATCTTGTCTCATTCCTACACCTAGTTGCAGAGGAGGATGTTTGTTTGCAAGTCATAGATTGAGTCTTCTATTCAGGCCTTCCTATGAAATACTTATGCAAGCCTATCTAGTGAGTGGTGACCTATTAGACCTGATTCCTCCATTGGTCTCATTACTCTATACTGAGATCCAAACCCTAGTTTCGGTGCACCACCTCGTAGGTAGAGTTGCTTTCAGTCATTTCTCTTTCATGCACTCCTATCCCTTTCCCTCAAAAGTTTTACATTTCATGTTAAGAGCAAATCTAGGTGACTATCCAAGAGGAACCAGCCTAGAATCTGGAGGTCTCATCTCGGTTAGCAAAAGGTCCCACAACCTTGAGATGATTCACTTGTTATACTGAGTTATCAAGACTACGAGAGCTTGAACTAAGGGTGCAAATTTAGTGTATAACACTTCCAAAAAAAATAAAAATTAAAAAAATAAAAAAAATAAAAAAGAAAGCAAAAAAATGAAAAAATGAAAAAATTGAAAATGTGCCTTGGTGGAAACCTAGAAACAAGCACCTTGGTAGAAAAACTAAAGAGAAATAAATTCGTCCTATGGTGAAAACCACTCTCTTGTGGCACTTTGGATAAGTACCATGATGAAAACCTAGCAATCAGACATCATGCATAGTTCTTCTACATATCTCACCCATTCTGTCTTCTCTTTTTGATCTTGATAAAAGTTGACCTATACACAAACATTTGTCTATCTTGTGAACTATCTTATGATGATCTTGCTTTCATTCCATTCATGTTTAGCCTTCATATTTATTTTCCTCCATTCTAGCCTTTCGCTATCCTTTTCCCCTTTGGTCTTGATCTAATAAAAAAAAGTAAAACACGATGATATGAAGCCTCTTGACATGTCTACTCCTTTGGATTGCATCCTTTTCTTCTTTTGCATTATGCTTTTGTGACTTTTCCTATGCTGGCCTTTCATTGTTTGTCCAAATGTGCTTTACATGATAATTTTTCCCTAGCTTGCGTACTCTTGAGGAGTTTGCACTTAAGGATTTATTTCCTTCATTCTCCTTCATTCTCTTGTCTTCCATCTCTTCCACCAACTAGCTAATCTCTCTTGTTCTCCACCTTGCTAAACATTAGGACTACATGATGTGATCTTGCTTGGGAGTTTGATGTCCATTCTGTCTAGGGGCATCCTTTGTACATAGTTATTGATCTTGAAAAAATCTCAAAAAATGGTATATTGTCAAAAATTTTAAAATTTTTAAAATGTCTTAGAAAAATGATCATCTTAGTGAAAACCTAGCAATAGGCACTTTGATGTATCTAAAAAAAATTATATATTCCAAAAATACTAAAAAAATAAAAAATAAAAAATAAAAATAGGAAAAGTGCCTTGGTGAAAACTTAGAAACGGACGCCTTGATAGCAAAAATAAAATAAAATAAATTTATAAAAAGTCTTGAAAAGAAAAAAAAATTGCAATAAAATCCAAGTGGTGAAAACTTGGAAATGGGTGCTACTTGAGGCCTTTGCACCTTTGTTTCTTAGCATGTGTCCTTGACACTTAACCTTTTTCCATCATGCCCTGAGCTTGTTGTCTTGGTTTGAAATTGGTCTTTATCTTTGTCTAGGGGGCATAACTGTGTTAGCTTTGGTCTTTAGGATGTGTTAGTCTTTAGGACATTTTGCAAACAGTGTTTTTTAACACCACCCCAATTGTGTTTTTCAACACTATCCTAGCGTCAAGTGTTTCTTAACACTTATCAGATATCTTACCCACAGTCTACCATGATATGATATTTTCCACTAGCAGATGTGATACTCAAAGTTTGACTCTATGACCTACACACACGCACTTAAACACTTGACTCACTGAGACTTGTTTGACTTTATTTCTTTGTGTGCTGTCTATGATGATTTCTTTGATGAGTGTTCTCTCCCTAATAGTTTTCGATGATGCCGAGCTAGAAGACTGGGGGCATGAGGACATGTTTTATTGCTTTTTCTGCTTGTGGGTATATTTTGTTGGTCCTAACTGTCATTAGCATCTATGCTTGTTCCACTTGACATTAGGGTCTACAAGGTATTATCCTTGACTATTTTTGCAAGTGCATGCTTATAGTCATCTTGACTTTCTTGTGTCTCGATGCGAACCTAACTTGCTATACCAAACTTAGGAAACCTCACTGCACTAGTCATCTTAACTTATATATCTTTGATGCTTAGGTGGGATTCTCACATACCTATCTGATATAGATCATATTCAGATTCACATAGTTATACTAGTGTCCATTGTATGATCTTGTGATGCTACCAACAATGCTCGAGGTTGATTATTAGAGACTAATGGCTTTGTAACCTTGCAAGTAAACCACTTTTTCATAGTAGCTTGCATTCTTAGGTTCATGCTAGTTTAGTTTTGCATCTTGCATATGGAGAGAGCTCTCCTTTCATCTTTCACGAACTTGTCGGTCAACTGCGCTCATCCTTCACTTTTTCTTGATCATGTCTTTCGCTCCTTGTCTTTCACATCACATCCTTTTCCATTCCTGTCATCACAAGGGGTTAATCTTCTCAAATATTTTAGAATATCATGAAAATTGCGCCCCTGGCTACTGTCGACATCCTGGATCTATTTTCAGGATCAAAATTGAAATCCGAGTTCATCTTGATAGTCAAAATTATATTTTAAAATTTCATCTTCTTCTACACAGTTGGCTGACCATTTGAGGCCTGATCCTTCGATCTTTGTTGGGGCATCTTCATCTCCATCTCTTTCAACCACTTCTAGTCTTCCATTCATCTCCTTCACTTCATCTTTTTGAAGTTTGACTCCATCTTTATCCTATATCTTTCTCAGTCAAATCTAGTCAAACTAGGGCATATCTTCATTGCTTGATGGTTATCCTATCATCTTTCATCTTCGATTATGATTTCTAGTGATTTGATCAACTTTATCAATCTACTGTTTCCCTTTACCTAATTTCAATTCCAACCTCGAGGGGGCAATACCTATCAAACTTCAATTCTTGATTCAGCTTATCAATTGAACCTTGAGATTCTTATCTCTTATCTCAGACTTGACAATTACCTATTTACAATGGTGTTGATCTTGTCTTTTTACATCAGCTTACCTTTGTTCTGATATGTTCCCATCCGTCGAACACGTGTAGATTATTTTGTGATCCCAAATTGATCTCACACTTTAACTTCATTCTTTGACCACATGTGATCCCAAATCGATCTCACATTAGTCAAAGAGGGGCAAATGTATGCACCCTAAAATGGTCACCTAGACTTTGGGCCCCATTCTTGCAATTTATCAAATCTTTGAATCAATATTTTCAAAAATCATTATTTTTCAAATTATATCAATTTTCTTGATCAAATCATATTCTATCATTTATTCGATTATTGTTCATGGGCTAACCATTTTATCATAAGTCTCTATTTATTTTAAAAAAAATTCCTCCCCTTTTATTAAATAAAAAGTGGGGCACTTTTCCTCTTATCCTAAAGTTGCACAAATAAAACATTATTCTTATTTTATAAAAAGAAGAAAAGACCTTTTTGTCTCACATGGGACACAAAAGTCAACTCTTATTTTCTCATTGGAGGATATTTGTGCACATGGATTGCTCCTTTTTCAAGCTCCACCCTTAATTAAATCTTTTGCCTCTTAATCTCCATGGTTCATTCCTTTTCAAATCTTTTAAAAGGAGAGCTCTCTTCTTATTTTAGGATCTAATTTTGAATACTAATCTTATGCTGTAGGATTTTTTGGAAACTTTGGAGCTTTTGGAGATCATTTTGCCTTCTAGCTTTCATTATTGCATCATAGCTTCATGTTTATACTTTCTTAGATTAGTTTCTTTTATGCTATAGATTAGCTCACATAGCTTAATTAGCAAGGATTTGTAATATTTTCATTTCCATAGCTTAGTTTGCATCTTCATTTCTAGCATAGCATTGCATTGCATTCTCATCTTGATTCTTGAGGATATTGGCATTCTTGCCCTTGTCTCATTGAATCTCTCATTGTGTGGTTTACTAGCAATGTTATAGGCTTAATAGCTCTAGCTAAGAGCATTCTTAATATCCTTGTGACTCAATACCTAAGGAGCTCTAGGTCATTTTCTCAAAGTTTCTCATTCATAGATTCCCTTGAAAGTAATGACTTAGAGAAGTGCATATCTTAGTGTGTACATATACCAAATATTATTTTCACTAACATTTGTATTAAAGCAAGAAAATTTTGCTTATCTTCAATAGTACTATGAACACTTCTTTTTTTTGTTTCACCTTGTTTACTCTGACATTTTGAAGCATAATGTCCAAACTTATTGCAATGAAAGAATTGGACATTCCTTTTACTATTATCTCTCCCATTACTTCTACCTCTTCCTCTTCCAACTCCTCTAAAGTTGCTACTTCTTCCTCTAGAATAATTTCCTCTTCCTCTGGAATTGCTAGATTCACCTTTGTATTCATTCTTATTGTTATCATCATATTTATTAGGACTCTTGAAGAATGTGTTTCTTTTTCCTCTTATATTTTCTTTAGAGGAAAATTCTTGCTCTAAGCTTTCTTCATTTCTTTTCATTCTTTCTTTGGCAGTTAACAAAATTTCACTTAATTCATCAATTTGCATGCTTGAGAGATCTTTAGATATCTCAATTATAAAGACGACACCTTCAAATTTTGGATTCAAGCTTCTTAAAATCTTTTCAATGACATATTTTTCATCTACATCTTCTCCTAGTATTTTCATCTGACTTGCTAGACCTTCTACCTTTGTCAGAAATTCATTGACAAATTCACTAGATGTCATTTTTACATTTTCAAAGTTTTTTCTCATTGTTTGCAATTTAGCAATTTGTGCACCTTGATATGCATTATTTAATATTTGCCATGCTTGCTTAGAATGAAGATCACCGCTTATCTGGGAAAAAATAGCTTGACTGATTGCACCCTGAATTAAGAATAAAGTTTCCTTATCTTTCTTTACATTTTCTTTATATTCCTTTTTTTGTTGGTTAGTTAATGCATTTACATTTGCTATCTCAAAATAACCATTTTGAACAATTTCTCACAAATCCTTATATTTGAGTAGAGTTTGCATTCTAGTGCACCAATATGTAAAATTGTCTCCTTCAAAGACAGGAATCAACACATTAGACATTACATTGCCTATCATATTTTTCATAAAAATGTGCACAATGACCCAATATTCTCAACACAAAGTCTAGCAGAGATCCGCAAAAGAATATTCCCCTTGTCCCTTCAAATGGGACCCACACATAAAATAATTTTTTTTTTTTATTATATTATTATTTTTTCAATAAGTGTCGATTATAACCGATAATGCACTTAATTACAAAAGATTTATTTTCCACTTTATAAAAAAAACTTTATAACTCCTCTAAAAGAAATTCTAGTTCATTAATAAATCATTTTGTCGTTAAAAAATACTAATATTCTCACAAGAGAATTTTAAAGCTTTTTGTAAACAATCATATAACTAAAACTTTAAAAAACATTAACTTTTACTTTCTTGTCAATGTAAAAAGTCAAGTATTTTTAAAAAAGTTTAATCTCTCACACTTTTTGCTCAAAAGAAAGAGAATAAATTTCAGATGTAGTTTTCCTAACTACACGCTGCCTGGACACAAAATCCTCCTTTCAACCTGCAAAAGTAAAAATACACGAGAACTTTGTTTGCAGATAGCTACCTCAAGCTTGCAGCAAACACTCCTCTTTAACAATGGCAGTTTTAACAGTTGCAATCAAATATGCCAATATTTGATCTTGAAGATCTCCTGATTGGTTGTACTTTCCAAAGCACACAATCTTGTTGTATTTTGCAATTACAGCTACATTTGTTCACTTCAATATCTTTAACACCAATTTTTTTTTGATTTCCAAGCTCCTCAGGCTTTTCTGCAATCTTTAACTTTCTCTTTGATCTCTTCTAGATCACCTGCAATGAAAAAAAAATATTCTCAAACTGGCTTTAATACCAGATGAAGGCAATTAAATCAATAATTTGTTGATCATAAAACAAGAAATATGCAAAAGCCCCAAATTGCCTTAAGAAAAAAGAGGCAGGGCATCCATTATATAGAAAACCAAATGGGAGGTGACATTATAGGATTCAACCATAATCATTAACAATACAACTACAATAATAAAGAGCTGCAACTACAATATTGAATATCTGTAACTATCAACTACAAAATTAAAAACATACAACAATATAATAAATATCAGACTATGGAGTCAATAAGGACTGCACAAGTAGGCCCCAAATAGGCATTATTGCTGTCACAATTATCACACAAGTGGGAAGGATCAAACTTGGAAGGTTCTAGTTAGCATTAAGAATGACATTAAGGAAGTTGTGTCCAAAAAAGATAACTCTTGGAAGCTTCTCCACCTATGACCTTTTATTTAAAAAATTCTCTGTGTGGGATGCCAGTTCTAAAGTAGTTAGGAGTTTGTGGAAGGCCTAGGAGATGGTCATGAGAAAGATCCAAAGTTTTCGTTCTTTAAAAAAAAGTAGAGTCAAAATCTCCAGATCTATCTGGATAAACTGGGAACATAATAGAAAACCCGTTCCGTTGCTACAAGGTTTTTCTGCAAAAATACGATCTAATGAAGACATTAAAATCTTTAGTGATATTCTTGAGAATGATATGTTTAAGTCCTACTCTCTCTTTGTATTACCTTTAATATCTCTCCCCTCGAATTGAAGGACATATACAATCCTCAGAAAGGAATGTATTGCTTTGAATTTAGAAGAGTGTGAACATAACTAACATTCTTGATTCTTTTAAATGGATTGATGGCAGAAACCTTCTCAAAGTTACGACTAAGAATGTTTATAAGGCATTAACTGGTACTAATTGTATTTCTAAACGTATTAATGACAGTTGGAACTTGGATCTATCTAGAAAGAAATGACACCTGATTTTTAAGTCCTTGTGGTCTAACGAGATTGAACCAAAGAAAGCATGCTTTAGTAGGTTATTAGTACTATAGAAACTACTTTGCAGCATGAATTCTTCTATCTTAGATATCTACAATATCTATAAAAATTCAGATTCTACAAAATATTTTTTTTTTAGGTCACCCTGGAATATCTTTTGTGTTAATATTTCATAACTTGAGGTAGATTCTACATGGTTTTATACTTGATTTAGATAAAACATTAACTTATTCCGGTTTATATTTTCTACTAAAATTTATTGGACTATATAGAAGTCTAGGCAATTAGATTAAGTTCCAAGGGGAAGGGAGAGCACACACTGAGTCTTCAAGAAGACTCGTAGCTTATAATGTTTCAATGCAGGTAAAAATGACTATGTAGATCTCCGAGGAGAAATTCATCCATGTAATGAAGAATAAAACAACAGAAAATAGAGGAGAGTAAATTTTCTGCACATTGGCCCTCCAATGAAGCTAACAATATAACCTTCAGGAAAGACTACTTGGAGTTACAGAAAAAGAATAACAACAAAAAATAGTAGGAAACATAATAGCTACAGTGTCAAGAAACATGATTCCAACAGTAATCTATGTCATGTGTAACAAAGTAATAGTGGCAGAAAGTTGGTCTGTAACAACAATTTTATTCATGTACATATAGGTAGATATTTATGTAAAGTCGTAACTCTATTATTTTATACTATCCTAGAATCATGTGTGGTTTTCACAGTCCCATAGTAGATTATATGATGTAAACATGTAATAATTTATACTCTCTGTTTAATACAAAAAGCAACATCCATGTGTCTTGTCTACGCTTCCACACTTTGCATGCATGTCTACTAGGATACTTGCAAACTGCATCTGACAAAAGTCCCCCTTTTGTTATTCTTTAATGGATGTCCCTTCACTGTTATAGGATATCTGACATGATGCATATTATCATAGTGCAAGCCTATTTTTTAGGTTGTTTCATTTAGCATCACCAGTAATCTCCACAAGAGCATTGTCCATGTTTACAATGATGGAAATGGTTCAAGTCTCTCAAAACAATTTCTCTTGCAATAATCTTGGAGATAAATTTAGATTGAGTAAGGAAATCATAACATAGTTGAAGGTTCATAACAACTCTCATAGTTGATCCAGGGGCATATTCAACAAACCAAATAAAATTGCCAAATTCTTAGTATGGAAGAAGATAAATAATTATTTTTCCTCCTCTACTACAACACAAGTGAATGTCTCAAATCTGGAAAATACCCCGTTGCCTATTTAGTCACATATAACAAGAAAATATGGTAGCATTGTTCTTAATAACCATATGCATGGTATCACAATGGTTCATTGGGAAGACTATCAAAGGTCAAAACATTGTAATGGAGCACTAGTCAACAAGAAGTCATGAAGGACTGCTAGAGCACCATGCAAGTGAGAAGCAATGGAGGTGAAAGGAATAGAGATTCAAAGTTGTGAGAAGCATTTAAGAGGCCCATCATTTTCTTCAATTAAGGTCAGTGGTCACAGTTAAGGTATGACTTTTCTTGAGCACAAGATGGGTCAAGTGAAGAGAATGTCAAAACACTAATTTTTGAATGCAAGAGGAGAAACAATATGAAGGGAAGCATAAAAATCAATGTGAATGAAATTCATCTCAACACAAGTATGATCTACAGGCCAAACAATCATAAAGGTAGAGAAGATTGTCAAATGATGATAAAAGTGACCATTAAAGAAGTACCGGTGCATGAAATCAGTAAGGAGTAGTCATTATCCTTTTATGGTCAATTATAAAAAAACACTATATTTATGTAATTTCTATCAAACCTTCTTTTCATCCAAGAGGATTTATAGCTTGGATACCCATACTTTACATTTAAAACATCACAATAAAAAAGAGTTTAAAAATAGATCTGAAGATGTAACTTACAATTTTCCTTTCTCGAAGGATCTCATTGGAGAGATTAGGAGGAATATCATGTGAGTCCACAACACCCTTAACAAAGTTTGAGCACCATGGAAACTACACAATTACATTAAATTTGTTTAGAAGCAAAGATATGATCTTCTATAATATCTCATTTTCTCTCACACACAAACATGTCTACAAGAATATATGAAAAAACATGTGTATATAAAAACAAAAAAATGTGAAACCAATACATTTTCAATCATCACATTCCATGAAATTACACTTCTTCGAGCTATTATTTGAAACAACTCACTTGCCTTGTTGACATTTTGCATACACATCTACTAGGCCAAGAATCCCCAATCCCCAATCTAAAATTACAAAGGATAAATGGTAGTAGCATACAAAAGCCTCTCGAAATCCCCACTACTAAACTAATGTTCCCAATGATGGAAAGACCCCCTATAGTACTAACAAAGTAAGAGAAGAAAAACCCTTAATTATCAACAGGAATCAGATAATTATTTGTTGGTAGAAAAAAATGAGCTCTCCTCTCAAAATGCAATACAAGCATCAGAACCTTCATTGTTGTGAGGTTTGACAAATCCTAGCAAGTTGTTGAAAATCTAATATGGGAAAGTGAGATACTAAAGGGGGGGGGGGAGGGGGTGAATCAAATATCCACTACTATTTCACTTTGACACAAATTCAACTTGCATACCATAAACATAAATTTCAATATTGAAATAGATCTAACAATCTAATCACATCCATCAAATGAAACATATAATACAAAGATTTTGGTTACCTAGAAACCCTTGAAAGGTAAAACTAGGGTGGGGATGATACTCATAAATCTTCACTACTGCAATAAAGTTTTCCTATTAGGGCTACAATGTTTGATCACTTCTGATGATCTACCCTGTGAGGGGTCTGCCCTATTAAGAGCTTACAAACTTATACAGTCTACCTTGATTAAAGGATTTAAAACTTATAGCTAAGTAAGCACTTTGTTAAGAGATTTACAAAGGCCTATGAGGACCACTCCATTAAGAGATTTACCCCAATTCACCTGCTAAAATGTATCAGTACCTGATCCTTCAGTTTGCACTATGGATGCTGATAACAGATCTTCTCCTTCCAAAACTTGTTTGATCTCCACAATCAAATATAGCTTTGTTCTGTCCTTAATTGCTTTTCTCAGTCACTCTGCCTTATCTCTGCATTTGATAATCAAAACACTTCTCTTGTGCACATACATGAGATTTCCACTGTTCTTCTCACCTTACTACGTTTTAGGGTTTAGATCTCATCTTATATTTAAACATTTGATCAATCTTCTAGATCAAGATCATCAATCTAGATTAATCACGTATGTTGCTTAAACATTCCCCTTTTCTGATAGGCAACAAGGATTACATAGAGATTAATGATAATAATTACAAGGCGTAATCATCTCCTTGATTCACTCAACAATCCTTAAATCTCGCTTAGAAGTCGGCCAAAACAATTTACCTTGGTGTTTGTCCCATTACAAACACATATGTCAAAACTGGCTTTCTCGGCATATGAAGTCTCTGATGCTTGGCAATTACTATTCTTCAAATACTGGTGCTTGGTACTGACTCTTCTGTACAACTCGGCATAAACTACTCGGCAACTACTGAAGTACTCATTGACCTCTGACTTGCTCGACAATAACTACTGCTCAATAACTATACAAGTTTATACATGACTCCTTACAACAAAACATTTGATGGAGAACATAAAATAAAGGAAGAATATCAGGTTTCTTTCATGTTGTTGATGCGATGGGGAAGAACCATCACAGCTAGCTCATAAGAGAAGTAGAGATCAGGTTCGACTATGCTTGATATCCTTCACATACCATATGCAGATGTAGACTCTGCAATATTGAGCCTGTTCTTTATACACTCCTGGTGTTCTCCGTAATGTCCCAATTTCGACAATCAAAATATTATTTAATTCCTCAAAGTTAAAATAAATCAAAAGAGAGGAATTAAGTTAATTGCATAATATTATTTCCAAATATATAATATTAAATAATTATTTAAGTGACTTTAGAAAAGTAATTAAAGTCACTTAACAAATGATGGTAACTGTATGAACTGAAATCAATGTTATTTAAAGTGATTTTGGGGATTGATGAGGAAGCAGAATAATTTAATATTATCTTCAGTTTGATTTGAGAAGTATCTCAAAAATAGTTCTCAGGATGTGCCTGAGAGTTCCATTTTTAGCAGTTAGATTTTCTCTAGATGGCTTGGAGGTATCACACAAATTCTTCAGTTGTATAATCAGGAAGAGAGGTAATGAGAGGTTTCCTTCAGGTAATTACAAAAACAAGTTTCTCTATTGTTTATAGTTTCTGTTCATAAATATATATCTTTGGTCTGCCGTTGATTTCCATATTGCCAGTCAGAGTTGGTAAACGCTTGCATCCCTGGCATGACCAATTGATTATAGAAATTATTCATTTTGTAATGTGATCTTGTTTGTCAACTTGTCGTTAAAGATATTTCTTGATGAAAAGGAGCCTCCGCAATCAAGGAAACAACTCTTGTGTTCTTGATGAAAAGGAGTCTATTTTGGTGATCACAGATATTTTTGGGGCCTCACGTATTTATGTTGGAGTTTTGGCAATTAGGCTGTTCAATTATCGGCACATTTATATTTCATAGCAATAGAGTGTTTGTGAAACAATATTCAAACTATTAATTTTGAAGATTGCGGGAAACACATTGGCCACAAACTATGATAATATATTTGATATTTGGCACAAATCAATATTATCACACCTGAGGGAATAAATTGTTAGTTGCAAAGGTTAAATATTAAAGGGTGGAAATATGTGTCCCTTGCTGTGATGGGCTTTACAGCCGCTCAACATTGATGATTATTTTTGCATCTCTATATCGTGTGTCTCTTGAATATATCTTACAGCTCAAGTCTGGAATAATTTCTTATAGCTTGAGTAAGCAAGCAGCGAACTGATTGAAGAGATGCGGATTCTTGAGTGAGGAGGCAATTGGGTCGTTAGTGGGAACAACATAAGGTAATACAGAATGCCATCATTTGAACTCAGTTTGCAGAGAAGCGATTGGACTGGGTTGTATCACCTCTTGCCGTGAAGGTAGTATCGATATTCATATAGTTTAAGTGAAGGTAGTATTGACATTCATACATCAGGTAACCGCTCTCTGGCACATGGTTTAGTTTCTTCTCTGCGACAAGAGAACATGATGTGTCATTTGGAATGAGGAAGGCATGATATTTGCCAAAGCTGAGTGCTTATTGAAGGTGCACGATATTTTTATAATCCGTTCACAATCAATACTATTGCTTGTAATTTCCTGTTCAATATTAATAAATGAAAGCTATTGAATATCTATTTTACTGGAAGTTTTCTATTCCCGAATATCATTATAATAGCGAGGCTATGGAGATTTCTATGATGTCTGTTTCGCAAAAATTATTGAAACTTGATCTTTTATATTACATGCCAACTATTTGTCAAATTTAGTAGGTAATTAAATGCAAGAATTTGGGACAAATCAATAGTCGTCATTATATTCTAGCCTATGGGTCTGCCATGTTGGAAGGTGTAAACACATATCTAACAAAAGAAAGATCTCATTGTGATGCTTGCACAACAACTGGAGATTTGTGAGGGACAAACTAATCGAAAATAGGCAAATTACCTTTGGATATTCTAGTTTGCAAGGAAATATACAAAGTAGCCAATCCTGGGTGTGGTTGGATTCATATTCTGAGGTTTGGCTAATTTTTTTGGGGCGGATCCCGGTATCCCGGCTGTATATATAGACATTTTCAATATATATATATATATATATATATATATATATATATATATATATATATATATATATATATATGTATATATATATGTATATGTATGTATATATGTATATATATGTATGTATATATATATGTATATATATGTATGTATATATATATGTATATATATATATGTATATATATATTTATATATTTATGTATATATTTATATATATATATGTATATATATATATATATATATATATATATGTATGTATGTATGTATGTTCATAGATTCATATATGTAACATGCTAATGTTCATTCATCATTGGTTCAAAAATTCAAAGTTCAAGCATATAATAATAAGAAGTCAGAAGCATTTGATGCGGGTCTTATTCCTCCGTAGCATTCACTTTCAAAGAAAAAGGCTACAGTTGTAGAATAAAGAAAAAATGATGAAAATTGCTTGAGAGATGAATGAATGACCTCCAAATGACCAAATGTATGCTTTATTGGTTGAATTAGGGTTTTGAGGCTTTTTAGTTTAAAAATAAAAATAAAAAATTAGTATGTGGGGCCCATTTTTGGGCACCCACATGCCCGGATTCCGCTTTGATTCCAGCAAGATTCCAAACGGGAATATGGATTCTACACTGTAGAATCCATAGAGAATTTGGATTCCCATCCAGGATCCTGCCAGAATCTAGGTGGAATCCAAGTAGAATTCAGGATCGGGATTGTACTATAATCAAGATATGAGGCATATTAGAGGAATTCGATAACGTAGCTGTGAGTATCCTATATTTTGATCAAAATAATAAACATGTAAATAAGGGCAAGGAGAAAATAAACATACCTTTTCTTGTACATGTTTCTTGCACTTGCATAGTAGTTAGTTATCATCATTGCATAAGCATTTTTGTCATCCCCATAAATGTATTCATTCATAATGTACCATCACATACATATCCATGCATACATACATACCCATACATATACATGCATGCATACATGAGCCACTCACTATTACTGATAGATTGGATCCTTGATTAAATATGCAAGTACTTCACGTGTTCCCACAAATGTATGCTTTGTAACCTAAATATGATAAATGAAAATATGAACTACAACACCCAGATTGGAAAAACTATTTATTGTCTCAAATACCACATCGAACAATTGATTACAAAGTAGTTGAAAAATTATAAATTTTTAACATGCAACAATGATGCTTCAAACCACAGAATCAAAGGGAACTATATCCAATAAAGAAATCAGAGTTCACATATACAAATAATAGAGCAGTAATGGTGAGAATATGGTGTGAACACGACACTTGGAACTCTCAAAGTTGCTATTCCGCAAGCTCTTTCTAGAGTCAATGGCTTTGGGTCTGCACTTAATAAGATAGTTGATTGACTGTCATTCTCAACAATCCCACGTGATCTTCCTCCACTCAGCATACACAAAGTCTGTATAAGCTCAATGAATTCCTGCAACACTCACATCACATACAATCTATCGCAGGCATTCCAAACACTTCCTACGCACAACTAGGTGATAATCATAGCCCGAGAACTGGGAATCTAGAGCCGAATCAAAGCACTTGATAACAATCCATCACTTCCATCGTATCTTCTACTCCAATTAAACATGAAAGGTAAATTTTGTATGGACTCACTCAAAAATAATCAATATGGGTTTGTGTCCAGACCGAACAAGTCCAAAGGGTCTCATCTTCAATTAAACTCAGTAGTCATAGATTTTCTTTGCAAGACCATTCGAACTTCTCTGCTTCAAACTTTTCTTCATGGCCCTAAATACCTGGGAAATCTGCCCAAATACATGCAAAGGGGCGTTACTCTTCCCAGATTTACAAAGAATTGTGCCACCTTTGAACAAAATGGAGTCACACTGGAAATAAAATTGCCACATTTTAAAATAACTTTATACTGTGGTCACCAACTCATATAAGAAGACTTAATAATATCGGCAACTTAGACCAAGGGGAACTTCAATTAATTTTAATTTTACACCAAGACCATCAATAAGAAAATGTGACTGTCGACCTCCCTTTTAAAATTGATTAATTAGCCTACCGGGATGGGGAATAGGCTAACTGATCTCCTGGGTAGGCTAGCGAAGGAAAGGGGATATTACAATTCATAAGTTGGACACCTACTTCAACATTCGGCCTTTGACAAAGAGGGATGCAATTAAATCTTCTACACTACATTTAGATGGGGTGGCACAATGGGATGATTACCTTAGAACATGACCACATCACGAAATATCAGGAGTTTGTTGATAGGTTGGTTGATCATTTTATTAACAAGGATTAGGAAACATTTTTCAAAGATCTTGCTCAGCTGAAGTAGGTTGGGAGTTTGGAGAGTTACATTAGTGATTTCTAGAAGCTATATGTTATGGTCTCCAACATTTCTGAGCAGATATTGGTTGTGTTTTTTATTGAGGGTCTAATGGAACCTTTGAAAGGGTAGATAAAAGGTTTTGATCTATTGACATTATAGGTTTCTATGAAGAAAACTAGAAGTATGGAACCTGCAACACCTCAATGCAAGTTCTCGTGTAAGGGATCCTCTTCACATAGAGACAAGAAGCCTTTTTCCAAAAATAAATAAAAATCAGATTTTAGAGGGGATTGTTGTTGCATATTTAATGACTCACCAAACAGTAGAACAAATACCAAAATATCCTATTCTCTCTTGAACATACTATCGCATATGCTAAGATTGCAAGAAGATCATACGATTGACAGTCCCAACTAGTGCTGAGAGGGGAGGGGTGAATCAGCACTTGTAAAACTTTTCTCTTTAAATCTAGTGAAGTAAACTTATAACTGTAAGCCAAACAGATTCGAGCATGGACCAATACATTGTTTCATTCACTTCTTTTGCATCATCCTCCTTTGATAACTTGAGGTTAGTTATATCATTGGAGTTCCAACCGGTTTAGATTCTTCAAGTCCAAAAGTCTTAAGAATTTCTTCTATATACTTGGACTGAGAGATAAAAATACCTTCTTTTAGCTGATGGACCTGTTGGAAATATTCAGGAATTAACCAAGTTACTGAGAGAGGAGGGGTGAATCAGTAACTCCAAATTTTCTTCTAATTTTAACATGTATTTTACTTTTTAACCTTTGCATACAGAAAGCATGAAACTTAAAAGCATTCACAATAATGACACATAGATTTGGTTACCCAGAAACCTTCCAAAAGAAAGTAAAACTGGGGTGGGGATGAAACCCACAAAGCTTTAATACTGCAGAATAAAGTTGGCCGGTTAAGGCTTACAATTTGATCACTTCTGATGATCTGCCCTGTTAGGAGCAATAAGGATTGCTAAATCCACCCTGTTAAAGGATTTACAAACATACAGTGAAGTATGCACTCGGTAAAGAGATTTTTACAAAGACTGTTAAGTCTACCCGGTTAAAGGATTTAGTACTGATTCACCTGTTAGAATGAAACAGTAGATCTCTGCTTTGCAACTGGATTGCTGAATGAGATTCGCTGATGTACTGATCACCTTCTGTGATGAATTTGTCTTTGTTGTACCTTAAACTTCTGAAGCCTTCTGTAATTTGCTTATTTCTGCCTTTCTTTCTCTTTCACATATATTCTACTTCATACATTTCATTACATCTTTTATTTCTACAACATTGTTTATATACAAGTCTCAATCAATTAATTACAATTACAATTACACAGTCGGCTTGACAAATAAACATAAGTGCTACTAAGTCGGCCCAAATATGGTTACTCGGTTTCTTCAAACTGACTCGGTGACTTTCTGATACTCGGCGTCCACTGCATTACTCGGCATCGTCATGCACTCGGTAGAAGTGAAGGCACGGTTCATATTGATCACTCGGTAGGTATTGAACTCGGTAAGCATTGGTGACTCGGTAGACAAGATGTTACTCGGTTTACATTGTCCTGATCGGTTTGTACTCACTTGCTCGGTTTCCACTGTCTGCTCGGTTTGCACTGTCTACTCGGTTTGCACTGTCTGCTCGGTTTGCACTGTCTACTCGGTTTGCACTGTCTGCTCGGTTTGCACTGTCTGCTCGGTTTGTATCTAGAATGCAAATAAGTGTTGTCACTAGTGGCAATTCAGCTTAATGCCAACAATCTCCCCCTTTGGCATTAGTGACAAAAACACTTATTGGCCAAAATTTATATACACGAATCATGCTGAGTTTTATTTTGATTTTTCAAAATTTGTCTTTGTTATAGGGCTTTATACATTGTCTCCCCCTTTCAATGTGCTAACTGTTTCTTATACAAATCTATACAGTATACATATCTCTCCTTCTATACATATCTCCCCCTTTTTTGACGATAATGCCAAAGGTGCATATACAAGTTATTTACAGAGAGAATCTAAAATTTGATAAGAAATCAGAATGTACCTTCATTATTAGTGCCAGGGTTCTGTCCCAACTTTCTTGCAGAATCTTACATGTTTGTATAGCAATTTGGACTTCTGCATAGAGTTCAATCATGTGATCTGCTATAGAGAACTGATTGTGATGAATCAATGTTCTGGAATGTTCAATGTGCTTATACATTGTATTCATGATGGGAAGGATCATGTGTTGGATGTCTAGCAGTGTAGACCGGATCCTTGAGTCTTCTTTCAGTAGATCAGACTGCATATTAGATAGATGTGAGATTTTCATGTGATGAGCAGAGCTTGAACTTGGTTCAAGTTGCAGCTTCTGTATGCTAATCTTCATATCCTCATCCATTTTATTCATTTTATCTTTAACATCCTTTGTGAACTCGGCAAAATTGCATAGTCTGGCCAAAAGAGAGGTAGCATTCGAATAGATAGATTCTATGTTAGACAAAACTGAAGATAATTCCACTTGGTTAATAGCTATGTGCTGAGCAATGTGCTCAAGCACTTTATTGTTGAATCTCTTCTCGGCTCTTTCAACTAACTTTTCTGTCCCGGATGAGTCTTCATTGTATTTCTCAACTGCTTCTGCTAATTGTAACAAAACATGCTGGGAGGAGTCTACTTTAATGCCTAATGCATCAGACAAAATGTCCTTAGCATCCTTGATGATTTGATACTCCTTGTCTCTCTCTTCTTTAAGCTTCTTTTGTTTTGCTTTCCTTTGGAGGATCTCACCTATATTCTGCATTTGATTTGCTGAGAGATTTGCAAAATCTAATGTAGGAATCTCTATCTCTTCATCTAGGTCTATATCCTCAACTACATTTTTACCCAAAAATTTTATACTCGGTAGAGCTTTAGGCTTATCTGTACTTAATGCTTTTGTAGTAGTGACAATAGATAAAGTAGGGCTGGCTATAGATACTGGCATACTTTCTACTGGAGAACTTAAAATTTTTACACTTGAAGATTCAAAAGCTGGAAAACTTACTGCTGGAAAACTTGATGGTACAGGAGACTGCAGCTCGGTAGAAGAAATGGTAGCTGCCTCTGATGTTGCTAGGGATGATTGGACAAGAGTAGAAGTTGTCACAACCATGCTTGAAGGTGTCTCTGGGCTGGATGTAGAAACTTTCACTGGAGATGTAGGAAGGGATGCAATGACTTCTGCTGCTATCCTTACAGTATCATCTACCTCAGTGTCTTCTTCTTGTTCATCGCTGTCATCTTCAATATCTTTTATTATTACAGTTTCAATGCTCGGTTGGTGAAGGTGGTATATGTTCTTTCATGTGGCTTTTGCAGCCTTCACAACCGATTCAATATTGTTGATCAAAATCAAACAAGTATTGAACTTCAATGTCATTTTATTTTCATTTTCTTTTAATGCCTTCTTTACTTCATCATTATTCAAGCTCGGCATCAACTGTCTCAGGTTTTGATCAAATATGTCTATCACCGTTTGCCTTGCATTGCTCCATCTCATTTTTATTGGATTCAATAGAACTGCTGGAACCTGTGGGGTAATTTCTTCAGGAGAGTATTTCCACTGTCCCATCTTCTCAACAACAGCATCTTCTATTTCCTTCTGTTCTGCTTCCGATCTGGTTTCATATCTCAAGGATTTTATGTTACTTACTCCAGATCCTGATCCATCTCTGAAGAGTTTGAGCTTTTCTTGAAGGCTTAGAGGAGGCCTTTTGAATACTATGTCTTTATCTGCCTTTTCTGCCTTGTCTGCCTTGCCTCTTGTATTTCTCCTTGTAAACACAGCAGTGGGAGGCACAAATGCCTTAGTGATGAAAACTTTTCCTTTCTTCTTTGCAGGTTCTGGTTCCTCTGTTTTCTCATCCTTTTCCTCTTCTTTTTCATCTATTTCTTCTTTATCCTCGGTTATCATTTGCATTTTGGCTATCCTCTTCTTTCTTTTGTTTACCGCCTGTGGAAGCTTTATGCTTAGTTCAATTCTCACCTTAGCTTCATCATATGTTCCAAAATATGGGGCTTTGGGATTGACAGGCTGATTTAGAAGAGCTTCAATGATGTTCTTGGTTTCATCGATATTTACCTCATAAGGAAGAGGTTTTACATATACAGTTCTCGGTTTAACTGCTTGAATATACACATTATCACAATCTACCATAAAATAGATGTCATCTTTGTAATCTTCCACCAACTTCTGTGGAATCCGGAATCTGTCATTCATTTTCTCTTTGAAAGACTCAAAATAATTATGATGCTTTCAAAGTTTTCACCAATTTCTGCGATGTATTCATTTATTTCATAGAGTACTGGCACATCTTTTCTCCATACAACTTTTCCTTTAGAAGGGAAGAATTTCTGAACATAGAAGAATAAACAGACTAACAAGGATCCAAACTTACATGGATTGTTTTTGGAAGTTTTGATGCTTTCCATGTTCTTGTTGAACTGTTTCAACAATAAGTCTGCTAGGTCAAATGTCAAGTTATTTTTGACCACTTTGTATGCTAGGTCAACAGCTTCACAGGAGACACTGTTCTGTCGACTAGAACTGTAAATCTTGTGGGCAATGATATGTGTACCAAATTTCAGTTCGGCGTCGGTAATGCTGCTAACTTTCATGCCTCTACCATCCCACTCGGCTAGGGTTTTCTTCTCTAGTTCCGTCCGACCTAGGGTTTTGGTAGTTTTAGCTTTGTTCAACATAGGAAGACCGGTGACTTGTTGAATCATTTTCTTTGTGATCTCAATAGGTTGCTCAAGCCAAATCTTGCCATCGTGTACTCGGCTGAGAATGTACCTAACCCATTTATCTCGAAAGTTTCGAGGAAGATGTGCAATGTGGACTAAACCCTTATCTTCCAGATGTTTGTGCTCGGGTTTCAAAATACCATCCACACATAGTTCCTCACGCACAATGTCTAGTTCTAGGTTTCCCATTTCTTGAATTGAACAGTTAAAATGATTACGGATATCGTTGATAAGCAGTACCTTAGGAGGAATCTGAGATTGAGCTCCGTTCGGATCTAGGGCTGCTGCAATTGCGGGCACGATCTTAAAATCTGGTGCTTTCCACTCCCCTTGAACTAACATATCAGATCCTTTCTTCGCTGAAGTGCTGGATGATGCCATGGTAGCTCACAGAAAATTCCTTTCGCAAGAGTATTAAATCGCCGGGTTGCCCTTGAAGTTTTCTGCTCTCAAAGTGCTAAAGATTCGCGGTGAAGAATGAGTTCGATTACTTGCTTTTTGTTTACAACTCTGTCATTAATGCTCATTTCAAATTAGGGTAGGAATTCTGACAGACTGTCACCTACTAAGAATTAATTGCTCGGAAAAGACTTCGCAACTCGGTGAACTCGAGAATTCATAATGCTCCGACCTCGCTCGGTAAAGACAGGTACCGACCTTGCTCGGTGAAGACTATACCGACCTCCCTGTGATCTCACTACATCTTGCATGCTGATTTAGACTTTTCTTTTAATTTCGGTTCTGGAACTGCTTGAGATTGATCTATGAGAATACAGTTCCAGTGCTTCCTTGGAAATTTAATTTGAGTCGGTAGAGCCATCCATTCCATTACTTGGACTGGATTGCTCGGTAGCTTTAGGAATCCATTTTTGTCTCACCTGTTTCCTGACCTTAGTTGCTTCATTCTTCTTTCCTTCTTCAATTTCACTAGCATTCATGCAGTTTCTGGCTATGTGACCGAGTTTAGTGCATTTGAAACATCTTACGGTAGTATCTCTTTTCCTTAGATGATGTTTTATGCAATTCATGCCAATGTGTCCATATTCTCCACAGTAATGACATCTACACCAGGTGTTGTAGTCCCATCCAAACATTGCTTTCACAATTTGTTCTGCTGGATTAAATGTCTTAGATCTGCGCTCGGATGCCTTGTGACCTTGTTTGTTGCACTTGTGACAATTACCTCTGAATCTAGGTTTTTCCCTGCATTCATTTGCTTTATGACCAGGTTGATTGCAGCTATAACATTTTCCATTGAATTCTGCTTTTTCATTGTTCCAACATTTATTTGAAGTATGTCCTATTTTACCACAATGATTACAAGTAGGTTTTTGATTTCTTTGAGTACCTTGCTTAGAGGATTCGCCTTCTTCTTTGTATCCAAGTCCTGCTTTTCCTTTTTGCCTATGAAGATTTCGTTCATACAGCTGATTCAAGTCTTCTTGACTTTTCAGCATTCCTTCATTGATTTGTTTTTCAGCGTTTAGGTCATCCATCAATCTTAGATTGGTTTCCTTTTCAGATCTTAGTTCTTCTCTTGTGTTTTCTATTTCTGATCTTAGATTTAGAATTTCTTCATTTGTATGAGAAATCTGATCAATTAGATTTTCTAGCTGAAGGGTTTTGTTTTGGACTTCAATGTTTCTTCCATCTAATTCATCTTTCAACTTGTTTCTCTGTTCCAAGATCTCACAGAATCTTGTAGAGTGTAGTTCTTGTTCTCTTTTCAATTTTCTCACTTCTTCCTGCAGAGACCCATTCTTTTCTAGGAGTTCTTTGACAGCATTGTTTGCTTCATCTGAGTTATTTGAGGGAAGAAGATCTTCAATCTTTTTTTCAATGTAATTTTGATCATTCATCTGATTTGCAAGTTCCTTCTTCTTAGGGATTGGGAAAGATGTTCTTTTGCTTCTTTGAGTTTAGCTATGGCCATTTTCAGATCTAGCTTTTCATTTTCAATCACTTTGTTCAGTTTGAATACCTCCATTGTCCTGGATCTTTGCTCAAGCTAGTTAAGCTTTGTCTTGAGAACCAATGTTGCTCTGATACCAATTGTTGGAAATATTCACGAATTAACCAAGTTACTGAGAGGGGAGGGGTGAATCAGTAACTCCAAATTTTCTTCTAATTTTAACATGTATTTTACTTTTTAACCTTTGCATACAGAAAGCATGAAACTTAAAAGCATTCACAATAATGACACATAGATTTGGTTACCCAGAAACCTTCCAAAAGAAAGTAAAATTGGGGTGGGGATGAAACCCACAAAGCTTTAATACTGCAGAATAAAGTTGGCCGATTAAGGCTTACAATTTGATCACTTCTGATGATCTGCCCTGTTAGGAGCAATAAGGATTGTTAAATCCACCTTGTTAAAGGATTTACAAACATACAGTGAAGTATGCACTCGGTAAAGAGATTTTTACAAAGACTGTTAAGTCTACCCGGTTAAAGGATTTAGTACTGATTCACCTGTTAGAATGAAACAGTAGATCTCTGCTTTGCAACTGGATTGCTGAATGAGATTCGCTGATGTACTGATCACCTTCTGTGATGAATTTGTCTTTGCTGTACCTTAAACTTCTGAAGCCTTCTGTAATTCGCTTATTTCTGCCTTTCTTTATCTTTCACATATATTCTACTTCATACATTTCATTACATCTTTTATTTCTACAACATTGTTTATATACAAGTCTCAATCAATTAATTACAATTACAATTACACGGTCGGCTTGACAAATAAACATAAGTGCTACTAAGTCGGCCCAAATATGGTTACTCGGTTCCTTCAAACTGACTCGGTGACTTTCTGATACTCGGCGTCCACTACATTACTCGGCATCGTCATGCACTCGGTAGAAGTGAAGGCACGGTTCATACTGATCACTCGGTAGGTATTGAACTCGGTAAGCATTGGTGACTCGGTAGACAAGATGTTACTTGGTTTACATTGTCCTGATCAGTTTGTACTCACTTGCTCGGTTTCCACTGTCTGCTCGGTTTGCACTGTCTACTCGGTTTGCACTGTCTGCTCGGTTTGCACTGTCTGCTCGGTTTGTATCCAGAATGCAAATAAGTGTTGTCACTAGTGGCAATTCAGCTTAATGCCAACAGGACCTATATTCCAGGGTAAAACTATAAAATTGTGTCACATTTTTATAAAGGAAAAGGTCAACAACACACACTTTTTAACTAAATAACAACATAAAAATGGCATTTATGTTTAGAATTTGGAGATGATGTAAACTAATAAAATGTGTAAAAGTGGGTGAAGTTTATGCCTATAATTTTTTATATTTTTTTTGAACAAGAATTCACATAGTTTTTTAATTTTTGAAATCCATTTTTTACTTGCTGAAAAATGTCGAAAAACGAGGATCTTGTTCCCACCAAAAAAGTATATGCAAATATTTTTTTTTCCTTTGATTTCAAAATATGTTATAGATGAAATATATAGCTAGTGCAGAAAAGAAGAAAAATTAGTTTTCAATGTATATTTTTTCCGTGATAATTACTCAAAGTCAAACGTACCTGAAATTGACAGTTTTCATCTCCCACCAAATTTTCCCTATCAAATCTACACCATTCAAAAAAAAAATTACACATTCTTGAAGAGAACTCTCTCCTCTAGTGTTAAATATAAAATTTTAATTTTTTTGATAAGCTTTACTATTTTTTTCTATTTTTAAAGAAGTTTGTTCTCGAATGTTAAAATACCTACTTGTAGTATTTTGAAATTATAATATATTAGATCTAATTAAAATGTACTATAAAAATTATATGATGATAATCTTGACTCTATGCTCTAAAAAAAGGTATTTTTATATTTGTAAAAAAATATCATTAAAAAGAGTAGGAGTTATTGAAACATCGCTTTTTCTGAAATAATTTTATTTCTTTAGTAATTGGTATAAAACATACATTTAATAGATATTTTCAATTGGAAAAGTTGAAGCACTTATCTAACTTAGCTAGAATGAATCTAGCTAGACCATATGTTTGACAAAAAGCAATTTTAGTTAGAAATACTCAAATTCAGCTGTGCTGATAAGTTGTCCTGAAACATAACACAGCTTTGTGCTTTTACCCTCCAATGACAAATTTTATGGTGCCTATCATAGACATCTCAAATTCTTTCTTCATTTCTGCAGCAAAGGCTTTGCTCATTCTATCATCTCCTCCAAAGATGTTGTCATCCACAAAGATTTCAGTAATTAGATTTCCATCTTTTCTAGTCTTGAGATACATATTGTTGTTGTCCCCGGTTCTTGTGAATCCTATGGTCAGAAGGTATGAATACAACCTTTCATACCAAACCCTTGGAGCTTTCTTAAGCCCATAAAAAAAAATTTCATCTTACAAACCATACCACCTTTTTGTGTAGCTGTGAAGCCTTTCGGTTGTTCAATGTAGACTTCCTCCTCCAGTATTCCATTAAGGAATGCAGACTTGACATCCATCTGGTATACTTTAAATTTCTTGTGAGTAGCATAGGCAAGAAGAATTCTCACTCTTTCCAATCTGACCATTGGTGCACAACATTTTCTCCATAGTCCAGTCCAGCTTCCTAGGCATACCCTTTGCAAACCAGTCTTGCCTTATTTCTTATAACTTTTCCTTCTTCATTTAGCTTGTCCCTATAGACCCACTTGGTCCCAATGAGATTCTTGTCATGTGGTCTTGGCACAAGCACCTATGTGTCATTCTTCTCAATTTTCTCAATTTCTTCCTCCATGGCCTTGACCCAATTTTCATCTTCTAGAGCTTCCTTGGTGGATTTGAGCTCTATACATGAGAACAAATAGATATTCTCTTTAGCCTTTTTATGTCAAGACATTTTCATATTTTTCACCAATTACATTGTCAGTGGAGTGATATGTGACATACCTTGGGAGAACCAATCGTTGTTCCCAGTCAGATTCTTCTGGTTGAGCAATTTCTTCATCATGGTTGTAAACATCTTCATGTTCACCACCTTATGTTGACCTGTCAGCTTCAAGTACAGTTTCCCTCTCTAGATGTCTATTCATATGTTGTTCTCTTTCATCTTCATTTGTTGCTTCATTGAACTCAAAAACATTTTCTTCATTTTGACCTTCCAGACTGTCATAATCATTATGACCGGTCTTCTTAATATGTTCTGAAGATTCATCAATTTTTACATATATGCTTTCAATTATTTTATTTGTTCTTCTGTTTAGACACCGATAGGCTTTGCTTTTGGTAGAATAACCCAAAAATGTTCCTTCATCACTCTTGGGATCAAACTTCCCATAGTACATATCTCTTTTGATGTAACATTTACTACCAAAGATTTTGAAGTAATCTACACTAGGAGAATGATTGAACCATAGTTCATAGGGGGTCTTACCGGTTCCCTTCTTGACTTGAACTCAGTTTCATGTGTAGATAACAGTGCTAATGGCTTCTCTCCAGAAGTGATGAGGTAGATCCTTCTGAACTGGCAGAGTTCTTGCACAGTCGATCAATGTCCTGTTTCTTCTTTCTTCTATTCTATTTTGCTGAGGAGTCCTTGGTGTAGATAGTTATCTCTTTATTCAATGTTCCTCATAGTAGTGAGAGAACTCTTGAGAAGTATATTCACCTCCTCTGTCTGATCTCAGACACTTCAAACTTTTACCAGTCTCCTTTTCTTCTCTAGCCTTGTATATTTTAAACATGTGAAAAGCCTATGATTTTTTTCTAAGAAAGAGTGTACACATCATTCTTGAGAAGTCATCTACAAAGAGCATGAAGTACCGGTCTCCGTAATAGCTCTTTGTCTTCGTCGGTCCACAAAAATCTGTGTGCACAAGATTTAGAACATTTTCAGCAGAGAAAGATTTATTGTTGAAACTTGTTCCTATCAGTTTTCCTAACTAACAATCTTTACAAAAACCTTTGATGGGTTTTGTAATCTCAAGGAGTCCTCTAACTAATTTCTTTTTTCTCACCTTGACAATATTGTCAAAGTTTATGTGGAAGAGTCTCTTGTGCTATAACTAGCTATTGTCTTCTTTGGACATAAGACAGATTTTGCTTGATTCTCTTTTGACTGTAGCTATGAGACAAGATCCTTCCATTGAGTCTAGGTAGAATAGATTACCTTTTCTCTGTTTACCGGTTGTAACATGACTTCCAAACTCATTCTTGACTATATAGGAGCCTTGTCTGAATTCCAACAGGAATCTTTTGTTGTTTAGTTGTGGGTGCAACACTCACTAAATTGTACTTGAGTCCTTCAACCCAGTACACATATTCACAAACAACACTGTTGCAGAGTGCAATAGAAACTTTACCTTTGATGGCACAGGGAGCATTATTTCCAAATTTTATTGATCCGATGTCATTGAGCTTGATGCAGGAGCATCCTGGGTGTAAGAGCAATCTTGCATCACCCAAAAATATTTCTGTTTTTATATTCAATAAGGGTTATTTTGTGCAGAGCTGCTATTTATGGAAAGTTACTATTTTTGGTAATTTTCGTATGTGCTCAGAATGATCTGATTTTTTTCTTGGAGGTTCATTTTGGTCATATAAGTCTGCCAGTAAAATTTCATTGCCAGATCAAGTGTATATTGGAAGATATTGAAGATTTTCGGTATTGGCAGCAGGGTACAGAAACTTCGAACTCAGTTTTGAAGGCTTTAGAGGCCCCGAATGAGGTCAAAAATTTCGGTGACAGGCGCTTGCGCGAGTCAAGCCTGTAGAGTGCTTCGTGGCGTTTCCGAAATGGGGTTATAATAGCCGAGCGGGTCAACTGGTGATGACTTATGGTCTTCGGAAGTTGGGCCACCTGAAATGGCAGAAAATAATTTTCTTCAAAATTTCTGTTTGGGTTTCAAAGGTTATCTTGAGCCGACTATGATGTAATAAAATGTAAAATAAAATAATTCTAAGTTGGTCAGCCTTACTGGCTAAAATTTTGGAACCTTCCCAGGCGGTGTAAAATTGCCTATATAAGGAAGGCTGTATTATTGTCTTAGGCAGTTCAGAATAGTTCTAGGTAGTAGATCTGGGTATTGATTCGAGGCTTTGTCCTACAGAATATTATAAAGGAATGCCCATGTGGCTTTGCATATTGTAATTCTAAAAGTTTTTAATTCCACATTTGTGGAGATAATAAGAAGCCAATTTTCTGTTATTGCATATTGTTGTGGTTTCTCTATTTCTGTTATGTGTTTGTGGTATTAAGGGGAGCACCCTTCATCAAGTGGTATCAGAGCAGGAGTTCTTAAGTGTGTAAATAGATCGTCGACTGTGAGGCAGTTTGCACCAGGACCGTGGCTAGGGTTTCAGCGCGCATCGCAAAAATGCCTCCACGAAGAGAACGTGGCGGAAGAGCTGGTGCTGTGACACCTGAGGTTAGAGAGCTGCAGAGACAAGTGCGAGCATTGCAAGAAGAGATTCGTAGAGGAATGAATCTTAATGTCAGAGATGAAAGCGAAGATGAAGCTGAAGAAGAATATCAAGAAGGAGAAGTTGAAATTGTGAACCAGGAGGAAGAAAGACTTTTTCGGGTGATTTCCAAGATTGAGAAAAGACCTAAGATTGAGGTTCCTACATTTTCTGGAAATCTTAACCCAGAGGAATTGATCGACTGGATCAATGAATGTGAAGAATATTTTGAGTATGAAGATGTTGAGGATCCTGATAGGGTCAAATTTGCGAAGGCCAGACTGAAAGGTCATGCGAAGATATGGTGGCAAGAGATTCAGTTGGAGCGAAATAGAAGGGGAAAGGAGAAAATCACGAGATGGGATCGGATGGTGGATAAAATGAAGCGACAGTTCATTCCTGTTGATTATGAGCTTGACCTACTAAAGAAAATGCAGAGTTTGAAGCAAGCAGGAAGATCTGTTCAGGAGTATACAGAGGAGTTCTATCGACTTCTCATCATAACAGGCCATGCAGAAGCTGATAAGGAGAAAGTTGCCCGATACCTTAATGGGTTAAGGCCAAGCATTCAGGAGGAGCTGAATCTAGTTCGAATGAACAGTATTGAAGAGGCATACCAGTTTGCCCTAAAAGTAGAGGAAAAGCTGAACAAGAAGTTTGAGAGCAGACAAAACGGAAGAGGTCGCGGTGGACGATCTGGTGGACGGTCATATGGTGGCCGAAATGAAGATCCGAAAAAGAAGGATGAGGCCACTAGCAGTCAGAATCAGCGAGGAAATAATTTCAATCGCTTCCACGATCAGAATAATAGAGATCAAAGAGGAAGAGGAAGAGGACAAGGATCTGGAAGAGGTGGCTTCCGTGGAACATGTTTTCACTGTGGAGAAGAAGGTCATAGGGCATTTGAATGTCCTCAGCGCTAAGGCAGAACAGATAGGAGAAATGAAGGCCAGGCCAGAGTTGCACATGTTGATGAAGATGCTAGATCATCAAATTCTGAAGATGCTGAAAGAGGAGAAACGCTAATTAATAGAAGAGTCTTGCTGAGTGGTGAGAATGAACCTGAACAAAGGAGGAGCCTATTTCGCACTCGATGCAAGTGTGAGGGTAAAT
Organism: Chamaecyparis obtusa; assembly: GCA_027943335.1. Lineage (NCBI taxonomy): Eukaryota > Viridiplantae > Streptophyta > Pinopsida > Cupressales > Cupressaceae > Chamaecyparis > Chamaecyparis obtusa. The sequence goes on from BSBK01003925.1 coordinate 955,742, forward strand.
GCTGTGATGTGATTATCGATAGTGGAAGCACTGACAATTTGGTGTCAGAAGAGATGGTGACAAAGTTGAAGCTCAAGAGACAGAAACACCCACATCCATATCGGATTGCCTGGGTGCAGGATGACCACAAGGTCATGGTCAGTGAACAGTGCCTGGTAAAGTTCAAGATCGGTGGGTACCAAGATGAGGTACTGTGTGATATCATCTCTATGGATGCATGTCATATGTTATTGGGTAGACCGTGGCAGTTTGACAGATGTGCTGTACACGATGGTCATGCGAATACCTATTCCCTAACAAAGGATGGAGTGCGACACAAGCTAAAGCCATTGAAAGAGACCGAAGAAAAGGTATGCGGTAATGCAAGAATAACATTTGTTGATGGAAGAAAATTCTTAGATGGTATGAGGCATGAGCATGTATGTTTTGCTTTAATTCCAAAAGCTGGTAAGGAGGAAGTAGAAGATGTTCCTGTAGAAGTTGCATATTTGTTGAATGAGTTTCAGGATATTGTATCCGATAACGTGCCTGATGGATTACCGCCAGTCAGGAAGATCAGTCATCAGATGGACTTGATCCCAAGAGCGAGTTTGCCAAATAAGGCAGCACACAGAATGACACCTGCAGAAAGTGAGGAGTTGAACAGACAAATACATGAACTGTTACAGAAAGGATTGATCCGTGAGAGTCTGAGTCCCTGTGCTGTACCAGCGGTATTAGCACCAAAGAAGAATGGTGAATGGAGGATGTGTACAGATTCTATGGCAATAAACAAGATCACAATCAAGTACAGGTTTCCATTGCCACGAATGGATGATATTATGGACTGTTTGAGTGGAGCTGTGTATTTCTCAAAGATAGATCTGAAGAGTGGATATCATCAGATTCGGATCAGAGAAGGAGATGAATGGAAGACTGCCTTCAAGACAAAGGAAGGACTGTATGAGTGGTTAGTCATGCCTTTTGGGCTAACCAATGCACCGAGTACTTTCATGCGGCTCATGAACAAGGTTCTGAAAGAATTTCTGGGTAAGTTTGTCATTGTTTACCTAGATGATATTTTGATCTTTAGTAAGACATTGGATGAGCATATGATGCATATTCGTGTGGTATTTGAGAAGTTGAGAGAAGAGAAATTGCTGATTAATTTGAAGAAGTGCAATTTTGTGAAGAAAGAGTTAGTGTATTTGGGATTTGTAGTTTCAGGAGAAGGTCTAAAAATGGACCCAGAGAAGGTACAGGCTATCCTTGAATAGCCTACTCCAAGGAGTGCTACTGAGGTGAGATCTTTTCATGGTTTGGCTAGCTTTTATAGAAAGTTTATCAGAAATTTTAGTAGTATTTGTGGACCCTTGACTGAAACAATGAGAGGGGATAGAAAAGAGTTTAAGTGGACTAATGGGGCAGAAAAGAGTTTTCAATTATTGAAACAAAAAGTTACAGAAAAACCTGTTTTAGCACTTCCAGATTTTAATAAGGTGTTTCAAGTAGATTGTGATGCTAGTGGTACTGCAATAGGAGCTGTTATGAGCCAAGAAGGTAAACCTGTTGCGTATTTCAGTGAGAAGTTAAATGATGCCAAGAGGAAGTATTCTATTTATGATCAAGAATTTTATGCTATAGTTCAGGCATTAAAGAAGTGGAGACATTATCTGCTTCCTAAAGAGTTTGTTTTGTATACTGATCATCAAGCTTTGCAATATTTGAATAGTCAAGGAAAGTTGAATCAGAGGCATTTGAAATAGATTGAGTTTTTGCAGAGTTATACATTTGTTTTGAAACACAGGAGTGGAAAGTCTAATAGGGTTGCAGATGCTCTTATTAGAAGGCAACTATTGATGACAGAAATGCAGATTGAAGTGGTTGGGTTCAAGGAACTCAAGAATTTGTATCCAGAGGATCCTGATTTTGGTGAAGCTTGGAAAGCTTGTACAGAACCTGTTACTCTAGACAGGATGAAATGGTTAGATTTCATCATCCAGGATGATATGCTATTCAGAGGGAGTCAATTGTGCATTCCACGAAGTTCTATGAGGGAGAATCTCATCAAGGAGAAGCATAGTGGAGGATTGGCTGGACATTTTGGTCGTGATAAGACCGTTGGTTTGGTTAGTGAGAATTATTATTGGCCACAGTTGCAGCAAGATGTGAAGAAGTTTGTACAGAGTTGTAGAGTATGTCAGATGGCGGAAGGAATGAAGCAGAATACAGGATTGTATCAGCCATTACCTGTATTAGAGAAGCCTTGGGAGGATATCAGCATGGACTTTGTTCTTGGTTTACCAAGGACTCAGCGGGGGCATGATTCAATTTTTGTGGTGGTTGACAGATTTTTAAAGATGGCACATTTCATTCCCTGCAAGAAGACTAATGATGCTGTTCATGTAGCGGAATTGTTTTTCAGAGAAGTAGTGAGACTTCATGGTTTGCCAAAGATCATAGTTTCAGATCGGGACACTAAGTTTGTTGGATATTTCTGGTGTACATTGTGGAAGAAGTTGAAGACAGATTTGAAATTCAGTTCATCACATCATCCACAGACTGATGGACAGACAGAGGTGGTGAATAGGAGTTTGGGAAATTTGCTGAGATATTTGGTTGGAGATAAGCCAATGGGATGGGATTTGATTTTACCACAGGCAGAATTTGCATACAATAATTCTGTCAACAGGAGCACTGGTAAATCACCATTCCAGATTGTATATGGAAGTAGTCCAAGAAATGCATCTGAATTGAGGAAGATAGATAAAGGAGAAATAAGTAGTGCTGAAGCTGAAGATTTTGTAGAACACTTGAAGAACATCCATGAGGAGGTGAGGAAGCATATTACCAAAATGAATGCACAGTATAAGGCTAAGGCAGATGAGAAAAGGAGGTATAAGGAATTTCAGGTTGGTGATGAAGTCATGGTTCATTTGCGGAAGGAGCGGTTTCCAGTTGGTACATATAATAAGCTGAAAATGAAGAAGTTTGGACCATGCAGGATATTGAAGAAACATGATTCAGAAAACGCATATGAGGTAGAATTGCCTAATGAGCTAAATATTTCACCAGTGTTTAACATTTCAGATCTGACAGAGTATCATGAGGGAGGTGTTGAAGATGAGATCACAGCAGCACAGTGGAGTATTCCAGCAACTAGTTCAGACACTAAGGAGATTGAAGATATACTGGATAGTCGTGTTGGCAGAAGCACAAGGAACATGACATATGAAGAATATCTGGTCAAGTGGAAAGGACGACCTATTGAAGATTCATCATGGCTAACAAAGGAGGAGGTTAACCGTCTTGGTTTTCCTCTGCACACCTGAGTCGTGACAGGGTCACTTCTCAAATTACCCCGGGTGTCTGATGCAGGAGCATCCTGGGTGTAAGAGCAATCTTGCATCACCCAAAAATATTTCTATTTTTATATTTAATAAGGGTTATTTTATGCAGAGCTGCTATTTATGGAAAGTTACTATTTTTGGTAATTTTTGTATGTGCTCAGAATGATCTGATTTCTTTCTTGGAGGTTCATTTTGGTCATATAAGTCTGCCAGTAAAATTTTATTGCCAGATCAAGTGTATATTGGAAGATATTGAAGATTTTTGGTATTGGCAGCAGGGTACAGAAACTTTGAACTTGGTTTTGAAAGCTTTAGAGGCCCCGGATGAGGTCGAAAATTTGGGTGACGGGCGCTTGCGCGGGACCAGCCTGTAGAGCGCTTCGTGGCGTTTCTGAAATGGGGTTATAATAGTCGAGTGGGTCAACTGGTGATGACTTATGGTCGTCGGAAGTTGGGCCACCTGAAATGGCAGAAAATAATTTTCTTCAAAATTTCTGTTCAGGTTTCAAAGGTTATCTTGAGCCGACTATGATGTAATAAAATGTAAAATAAAATAATTCTAAGTTGGTCGGCCTTATTGGCTAAAATTCTGGAACCTTCCCAGGCGGTGTAAAATTGCCTATATAAGGAAGGCTGTATTATTGTCTTAGGCAGTTCAGAATAGTTCTGGGTAGTAGATCTGGGTATTGATTCGATGCTTTGTCCTACAGAATATTGTAAAGGAATGCCCATGTGGCTTTGCATATTGTAATTCTAAAAGTTTGTAATTCCACATTTGTGGAGATAATAAGAAGCCAATTTTCTGTTATTGCATATTGTTGTGGTTTCTCTGTTTCTGTTATGTGTTTGTGGTATTAAGGGGAGCACCCTTCATCAAGTGGTATCAGAGCAGGAGTTCTTGAGTGTGTAAACAGATCGCCGACTGTGAGGCAATTTGCACCAGGACCGTGGCTAGGGTTTCAGCGTGCATCGCAAAAATGCCTCCACGAAGAGAACGTGGCGGGAGAGCTGGTGCTGTGACACCTGAGGTTAGAGAGCTGCAGAGACAAGTGCGAGCATTGCAAGAAGAGATTCGTAGAGGAATGAATCTTAATGTCAGAGATGAAAGCGAAGATGAAGATAAAGAAGAATATCAAGAAGGAGAAGTTGAAATTGTGAACCAGGAGGAAGAAAGACTTTTTCGGGCGATTTCCAAGATTGGGAAAAGACCTAAGATTGAGGTTCCTACATTTTCTGGAAATCTTAACCCAGAGGAATTGATCGACTGGATCAATGAATGTGAAGAATATTTTGAGTATGAAGATGTTGAGGATCCTGATAGGGTGAAATTTGTGAAGGCCAGATTGAAAGGTCATGCGAAGATATGGTGGCAAGAGATTCAGTTGGAGCGAAATAGAAGGGGAAAGGAGAAAATCACGAGATGGGATCGGATGCTGGAGAAATTGAAGCGATAGTTCATTTCTGTTGATTATGAGCTTGACCTACTAAAGAAAATGCAGAGTTTGAAGCAAGCAGGAAGATCTGTTCAGGAGTATACAGAGGAGTTCTATCGACTTCTCATCAGAACAGGCCATGCAGAAGCTGATAAGGAGAAAGTTGCCCGATACTTTAATGGGTTAAGGCCAAGCATTCAGGAGGAGCTGAATCTAGTTCGAATGAACAGTATTGAAGAGGCATACCAGTTTGCCCTAAAAGTAGAGGAAAAGCTGAACAAGAAGTTTGAGAGCAGACAAAACGGAAGAGGTCACGGTGGACGATCTAGTGGACGGTCATATGGTTGCCGAAATGAAGATCCGAAAAAGAAGGATGAGGCCACTAACAGTTAGAATCAGCGAGGAAATAATTTCAATCGCTTCCACTATCAGAATAATAGAGATCAAAGAGGAAGAGGAAGAGGACAAGGATCTGGAAGAGGTGGCTTCCGTGGAACATGTTTTCACTGTGGAGAAGAAGGTCATAGGGCATTTGAATGTCCTCAGCGCCAAGGCAGAACAGATAGGAGAAATGAAGGCCAGGCCAGAGTTGCACATGTCGATGAAGATGCTAGATCATCAAATTCTGAAGATGCTGAAAGAGGAGAAACGCTAATTAATAGAAGAGTCTTGCTGAGTGGTGAGAATGAACCTGAACAAAGGAGGAGCCTATTTCGCACTCGATGCAAGTGTGAGGGTAAATGCTGTGATGTGATTATCGATAGTGGAAGCACTGACAATTTGGTGTCAGAAGAGATGGTGACAAAGTTGAAGCTCAAGAGACAGAAACACCCACATCCATATTGGATTGCCTGGGTGCAGGATGACCACAAGGTCATGGTCAGTGAACAGTGCCTGGTAAAGTTCAAGATTGGTGGGTACCAAGATGAGGTACTGTGTGATATCATCTCTATGGATGCATGTCATATGTTATTGGGTAGACTGTGGCAGTTTGACAGATATGCTGTACACGATGGTCATGCGAATACCTATTCCCTGACAAAGGATGGAGTGCGACACAAGCTAAAGCCATTGAAAGAGACTGAAGAAAAGGTATGCGGTAATGCAAGAATAACATTTGTTGATGGAAGAAAATTCTTAGATGGTATGAGGCATGAGCATGTATGTTTTGCTTTAATTCTAAAAGCTAGTAAGGAGGAAGTAGAAGATGTTCCTGTAGAAGTTGCATATTTGTTGAATGAGTTTCAGGATATTGTATCCGATAACGTGCCTGATGGATTACCGCCAGTCAGGAAGATCAGTCATCAGATGGACTTGATCCCAGGAGCGAGTTTGCCAAATAAAGCAGCACACAGAATGACACCTGCAGAAAGTGAGGAGTTGAACAGACAAGTACATGAACTTTTACAGAAAGGATTGATCCGTGAGAGTCTGAGTCCCTGTGTTGTACCAGCGGTATTAGCACCAAAGAAGAATGGTGAATGGAGGATGTGTACAGATTCTAGGGCAATAAACAATATCACAATCAAGTACATGTTTCCATTGCCACGAATGGATGATATTATGGACTGTTTGAGTGGAGCTGTGTATTTCTCAAAGATAGATCTGAAGAGTGGATATCATTAGATTTAGATCAGAGAAGGAGATGAATGGAAGACTGCCTTCAAGACAAAGGAAGGACTGTATGAGTGGTTAGTCATGCCTTTTGGGCTAACCAATGCACCGAGTACTTTCATGCGGCTCATGAACGAGGTTCTGAAAGAATTTCTGGGTAAGTTTGTCATTGTTTACCTAGATGATATTTTGATCTTTAGTAAGACATTAGATGAGCATATGATGCATATTCGTGTAGTATTTGAGAAGTTGAGAGAAGAGAAATTGCTGATTAATTTGAAGAAGTGCAGTTTTGTGAAGAAAGAGTTAGTGTATTTCGGATTTGTAGTTTCAGGAGAAGGTCTAAAAATGGACCCAGAGAAGGTACAGGCTATCCTTGAATGGCCTACTCCAAGGAGTGCTACTGAGGTGAGATCTTTTCATGGTTTGGCTAGCTTTTACAGAAAGTTTATCAGAAATTTTAGTAGTATTTGTGGACCCTTGACTGAAACAATGAGAGGGGATAGAAAAGAGTTTAAGTGGACTAATGGGGCAGAAAAGAGTTTTCAATTATTGAAACAAAAAATTACAGAACAACCTGTTTTAGCACTTCCAGATTTTAATAAGGTGTTTCAAGTAGATTGTGATGCTAGTGGTACTGCAATAGGAGCTGTTATGAGCCAAGAAGGTAAACCTGTTGCGTATTTCAGTGAGAAGTTAAATGATGCCAAGAGGAAGTATTCTGTTTATGATCAAGAATTTTATGCTATAGTTTAGGCATTAAAGAAGTGGAGACATTATCTGCTTCTTAAAGAGTTTGTTTTGTATACTGATCATCAAGCTTTGCAATATTTGAATAGTCAAGGAAAGTTGAATCAAAGGCATTTGAAATGGGTTGAGTTTTTGCAGAGTTATACATTTGTTTTGAAACACAGGAGTGGAAAGTCTAATAGGGTTGCAGATGCTATTATTAGAAGGCAACTATTGATGACAGAAATGCAGATTGAAGTGGTTGGGTTCAAGGAACTCAAGAATTTGTATCCAGAGGATCCTGATTTTGGTGAAGCTTGGAAAGCTTGTACAGAACCTGTTACTCTAGACAGGACGAAATGGTTAGATTTCATCATCCAGGATGATATGCTATTCAGAGGGAGTCAGTTGTGCATTCCACGAAGTTCTATGAGGGAGAATCTCATCAAGGAGAAGCATAGTGGAGGATTGGCTGGATATTTTGGTCATGATAAGACCGTTGGTTTGGTTAGTGAGAATTATTATTGGCCACAGTTGCAGCAAGATGTGAAGAAGTTTGTACAGAGTTGCAGAGTATGTCAGATGGTGAAAGGAATGAAGCAGAATACAGGATTGTATCAGCCATTACCTGTATCAGAGAAGCCTTGGGAGGATATCAGCATGGACTTTGTTCTTGGTTTACCGAGGACTCAGCGGGGGCATGATTCAATTTTTGTGGTGGTTGACAGATTTTCAAAGATGGCACATTTCATTCCCTGCAAGAAGACTAATGATGCTGTTCATGTAGCGAAATTGTTTTTCAGAGAAGTAGTGAGACTTCATGGTTTGCCAAAGACCATAGTTTCAGATCGAGACACTAAGTTTGTTGGATATTTCTGGCGTACATTGTGGAAGAAGTTGAAGACAGATTTGAAATTCAGTTCATCACATCATCCACAGACTGATGGACAGACAAAGGTGGTGAATAGGAGTTTGGGAAATTTGCTGAGATGTTTGGTTGGAGATAAGCCAATGGGATGGGATTTGATTTTACCACAGGCAGAATTTGCATACAATAATTCTGTCAACAGGAGCACTGGTAAATCACCATTTCAGATTGTATATGGAAGTAGTCCAAGAAATGCATCTGAATTGAGGAAGATAGATAAAGGAGAAATAAGTAGTGCTGAAGCTGAAGATTTTGCAGAACACTTGAAGAACATCCATGAGGAGGTGAGGAAGCATATTACCAAGATGAATGCACAGTATAAGGCTAAGGCAGATGAGAAAAGGAGGTATAAAGAATTTCAGGTTGGTGATGAAGTCATGGTTCATTTGCGGAAGGAGCGGTTTCCAGTTGGTACATATAACAAGCTGAAAATGAAGAAGTTTGGACCATGCAGGATATTGAAGAAACATGATTCAGGAAATGCATATGAGGTAGAATTGCCTACTGAGCTAAATATTTCACCAATGTTTAACATTTCAGATCTGACAGAGTATCATGAGGGAGGTGTTGAAGATGAGATCACAGCAGCACAGTGGAGTATTCCAGCAACTAGTTCAGACACTAAGGAGATTGAAGATATACTGGATAGTCGTGTTGGCAGAAGCACAAGGAACAGGACATATGAAGAATATCTGGTCAAGTGGAAAGGATGACCTGTTGAAGATTCATCATGGCTAACAAAGGAGGAGGTTAACCGTCTTGGTTTTCCTCTGCACACCTGAGTCGTGACAGGGTCACTTCTCAAATTACCCCGGGTGTCTGATGCAGGAGCATCCTGGGTGTAAGAGCAATCTTGCATCACCCAAAAATATTTCTATTTTTATATTCAATAAGGGTTATTTTGTGCAGAGCTGCTATTTATGGAAAGTTACTATTTTTGGTAATTTTTATATGTGCTCAGAATGATCTGATTTCTTTCTTGGAGGTTCATTTTGGTCATATAAGTCTGCCAGTAAAATTTCATTGCCAGATCAAGTGTATATTGGAAGATATTGAAGATTTTCGGTATTGGCAGCAGAGTACAGAAACTTTGAACTCGGTTTTGAAGGCTTTAGAGGCCCCGGATGAGGTCAAAAATCTAGGTGACGGGCGCTTGGAAGGGTCAAGCCTGTAGAGCGCTTCGTGGCATTTTTGAAATGGGGTTATAATAGCCGAGCGGGTCAACTGGTGATGACTTATGGTCTTCGGAAGTTGGGCCACCTGAAATGGCAGAAAATAATTTTCTTCAAAATTTCTATTCGGGTTTCAAAGGTTATCTTGAGCTGACTATGATGTAATAAAATGTAAAATAAAATAATTCTAAGTTGGTCGGCCTTATTGGCTAAAATTCTGGAACCTTCCCAGGCGGTGTAAAATTGCCTATATAAGGAAGGCTGTATTATTGTCTTAGGCAGTTCAGAATAGTTCTGGGTAGTAGATCTGGGTATTGATTCGAAGCTTTCTCCTACAGAATATTGTAAAGGAATGCCCATGTGGCTTTGCATATTGTAATTCTAAAAGTTTGTAATTCCACATTTGTGGAGATAATAAGAAGCCAATTTTCTGTTATTGCATATTGTTGTGGTTTCTTTGTTTCTGTTATGTGTTTGTGGTATTAAGGGGAGCACCCTTCATCAAGTGGTATCAAAGCAGGAGTTCTTGAGTGTGTAAACAGATCACCGACTGTTAGTCAGTTTGCACCAGGACCGTGGCTAGGGTTTCAGCGCGCATCGCAAAAATGCCTCCACGAAGAGAACATGGCGGAAGAGCTGGTGCTGTGACACCTGAGGTTAGAGAGCTGCAGAGACAAGTGCGAGCATTGCAAGAAGAGATTCGTAGAGGAATGAATCTTAATGTCAGAGATGAAAGCGAAGATGAAGCTGAAGAAGAATATCAAGAAGGAGAAGTTGAAATTGTGAACCAGGAGGAAGAAAGACTTTTTTGGGTGATTTCCAAGATTGAGAAAAGACCTAAGATTGAGGTTCCTACATTTTCTGGAAATCTTAACCCAGAGGAATTGATCGACTGGATCAATGAATGTGAAGAATATTTTGAGTATGAAGATGTTGAGGATCCTGATAGGGTCAAATTTGCGAAGGCCAGACTGAAAGGTCATGCGAAGATATGGTGGCAAGAGATTCAGTTGGAGCGAAATAGAAGGGGAAAGGAGAAAATCATGAGATGGGATCGGATGGTGGATAAATTGAAGCGACAGTTCATTCATGTTAATTATGAGCTTGACCTATTAAAGAAAATGCAGAGTTTGAAGCAAGCAGGAAGATCTGTTCAGGAGTATACAGAGGAGTTCTATCGACTTCTCATCAGAACAGGCCTTGCAGAAGCTGATAAGGAGAAAGTTGCCCGATACCTTAATGGGTTAAGGCCAAGCATTCAGGAGGAGCTGAATCTAGTTCGAATGAACAGTATTGAAGAGGCATACCAGTTTGCCCTAAAAGTAGAGGAAAAGTTGAACAAGAAGTTTGAGAGCAGGCCAAACGGAAGAGGTCGCGGTGGACGATCTGGTGGACGGTCATATGGTGGCTGAAATGAAGATCCGAAAAAGAAGGATGAGGCCACTAACAGTCAAAATCAGCGAGGAACTAATTTCAATCGCTTCCACGATCAGAATAATAGAGATCAAAGAGGAAGAGGAAGAGGACAAGGATCTGGAAGAGGTGGCTTCCCTGGAACATGTTTTCACTGTGGAGAAGAAGGTCATAGGGCATTTGAATTTTCTCAGCGCCAAGGCAGAACAGATAGGAGAAATGAAGGCCAGGCCAGAGTTGCACATGTCGATGAAGATGCTAGATCATCAAATTCTGAAGATGCTGAAAGAGGAGAAACGCTAATTAATAGAAGAGTCTTGCTGAGTGGTGAGAATGAACCTGAACAAAGGAGGAGCCTATTTCGCACTCGATGCAAGTGTGAGGGTAAATGCTGTGATGTGATTATCGATAGTGGAAGCACTGACAATTTGGTGTCAGAAGAGATGGTGACAAAGTTGAAGCTCAAGAGACAGAAACACCCACATCCATATTGGATTGCCTGGGTTCAGGATGACCACAAGGTCATGGTCAGTGAACAGTGCCTGGTAAAGTTCAAGATTGGTGGGTACCAAGATGAGGTACTGTGTGATATCATCTCTATGGATGCATGTCATATGTTATTGGGTAGACTGTGGCAGTTTGACAGATATGCTGTACACGATGGTCATGCGAATACCTATTCCCTGACAAAGGATGGAGTGCGACACAAGCTAAAGCCATTGAAAGAGACTGAAGAAAAGGTATGCGGTAATGCAAGAATAACATTTGTTGATGGAAGAAAATTCTTAGATGGTATGAGGCATGAGCATGTATGTTTTGCTTTAATTCTAAAAGCTAGTAAGGAGGAAGTAGAAGATGTTCCTGTAGAAGTTGCATATTTGTTGAATGAGTTTCAGGATATTGTATCCGATAACGTGCCTGATGGATTACCGCCAGTCAGGAAGATCAGTCATCAGATGGACTTGATCCCAGGAGCGAGTTTGCCAAATAAAGCAGCACACAGAATGACACCTGCAGAAAGTGAGGAGTTGAACAGACAAGTACATGAACTTTTACAGAAAGGATTGATCCGTGAGAGTCTGAGTCCCTGTGTTGTACCAGCGGTATTAGCACCAAAGAAGAATGGTGAATGGAGGATGTGTACAGATTCTAGGGCAATAAACAATATCACAATCAAGTACATGTTTCCATTGCCACGAATGGATGATATTATGGACTGTTTGAGTGGAGCTGTGTATTTCTCAAAGATAGATCTGAAGAGTGGATATCAATAGATTTAGATCAGAGAAGGAGATGAATGGAAGACTGCCTTCAAGACAAAGGAAGGACTGTATGAGTGGTTAGTCATGCCTTTTGGGCTAACCAATGCACCGAGTACTTTCATGCGGCTCATGAACGAGGTTCTGAAAGAATTTCTGGGTAAGTTTGTCATTGTTTACCTAGATGATATTTTGATCTTTAGTAAGACATTAGATGAGCATATGATGCATATTCGTGTAGTATTTGAGAAGTTGAGAGAAGAGAAATTGCTGATTAATTTGAAGAAGTGCAGTTTTGTGAAGAAAGAGTTAGTGTATTTCGGATTTGTAGTTTCAGGAGAAGGTCTAAAAATGGACCCAGAGAAGGTACAGGCTATCCTTGAATGGCCTACTCCAAGGAGTGCTACTGAGGTGAGATCTTTTCATGGTTTGACTAGCTTTTACAGAAAGTTTATCAGAAATTTTAGTAGTATTTGTGGACCCTTGACTGAAATAATGAGAGGGGATAGAAAAGAGTTTAAGTGGACTAATGGGGCAGAAAAGAGTTTTCAATTATTGAAACAAAAAGTTACAGAACAACCTATTTTAGCACTTCCAGATTTGAATAAGGTGTTTCAAGTAGATTGTGATGCTAGTGGTACTGCAATAGGAGCTGTTATGAGCCAAGAAGGTAAACCTGTTGCGTATTTCAGTGAGAAGTTAAATGATGCCAAGAGGAAGTATTCTGTTTATGATCAAGAATTTTATGCTATAGTTCAGGCATTAAAGAAGTGGAGACATTATCTGCTTCCTAAAGAGTTTGTTTTGTATACTGATCATCAAGCTTTGCAATATTTGAATAGTCAAGGAAAGTTGAATCAGAGGTATTTGAAATGGGTTGAGTTTTTGCAGAGTTATACATTTGTTTTGAAACACAGGAGTGGAAAGTCTAATAGGGTTGCAGATGCTCTTATTAGAAGGCAACTATTGATGACAGAAATGCAGATTGAAGTGGTTGGGTTCAAGGAACTCAAGAATTTGTATCCAGAGGATCCTGATTTTGGTGAAGCTTGGAAAGCTTGTACAGAACCTGTTACTCTAGACAGGACGAAATGGTTAGAATTCATCATCCAGGATGATATGCTATTCAGAGGGAGTCAGTTGTGCATTCCACGAAGTTCTATGAGGGAGAATCTCATCAAGGAGAAGCATAGTGGAGGATTGGCTGGACATTTTGGTCGTGATAAGACCGTTGGTTTGGTTAGTGAGAATTATTATTGGCCACAGTTGCAGCAAGATGTGAAGAAGTTTGTACAGAGTTGCAGAGTATGTCAGATGGTGAAAGGAATGAAGCAGAATACAGGATTGTATCAGCCATTAGCTGTATCAGAGAAGCCTTGGGAGGATATCAGCATGGACTTTGTTCTTGGTTTACCGAGGACTCAGCGGGGGCATGATTCAATTTTTGTGGTGGTTGATAGATTTTCAAAGATGGCACATTTCATTCCCTGCAAGAAGACTAATGATGTTGTTCATGTAGCGGAATTGTTTTTCAGAGAAGTAGTGAGACTTCATGGTTTGCCAAAGACCATAGTTTCAGATCGGGACACTAAGTTTGTTGGATATTTCTGGCGTACATTGTGGAAGAAGTTGAAGACAGATTTGAAATTCAGTTCATCACATCATCCACAGACTGATGGACAAACAGAGGTGGTGAATAGGAGTTTGGGAAATTTGCTGAGATATTTGGTTGGAGATAAGCCAATGGGATGGGATTTGATTTTACCACAGGCAGAATTTGCATACAATAATTCTGTCAACAGGAGCACTGGTAAATCACCATTCCAGATTGTATATGGAAGTAGTCCAAGAAATGCATCTGAATTGAGGAAGATAGATAAAGGAGAAATAAGTAGTGCTGAAGCTGAGGATTTTGCAGAACACTTGAAGAACATCCATGAGGAGGTGAGGAAGCATATTACCAAGATGAATGCACAGTATAAGGCTAAGGCAGATGAGAAAAGGAGGTATAAGGAATTTCAGGTTGGTGATGAAGTCATGGTTCATTTGCGGAAGGAGCGGTTTCCAGTTGGTACATATAACAAGCTGAAAATGAAGAAGTTTGGACCATGCAGGATATTGAAGAAACATGATTCAGAAAATGCATATGAGGTAGAATTTTCTACTGAGCTAAATATTTCACCAGTGTTTAACATTTCAGATCTGACAGAGTATCATGAGGGAGGTGTTGAAGATGAGATCACAGCAGCACAGTGGAGTATTCCAGCAACTAGTTCAGACACTAAGGAGATTGAAGATATACTGGATAGTCGTGTTGGCAGAAGCACAAGGAACAGGACATATGAAGAATATCTGGTCAAGTGGAAAGGATGACCTGTTGAAGATTCATCATGGCTAACAAAGGAGGAGGTTAACTGTCTTGGTTTTCCTCTGCACACCTGAGTTGTGACAGGGTCACTTCTCAAATTACCCTGGGTTTCTGATGCAGGAGCATCCTGGGTGTAAGAGCAATCTTGCATCACCCAAAAATATTTCTATTTTTATATTCAATAAGGGTTATTTTGTGCAGAGCTGCTATTTATGGAAAGTTACTATTTTTGGTAATTTTTGTATGTGCTCAGAATGATCTGATTTCTTTCTTGGAGGTTCATTTTGGTCATATAAGTCTGCCAGTAAAATTTCATTGCCAGATCAAGTGTATATTGGAAGATATTGAAGATTTTCGGTATTGGCAGCAGGGTACAGAAACTTTGAACTCGGTTTTGAAGGCTTTAGAGGTCCCGGATGAGGTCAAAAATTTGGGTGACGGGCGCTTGCGCAGGTCAAGCCTGTAGAGCGCTTCCTGACGTTTCCGAAATGGGGTTATAATAGCCGAGCGGGTCAACTGGTGATGACTTATGGTCTTCGGAAGTTGGGCCACCTGAAATGGCAGAAAATAATTTTCTTCAAAATTTCTGTTTGGGTTTCAAAGGTTATCTTGAGCCGACTATGATGTAATAAAATGTAAAATAAAATAATTGTAAGTTGGTCGGCCTTATTGGCTAAAATTCTGGAATCTTCCCAGGCGGTGTAAAATTGCCTATATAAGGAAGGCTGTATTATTGTCTTAGGCAGTTCAGAATAGTTCTGGGTAGTAGATCTGGGTATTGATTCGAGGCTTTGTCCTACAGAATATTGTAAAGGAATGTCCATGTGGCTTTGCATATTGTAATTCTAAAAGTTTGTAATTCCACATTTGTGGAGATAATAAGAAGCCAATTTTCTGTTATTGCATATTGTTGTGGTTTCTCTGTTTCTGTTATGTGTTTGTGGTATTAAGGGGAGCACCCTTCATCAGAGCTCCAAGTTGATAAACTTGTTCTCATCACAGGTCATGTGGTGAGTGCATCCGCTATTAATGATCTAATCATCATGCTGATGAGATCTTGAGATAAGTGTTATTTCACTTACCACTAGGATCTCCTCCTTTATTGCAAAAAATACAATTTCTGGGCCCTTAGAGTCTTCAGATTCATTGTTTGTGACTCCTTCTACAAGGTAGAACTCCCTTTTTGCTTTACCCTTGAACTGGTTTCTCTTATCTTTGCTATCATTATCCAGACATCTTGCAGCAATATGTCCTATCTTACTGCAAGAGAAGTATTTTAGAGGAAGCTTACCTTTATACTTCCCTTTCCCTCTGAAAAATCTCTTAGCAATGACTACTTCAAACTCATCTTGCTCCATCTCTTCTGAGAGAAGATTCGCAATAGGATTGCCAATCTTACTGGTAGAGCAGTCACCGATTTCTCTTCCCTTTTTGGTGGAAGAGATATTAATAGAAGACTTAAATGTTGCTTCTTAAATAGGTAAGATATTATCAAAATTATTGAATTCAAAAGCAGCCAACTTATCGATCAGGGAGTCTAGAGTGACTTGATCTACGGTCACCGATATGAGCTCTTGAATAGAAGAGATCTTGATGGAATACTAAGGTCTGAGCGTTCTCAATATTTTTCTAACCACCTCCTCTTCATTGACCTTTCCTTCAGTGCTTTTGATGGAGTTGATTACCTCTTTGATCTGGTTGTTGTATTGCTCAATGTCTTCTCCTTCATTCATCCTCATGTCATCATATTTTCCTCTAAGGCTTTCAACCTTGGCTCTTTGAACATTTGGGTCTCCTCCATTTACCAATTGCAACTTGTCCCACATCTTGTAAGTAGATTCTAGATGTTCAATCTCAACATAGACATTCAGGTAATGTTCTAGCTATCATATCCATAGTAGTTGTGTGATTAGTCTTGATCTTCAATTCATCAGGTGTTAGGATGCCATTGGGTTTAGTGTAATCAGTGGTTACATGATTCCATTA
Source organism: Chamaecyparis obtusa (assembly GCA_027943335.1). NCBI lineage: Eukaryota > Viridiplantae > Streptophyta > Pinopsida > Cupressales > Cupressaceae > Chamaecyparis > Chamaecyparis obtusa. The sequence goes on from BSBK01003925.1 coordinate 971,973, forward strand.
TTGATCTCTGGTGGTCTTCATATACAACTTCATTCTGTTGCACCACAAAGTAAAAAAATTTTTTGAAAACTTTGGTCCTTCCTTTCTCATCATCTTGACTTTTTCTTTATGTAGTTAAGAAGAAAAGAAAATAAATTGAGGCTCTGATACCAATTGATAGTCACAACCAGTGTTGAGAGGGGAGGGGTGAATCAACACTTGTAAAACTTTTCTCTTTAAATCTGGTGAAGTAAATTTATAACTGTAAGCCAAACAGATTCAAGCATAAAATAACATCAAGCAAACAATCACATAGTGACACTAGATTTATCGCGTGGAAACCCAATTAGGGTGAAAACCACAGTGTGAGGAGCCCTCACAAATTCTACACTCTTCTGGAGTACGCCTTGTCAGGAGCCTTCCTAGTTAAAGGATTACAACGCACTATTAAATGTGACCCGATAAAGGGATTTGTTACAATAAGGCTGGTTAGTGCCTGCCTAGTTAGAGGACTTAAAACACCTTTCAAGATATCACCCGGTTAAGGGATTTGATACAAGGGACCTATTAGAGTCCACCCAAATACTAGGATTTAATTATTGTAATTGCTAGAAAATAATATAAAGATTGACCTTTTACAAATGGCTTGTGCATAGCTTGACAAGATCTCTGTTTGTGCTCAACTGAGAAGCATCATCGGTCACCATAGGTATGTTTCTCTTCTACTGTTGTGCTTCTCTCCACACTCTTCTCTTTTCTATTTTCTATAGCTTCTTTAAGCATACAAGTTCACTCTTTTCTTTGGCAGAATGAAGGCAACTCATATTCTAAACAGGCAAAAGAATATATAGAGTTATTTCCCTAATTGCACCTCTCATGCATGACCTAGCTTCAGATCCCTTTCGAATGCATCACTCAGTGGAGTATTAGTTCACTAAGGAAACATATGATGCATGCTCTTGCTTTATCTTCTTTATGAAGAAAACAATAGGTGCGTGCCAAGAACCTTTCCTTCACAAGAGATAACTCCTTGTTTTAAAGCCACAAATTTTGGCTTTAAGACCTTCCAACATGCCTCAAACTGATCACCATGTTAACTCAAAGTCTTTCAGATTTAGTGTAGTAAATCCTGGTCAAAGAGTTGGTTGAAATAGATAGTTCACTATGACTTCCCCAGTTCATTGTATCATATCGAAGTCTTTTCTTGATCAGTTGAGATCCTTATGTTATGAATAGGTAAGAGCTTTAACATGTCACTATTCCTTCCTTTGCTTACTAGTAGCACATTATCCTCAATTGTATTTTTGACACCAATTTTCACCTTTTTTTTCTCTATGCTTGTTGACACTAATTGTATCTTGGTCTTCGGTTGATGATGAATCCTCCTTTCCTTGACAATATACATTACCCGATTGCTGAAACTTTTCATAGTGACCGATTGCTCTTCATTTATAGTCTTTTCTTTCTTGCATAGTATCACTGGTTGCCAAACCAACATCTTCTCATACAGATCTCCTTAGATCTTTAGACTTTAGAGAGATGACAAATCTCTACCCTCTTTTTCTAATCAATGAAAATACTTGTACCAGTAGTAGGCTTACCAGTTACCATTGCTTAATGCCAACAACAATAACTCCAAGGTTCCTCGACTCATGGATAAGCTCAGTGTTGATGTGTTTTTTTGATGTTCACAAGGGGCCTTACATTTTCAATCCTTGATATCATGATGAATATGGGTACTATCAAAAGATTTTTAATGAAGTACTATTTTTGGGGGGGTTTTCACTGGATATGCAAAAATGAAAGAGGGTTTAGGGTTCAGAGATCCTAATCTACTCCTAAGGGTAATGATAGCCAAGGAAAGTATGATTATGGATGAGTTTCTCAATTACCAAGTCCTGCTTCACCAAGTCAAGCTATAACTACACATAGACTGGTGCAATCTTCAAAGATTTGTACGAATGATTGAATTTAGGCACATGGATAGGGGGTTCTAGCTAACTTTGCATGATGATTTAGAATTACTAAAATGTTAAAACTATGAACAACAAGAACTCATCAAAACATCATTATATTCTCCAAAGAAATTATAACACTTTATCTACTAAACTTAATCTAATTGAGAGAATTATGAAACCAAGCAAGCATTAAAACACATCAAATGATCACCAAACTTCAATGAAAATTCTATTGTCTCAATAGCTCATAAGCAACAATCTCAAAATTCACTCCTCTACAAATGAGAAGAAGAGGCCTTTATATAGGTCCTCGAAAATAATAAATGGCCTAAATCAAAACAATAATCAATGGCCCGGATTTTTCCACCTCGACCCTAATTAGGGTTAGGGCACAGAAAAGGGAATCTGACTTAATGCAATGAAGAAACCACTACCATAGTGGGTAATAATTGCCCACTATGCATGCATGCTCAAGAAGAGAGTGAGGTGTCATAAATGACCATTACATGTATGTCCACTATGCATTAAATGCATCTACCTTTGACCTCTGCGTTTAAATTCCTAAAATCTTCCCAATATGGCCTCTAACTGATCAATGCTAACACTCGGTGCTGATTCCTACCTAAATTCCATTGCCACCATTTCTCATTCTGATCTCCTCAGGTTGTCCTCCCATTTCGGTAATAGATCTAGAGTTGGGTGCATGTTGCTTGAGAAGGTAGAGAGGTTGTCAAAGTCATCCTTTATGAAAGAGTTAAGTCTAAAGAAGTATTCTAATTCCCCTTTCATGTTGTCCATCATTATTTCCTCCTCAGCTAACCTTTGTAACTGCAATGATGCAATGGTATTAGAGAGCTCCTACCAGATATTCTCAACTATCCCATTCAAACGAGATGACTCCTTACTGAAATCTTCAAACATGTCCTTTTCCAAGACAACTGCACCATACCATCGAGGGAAATCATATGCTCCTTCTCCGATGACCTTGCCATCAACCAATATTTTTCTAGGGGTTTCTATCAGCTCTTGCAAGTCAGAGATTGCCTCATCCTGATAAATATGCTCATCTTCCCAAGTCTCCTCTATGCAAAGAATCCGGGAAAGGATAGCCAATGCCTTATCGTGAACTTTATCTAACTCCTCAGCATGGATGTAGGCCTCATTCTCGATCCCCTTAATCCAAGTCTTTGCACCCTATACAATCCTCCTAATCTCATCGATGGTCGCAACTCACTCAGTTGGAATAGCTGGTGGTGGAATGAAAGATGAATCCTCTTCTCAAACTGGGTGAGGTAGGCTATCAGTGTATGCACATAAAGCCCTATTCTCTCCCTTCTTCCTCTGATATTTTTCTTCCAACTTCCTCATCTTATCCTTGATAGCTTGTGTCGAATCATCAAATTCCTCCATGACCTGTACTCGGGAGGCCTAACCAAGATCAACCTCTGTTATGTGATACTCCTCAAGAGCAATTTGATCTTTGGTCTTGTCGACAGCTGGAGTTTCTATCTACATAATTCTGGATCTAGATTCTCCACTTACGACCTTGGTGAAATTTTTGGCTTTTCCCTTTCTCCTAATCGGTCAATTCGATCCAAAATCTCTTGTAACTCAACTGCAGGGTCTATCTCCTTTTCATAGCTTCTTTGAATCCTCTGCTTGAACCACTCTAGAACATCTATATTTAGGTCCCTCTATACTGCTAATTGTTCTTGTCCTTGCATTGCTATGGTATCAATCTCCTCGGCTCTAGGACTTTTTGCCATCACTTTAGGAGCAAGTGCTTCTATGGTGGGAGTCCAACTAGGCGAAGATGGTGCATCCTTAGAACTTAATCTCTTATGTTGTGGCTCTTCAACATGAAGATCCAATCTCCTCTTCATATGCATTTCTTGAGTTGCACCCTTCTCCTTCCCGTGTCCTGCACTTCTTGACGGGATGTCTCTTTCTTCTACTCTTCCTTCAGATGGCTACCTTGGTCTCTCATCTCGTAAATGTGTATGACCTAACAAATTTTATGTCTAATATTCTTTCGGCACAGTCATCCTGTCAAGCTATCATTTTACCCACCACCTTGTGAAGTTCCCACCTAGCTTTTTCAATACATCAAGATCCACAATCTCATTTCTTTGCCAATCGTAAGGATGAATGACCTTTTCCTTATCTGGATTAAAACCTCTTTGGAGCACATTCAGATCCTCTTCCATCTAATCAGGAATGTGGACAATCTTACATGCCTTAGTCAGGTCTAAGGGTAATCGGGAGCACATCCTCTTCCTGACCTTATTTTCATAAACTACATTTTCCCAAAAGTTCTCAAGGTGAGGTTTGTGTTGATTTCTCATCCCTACCACTACTCTAATCTTATTATATGGGTCAAAATCTGGCCTTCCTAGATAGAGTGGTAGATGGAAGAATTTCAGCTCATCACATGACCTCTAAGCTATTAGTAGACAAGGACACACTTCAACTACATCACTTCCAATGGAAAGTGGGAATTCCAATCCCAACTTCTTCTTCTTCAGGACTTTGTCATAGGCTATCAACTGTCAGGTGACTTCTAACATGATAATTTTATCGCTAGGGTACTATTGTGGCCTCTTTTCCACACATCGCCCCATCAGCAATGGGATTCCCCCCTTTTTCTCCTTGCCAGTTGAGGTCTCTTATTTTGTCTTGATAGCTCTAGTGTTAATTATCTTGTGGTCTTCCCTTGTTTCTACTCACGATGTTGCAAGATCACTGATAAAATCTCACCTTGAATCCCGCATGGAAGAAAAGAAGTCTCTTAGAGCATTCACATACCTCGAAAAAAATTTTGATAAGTGAGGAAAGAGAATGAAAGCAACATCAAGCTCATGTCAGGTGGTGAAGAAGTAATCATACACAAAAACTTGAACCCGATGTCGAGGGCAATATTAATCAAAATTGAGCATCAAAGCACCCATTCGAAGGATGTAGACACACACCTACAACAACAAGAGAATGAGCCAAGAGTTCCCCGCGAAGACCCACACAACCTGCAGATATCTCTTGAATTCACTCAGAACATACTTGTGTGCATGTCTAAAGATCCATGGAGATAAGAAGTTAGTCAAGAGAATGCATGCCATAGAAAATATAGCATGAAGCTCTCCTTTCCCAGAGTGCATTACAATGGAGTCAACAGACTCCTCCATTAGAAGAATCCTTCACCGATCCCAAAGTCCACTTCTCCTCACCCTCTAGTGCATATCCTATAGACTCACGAATTTGTTGCTCGAGACAAAATCCGACATCCTATTAAATCCTGCTCCAAGGAAAGGGGAAGCACAAAAACATATCTATCATGGAATGGGTGCAAAGGACAAAGTCCTCAACTCATCAAAAACCCGCTCCAGTCTTCTCTCGAGTGCAAAAACATGTTTGTCATGGAATGAGTGCAAAGGAAAAAGTCCTCAACTCACCCAAAAATCCCGCCCTGATGTTTTCTCAGGCATAAAATAAGGCAGGTCACAGAATGAATGCTTAAGACAAAATTTGACACCCACCTGAACTCGTGAGCAAAATTTTGACGTGAATTTGAAACGTGAAGATTAATCATTTTGAAAATTGGAATAAATCAATTTGAAGCACAATTTCCAAAATTGAAATAATATTTTTTTTGGTTTTAAGTTTCAATTTTGAAATTGGTTAAATATTAAAAAAAAAATTAATATTTAATTAATTAATCTTCCAAAAAAAATCAAAAACAAAAAATTGGGAAATAAATCTTAAATTAAATCGATTTGGATTTAAATGAAAAAACTTAATTAAATATTTTATTTTATTTTAATATTTAATTAAAACAAAGATCGATAAAATTGAAAAAGTAATAAAAAATAAAAATTTACAAAATTTGGAAATTGATTTAAAAGACTTTTTTTGAATTTATGTTTTGAAATTGGTTAAATATTGATTTTATTAATATTTAATTAATTAACTTCCCAAAAAAATCAAAAAAATGAAAAACCAAAAATTGGAAAATTGAGAAATGGATAAAAGTTCTTCATGAAGACAAAACTCTTAAATTAGCAGTTTCTAAAAATCAGGGAGAAAAACACATACAAGTGGCAAAGAATCTTTTCAAAAGTGAAAACTTGTGTAAAAACGAGGCAACTACCTAATTTTAGCCTACATTCTTTAAAGCAATTTTTTGAGTTTTTAACAGCCTATAAGAGAAGACTTTGCTCATTTCATTCTCACACAAATTGAGAGAGCATTCTTTAGAGGAGAAAGAAAGTTTTTTCTTTCGGAGAGAAGGAAGTTTTCTTAGAGAAGGATTATTTTTGGAGAAGTGTGAAGAAATTTATGAAATTTTCAAAATTTCTTCAATAAGTCAATCACAGATACAAATCTCCATGAGGAGAGAGAAAATTGAATTTTGGACAAGATGGAGAAATTCTGGCAGATCTCTAAATTTTGGGATGGAATGCTTTTTTCTTCTTTTTTGTGCTCTTATAAGTTTTTTTCTTTTTGTTTTGCAGATGGCTTAACCTAGAGGAACCAGCATAAGCAGATGACAATTGATCAAGAATGAGCAAAGAGAATTATACCTAGAGTCCAAAATTGTCTCGAAGTGGGTTCAAGTGAAGGACACAAATATTGGATGCCTCGATTTGAGTGAGTTCCAAAGGAGGATGTTTGGCTACAAATATCATCATTCGACACACCTAGCTGCTTGGATTGTGAACAAGGAAATTGTAGTTGCAGCTAGATTCCCTCCTGCCTTTCAGCATGTTGAGTTGATCGTGGAATGTGCAAAACATTATCAATCTAGTGATAGAATGATCAAGGAATCAGATGAGGATATCATTACAGATCTCTCTCCACCATCCATTACTAAAGCATTTGGGATCCCTTCATCTCGAAGGTTGGTCTCGAAGACAAATGAACAGGCACACAGAGTCTACATGATGGGAGTTCAACACTATGATGAGATCATCAATAACAAATGGATGGGGAATAAATCCCACTATTCCAAGTTTCCCAAGGAGCTTGTGTGGATGGATTTCCACAAGGAGTATAGTGATCTAATAATGATTCTTAGCAGGATGTTTGGCCTACTCTTACCTGTTCAAGACATGGATGTGGTACTTTTTTCAATAGGCAGTAGAGGAGTTTCAATCATATTGATTCGGTTGGGTTGATTAGTGCCAACCTCAATGAGCAGTTGAGGAATTTGGAGCATATGAAGAAGTTCTTCATGAGCTCATACGTGATATACATGTTGGCACAAAACATGAGGTATGAAGGATTGAGGTACAAGGGAGTCCTTGAAAGTGGGAATCCAAAGTTAAGGGTCCACGACTGTTACCCATAGCTCCATCTATAGGCCATAGATGACTACACCTAGGTTAATGATGCATTTTCAATGTGCATCATGATAACCTTGTAGAAGAGATTGCATATAAGATTGTCTTCTAACGAAATGAAGTTGGTGGTGGAATTTGGAGCATGGTTTATTCAGTTTCCCACCTTCTCCTATATCAGATTGCAGAAATTTTTTGAGCATCTGATCAAGATTCCATGGTACCCTACTGATAAAATGGTCTTGTTGGAAGTCACCTGACATTTGACAACCTATGACAAAGTCTTGAAGAAGAAGAAGAAGCTAGGACTGGAATTCCCACTTTCCATTGGAAGTGATGTATTTGAAGTGTGTACTTATCTACCAATAGCTGAGAGGTCATCTGATGAGCAGAAATTCTTTCATCTACCACTCTATCTAGGAAGATCAAATTTTGACCCATATAATAAGATTAGAGTAGTGGCAGGGATGAGGCATCAACACAAGGATCACATTGAGGAATTTTGGGCAAATGCAGTTGATGAAAATGAGGTTATGAAGAGGATGTGGTCCCGATTACCCTTGGACATGATTAGGGCATGTAATATTTTCCACATTCCTGATCAGATGGAAGAGGATCTGAATGTGCTCCAAAGAGGTTTTAACCTAGATAAGGAAAAGGTCATTCATCCTTACGATTGGTAGAGGAATGAGATTGTGGATCTTGATGTATTGACAAAGCTAGTTGTGGACTTCACGAGGTGGTGGGTAGAATGACAACTTGACAAGATGAATGTGTCGAAAGAAGATTGGACATACAAGTTGATAGGTCATCCACAACTGTGAGATGAGAGACCAAGGCATCCATCTAGAGGAAGAGTAGAAGAAAGATACATCTCATCAGGGAGTGCAGACCACAGAAAGGAAAAGGTGCAGCTCAAGAAATGCATATGAAAAGGAGATTGGATCTTCATGTTGAAGAACCACAAAAAAAGAGATTAAGGTTTAAGAGTGCACCATCTTCACCTAACCAGACTCCCACTATGTAGGAAATTGGAGCATTCACCTGGTAGGAAGGAGAAGCAAGTGAAAGAAGAATGTGGAAAGGAGAGCAACACATGACTAGGCCAATACAAGATAGATTGAGCATTAATGCCAATAAGAGGTTCATGCCAAGAAGAGGCAGGGAACATGATGTGACAATAGAGGAGCATCTCGGTGTCTTATTTAGCAAGATAATTGAGAAAGAAATTCCTAAGGTAGAAGTAGAGGCCCCAGTGGCAGAAGAGGAGATTCCCATGACATAGGCACTTGCTCCTGAAGAAATGGAAGAAAGTCCTGGAGCGAAGGAGATTGATACCAGAGCAGTACAAGGACAAGAACAGTTAGTAGTATAGAGGGACCCAAATACAAATGTTTTAGAGTGGCTCAGGCAGAGGATTCAGAGAAGCTAGGAAAAGGAGATAGGTCCCGCAGTTGAGTTACAAGAGATTCTGGATCAAATTGGCCAATCAAGAGAAAAGGGAAAATCCAAGAACTTCACCAAGGTTGTGAGAGGAGAATCCGGATCTAGAATTCTATAGATAGCAACTGTAGTAGTCAATATGACCTAAGATCAAATTTCTCCCAAGGAGTATCACATAACAAAGGTTGATCTTGGTCAAGCCTCTCGAGCACAGGTCATGGAGGAATTTGATGATTTGACACAAGCTATCAAGGATAAGATGAGGAAGTTGGAAGAAAAATATCAGAGGAAGATGGAAGAGAATAGGGATTTATGTGCATACATTGATAGCTTACCTCATCCAGTTTGAGAAGAGAATCCATCTTTCATTCCACCACCAGTTGTTTCAACCAAGTCAAGGGTATATGCACAAAGATGGGGGACCAAAAAGATGGCACTTTTCTTTTTGGTCCCAAATCATGCATAGTGCATATGCACTAAAGGGAGTGCACCCTATAGTGTGCATGCCCTATGGCTTGGGTTGCCCAACCCTTAGGCTTGGGCAATCCAAAACAAAGCACGTGTGCCAAATAGGGTGCATGCCAAATAGGGTGTAGGTGCTTTGTAGAAGCCCAAAATTTCTACCTCCGTGTGCCCTATGCAAAGCCACAGAAGTGTAATCCATATTCTTACATAGTGTGTGTGCACTATGAAAAACTAGAATGAGAGAGAGATAAGGGATAGAGAGGGGTTGATAAGGGGGGGGAGAGAGAGAGAGAGAGAGAGAGAGGGGGGGGGATAATTTATACAAATATAACATTTAAGTATAAGTTTGATTTAATTTCTTATACTTTAAGTTATATTTGTATAAATTATAAAATATAATGCTTCCAGGATGTTTGGGATAGGTTCCAGATTCATAGGAGTTAAGCTGCAGATTCTAGATTCAAAAAATTCCAGACTTAGCCAAATTTTAGGATTTAGCAAGCCTTTAACAGTGTTACCTTCAGCAGTGTTCTCTCTCTCTCTCTCTATATATATATATATATATATATATATATATATATATATATATATATATATATATCACCACCCTCTCTCTCCCCCTTCTCTCTCTCTCTCTCTCCTCTCTCTCTCTCTCTCTCTCTCATCGCCCTCTCTCTCCCCCCTTATCTACTCTCTCTCTTTCATTACCCTCTCTCTCTCTCTCACACACACACACATCACCCTCTCTCTCCCCCTTATCTACTCTCTCTCTTTCATTACCCTCTCTCTCTCTCTCACACACACACACACACACATCACCCTCTCTCTCCACGTTATCTACTCTCTCTCTCTCTCTCCCTCCCTTATCTCTCTCTCTTTGATAAGGGGAAGAGAGAGGGTGATGTGAGAGAGAGAGAGAGAGAGAGAGAGAGAGAGAGAGAGAGAGAGAGAGCCCTGCTGAAGGTAACCCTACTGAAGGCTTGTTGAATCCTGAAATTTGGCTAAGTTTGGAATTTTTCGAATCTAGAATCTACAGCTTAACTCCTATGAAGTTGGAACCTATCCCAAACATCCTGGAAGCATTATATTTTAGAATTTATACAAATATAACTTAAAGTATAAGAAACTTATACTTAAATGTTATATTTGTATAAATTACCCTCTCTCTCTCTCTCCTCTCTCTCTCTCTCTCTCTCTCTCTCTCTCTCTCTCTCTCTCTCTTCCTCATCACTATATAAATCTATCTTACATATTGCGCACTATGTAAATCTATGTCTTACATATTGCACACTATGTAATGTAAATCTATATCTTACATAGTGTGCACACCCTATAGGGCATGTGCACTATGTAAATTTATGATTTTCATAGCGCGCTCACACTATGAAAATCATAAATTTATATAGTGTGCATGCCCTATAGGGCGTGCACACTTTGTAAAGGATTTGAATTTACCAATCCTAAGGCTTGGATTTGCCTTGGAGATCCAACCCAAAGGCTTGGATGATTGAAATATGGCTAAGACACATTTTCCAATAGACATACAAAAAAATGACATCTTTTTTTATGTGCTCCTCGTCAGGTTTACTCGTGGCTCAAGAACGTAAAAATCAGACGACGTGATATTGTAGATCTCTCTTTTAACTATCTAAGCATATAATTTATTTTGAATTCTGATTATGTTAAGTTTTTCAACTCTAATTTCTTTTGTGTATGTTGATTTTTTGTAAAAAACCAACATGCAGTATTTTGGGCATAGATTTTGGCTCGTTCATCAAATTTTGCAATAAGTTACATTTTTAGAAACTAGACTCCATTCTACACACTTTAAAAAAAACAAATTGATTTTTGATTAGTTTTAAATGATTTCTAGGGGGAGCACATAGAAATTTCATGTTTTCAGGATGTGTGCACTTCGTAAATTCATAAAAAATTATACATTCATAAAAAAGTTACCAAAAAATTTGGGATAAACTATGTGGTGTTAGCTAAATTTTCACTGAAGCGATTAAAAAAATTCAAAAAAAAATTGAACATTTTAGGGGGAGCACACCAGACGCTATGTTATGTTTTTGGAAAAAAAATAGGACCACTTTTTGTGCTCCCCCTTTTTGAGGGCATTAAAATTTTGAGCCTAACTATCTTCAGTTTCTTGTTGAAGTTCAGAGTTTGTTGATTTCAGGAAAAAAGTGGCATCTTATAACCCCTTTTTGGTCACCCATCTTTCTGCACTTACCCTCAATTAAGGCCATCAATGAGATTAGGAGGATTGTGCAGGGTGCAAATACTTGGATTAAGGGGATCGAGGATGAGGCCTACATCCATGAACAGGAGTTAGTTTGAATTCATGATAAGGCATTGGCCATCCTTTTTTGAATTCATTGCATAGAGGAGACTTGGGAAGGTGATCATATTTATCAGGATGACACAATCTCTGACTTGCAAGAGCTAATGGAAAACAATAGGAAAATCTTGGTTGACAACAAGCTCATCGAAGAAGGAGCATATGATTTCTCTCAGTGGTATGGTGTAGTTCTCCTAGCAAAGGACATGTTTGAACATTTTAGTAAGGAGTCAACTCGATTGAAGGGGATAGTTGAGAATATCCGACATGATCTCTTCAATACCATTGCATCACTGTGGTTGACAAGGTTGGCCAAGGAGGAAATAATGATGGAAAATATGAAGGGGAAATTGGAGGAGTTCTTTAGGCTTAACTCTTTCATAATTGATGATTTTGAGAACCTCTTTGCCTTCTCAAGAAACATGCACACAGCTGAGGATCTATTGCCAGAATGGGAGGACAGCCTAAAGAGATCAGAGCAAGCAGTGGTGGCACTAGAATTCAGATAGGAAATAGCACTGAGTGTCAGCATTGATGATTTGGAGGCCATATTGGGTATATTCCAGGAATTCAAACATAGAGGTCTAAGGTAGATGCATTTAATGTATAGTGGACATACATGTAATGGTAATTTACGACATCTCACTCTTTTCTTGAGCATGCATGCATAGTGGGCATTTATCATCCACTACGGTAGTGGTTTCTTTCTTGCATTAATTTAGATTCCCTTTTCTATGCCCTAACCCTAATTAGGGCTGAGGTGGCAAAATCTAGGCCATCGGTTATTGTTTTGATCTGATCTAGTCATTGTTTTTGAGGACCTATATAAAGGCCTCTTCTTCTCATTTTTAAGGGAATGAATTTTGAGATTGTTTCTTATGAGCTATTGAGACAATAAAATTTTCATTGAAGTGTGGTGAGCATTTGATGTGTCTTAATGCTTGCTTGGTTTCATAATTCTCTCAATTAGATTAAGTTTAGTAGATAAAGTGTTATGAATGTTTTGGAGAATATGATGATGTTTTGATGAGTTTCTTTGGTTCATACTTTTCACGTTTTAGTGATTCTAAATCATTGTGCAAAGTTAGCCTAAACCCTTATCCATGTACCTAAATTTGATCATTCGCACAAACCTTTGAAGATTGCACCAGTCCACATGTAGTTGCAGCTTGAGTTGGCAAAGTGGGACTTGGTAATTAAGGAACTCGTCCATCAACATACTTTCCTTGGTTATCATTACCCTTAGGAGTAGATTAGGATCTCTGAACCCTAAACCCTTTTCATTTTTACATATCCAATAAAAACCCAAAAAATAGTACTTAATTGAGAATATTTTGACAGTACCCATATTCATCATGACATAAAGGATTGAAAAATGTAAGGCCCCTTGTGATCATCAACAAATCACATCAACACTAAGCTTATCCACAAGTCGAGGAACCCTGGAGTCATCATATGATCTTTTTGCAATCTTATCATACACGATACTTTGTTCAAGAGAGGATAGGATATTCTAGTATTTTGTTCTACTGTTTGGTGAGTCATAAAACATACATCAATAGGTACCGTGGAAGCTTGAACAATTGCTCAGAAAATCCTTGCAATCTAATATAGGAGAAGGTAGGAAACTGAATGAACCATGCTCCAAATTCTTCCACCAGCTTCATTGCCTCAGAAGACAATCTCATATGCAATCCCTTCTACAAGGTCCTCATGATGTGCATTGCAAACACATCATTAACTCTGGTGCAGTCATCTATGGCATGTAGATGTAGCTATGGGTAACAGTTGTGGACCCTTAACCTTGGATTCTCACTTCCAAGGACTCCCTTGTAGCTCAGTCCTTCATACCTCATATTTCATGCCATCATATATATCACATATGAGCTCATGAAGAACTTCTTTGTATGCTCCAAATTCCTGAGCTGTTCATTGAGGTTGTCACTAATCAACCTAGCCCAATCGATGTGATTGAACTCCTCTACTACCTGTTGAACAAAGTACCACATCCATGTCTGGAATAGGTAGGAGTGGGGTAAGCCAAATATCCTATTGAGAATCATTATTAGATCACTATATTCCCGGTGGAAATCCATCCACACAAGCTCCTTGGGAAACTTTGAGTAGTGGGATTTATTCCTCCTCATCCATTTGTTGTTGATGATATCCTCATAGTGTTGAACTCCTGTCGTGTATACTCTGTGCACATGTTCCTTTGTCTTTGAGACCAACCTCCAAGATGAAGGGATCCCAAATACTTCAGTAATGGGTGGTGGGGAGAGATCTGCAATGATATTCCCATCTGAGTCCTTGATCATTCTATCACTGGACTGATAATGTTTTGCAACATTCCACGATCAACTCAACATGCTGAAAGGTAGGATGGAATCCAACTGTAGCTACAATTCTGTTGTTCATAATCTTGGCAGCCACATATGTCAAGTGATGATCTTTGTAGCCAAACATCCTCCTCTAGAACTCACTCAAATTGAGGCATCCAAGATTCATGTCCTTCACTTCAATCCACTTCGAGACAATTTTGGACTCTGGGTAGAATTCCCTCTTCTCATTCTTTATTAGTTGCCTTCTACTTATGTTGGTTCCTCTAGGTTCAGCCATCTGCAAAATAGAAAGAAAAAACTTATAAGAGCACAAAAAAGAAGAAAAGCATTTTTTTTTCCCAAAATTTAGAAATTTGTCAGAATTTTTCCATCCTTCTTAACATTGAATTTTCTCTCTCCTCATGGAAATTTGTGCCTCTTATCGACTTACTAAAGAAAATTTGGAAATTTCACAAATTTCTTCACACTCTTCAAGAAATAATCCTTTTCTTTAGCCAAAAACTTCACGCCTTCAAGAAGAACAATCCTCTCTCTCCTCTCAAGAATTCCCTCAAGTTTTCTCTTCTCAAATTGTGTGAGAATGAAATAAGAGAGGCCCTCTCTTATAGAGTTGTGAAACCTGAAAAGCTGCTTTAATGGCTACAGGCTAATATGGGAATCTGCTTTACTTGTCTCCAGAGATTCCAATTTTGAAGAGATTCTTTGCCACTTGTCTGAGTTTTTTCTTCCTGCTTTTTAGAACCTATCAATTTGTGTGCTTTGTTTTCATGGAGAAGTTTTATCCATTTCTCAATTTTATTGATTTTTTTATTTTTTTGGGGGAAGTTGATTAATTAAATATTAATAAAATCAATATTTAACCAATTTCAATAAAAATAAAATAAAAATCCTTCTTTTAAAGCAATTTCCAATTTTGTGAACTTTTATCCTTTTTCTTTTTTTTTAATCATTTTTTGTGTTTTAATTAAATATTGATAAAAATCAATATTTAATTAATTTTCATTTAAATCCATATCGATTTAATTAGAAGTTCTTTTATTTCCCAATTTTTATTTTTTATTTTTATTTAAATTAAATTTTGAACTTCACCAATTAAATATTAAATTTAAAATTTAATATTCAATTTTCTTTTGAAATTTCGAGATGGACTTTGTCTCCTTCGGTATGCTCCGCAACTAATTTGTATTTGCCCTTGATAATATGTTTGGGCGCATCTAGGAACAAGTGAAGGATTCTTGTCCTTAGGAATAGTTCCTCAACATACTCGAAAATGTGTGAGTGGAGATCTTTGGGCGGGATTCCTGGTGGTTGTCGGATTCTTTCCTTAGGAATAATTTCTTTATGTGCTTGAAAATGCACCTGAGGGAAGGCCTAGGTGGGATTTTGGTGGAGTTACAGATTTTTTCCTCCTTTTCTATTCCATGACCCCATGCTTCTTGTGCTCAGGAGAAGACCAAAGCGGGTTTTTTTATGAGTTGAGGACTTTTTCCTTTGCACCCATTTCATGACCAGCATGTTTATGTGCTCGAGAAAGTTCTTGGGCGGGGTTTGGAGCAAGTAAAAAAAAAAATTCTTTGCAGAGGAGTTCATTGACTCCATTGAAACGCACTCCAAGAGAGGTGGAAGTGGGATTTGGAGGGAGTAAGGAACTTTGTCCTTAGCACACATAATGCTATCGACCGTCAAACACACCCAAGAAAACACATGAGTGGGATTTCTATCTTCTCATAGATTATTTGTTTGGCATCCCTCCATTGATTGCACTAACTTGCACTAGCGAGGGGATTGGGTTATGGATTATTTCCTTTGAAAGTTCCATGAACTTGTTTCTTCTATGATTTGAACACTCCTTGTCTCGTATTTCTGTTGCATGGAATGAAGATGTGCTCTGGGCACATACAAATACACACTATGATTGATTTCCTTCATTGATCTATGCTTGGATGGGCATATTACTAGTTCCATACTGAGATTCTTAAGACCACGTGGATTGCTAATTCAAATAATCAACTTTGATATGTAGGGAATTCAATCTCAGAAGGCTATGAGATAGTACTGAGCGCTAACAAGAACAAGGGAGCCAAGTCATTGAAAAGATAATGGGCCCCATCAGCAATGGGCAGTGTTGTGATTTAGTCACAACAGGGACCAAAAAGGGAAATCAACAACTCTATTTGATAGGGAAACACTTAATTATTTACGCAAGAAAAAGTTGTGTTTCTACTACAAGGGTCCTTATAATGCAAACCATGATTTCCCTTTGAGGCCTAAGGGTAAAGCTAACCATGTGATGTGGGCATTCTATGTGGATTCCAAATTTGAAAATTCATACTAGCAAATTGGTCATGAGGAATCTGATGCAGAAAAGCTTGAGTATGAGCTAAAAAAGTTAGAAAAATGGATGCACATGAAGAAGTTAAGCTTAAGGAGGCACATCTGACTAGCATAAAGAAGGAAAAATCTTTTAGGATGTGTGGGGTACTAGTTGACAAAAGGTTATCACTTTATTGGATACAGGTGCCATGCATAATTTCATTGTTGCTAGATTGGTTGAGAGGTGTGGGATTCATACTGAGGAGTTTGAATGGAAAAGGGTGAGAGTTGCAGATGGTTACACTCTTAAGTGTAACGGGGCATGTGAATAATTATGAATTTAAGGTAGATTATGTTGTGAATATGGGTGACACTAATGTTATTGAATATGTGAATTTAAGGCAGACTTTATTCCCAATCTTAATTTTCTTTTGAAAATAATTAGAATATCCTAAGAGAAAGCTACAAAGTTCAAAGATAGGATTCTCATTAAGGCATTCAAATGAAGTATTTTTGAAGGTTTAATAAAGCCTATCTTACTAACTTAAATCCAAATTCAAGTGCTTGATGTGCTAATCAAATCAAAACTAAGGACTAATTGAGGAATTTTAATGGTAGGGGTGAGCATGTCTGGGGCTAAGGTTGAGAGATGGAAGGAGAGGCAAGCCCAAGTGAAGAAAGACACCGAATAGATGATAGCAAAATCTTGTATCACCATGAAGAATAAGAATATTGGGGATACCAATCTTGGATCTATCAACATGATTCAAGTAAAGGAGAGAATGTCTAGGGGCACTCCTAGGATGGCTAAGAGAATGATGAAAAATGGAATAGTTCAAGTATTTTCTTTCCCTCCTACCATACAGTGCACTGGGCTTGTCCTTGAATGTGCAAAGCATTGCAACCCTTGAAAGAAGACAATTGAATATGGGAAAGAAAAGATCATAGTTGTACTTTCAACAAGGGCTATGCCTTTGACATACCACTTCACAAAGAGGGAACTTATATCACAAATGAGTAAGATTTGAAAAACTATAAAAATAAGGTGGATGCATGTGCAAAGAGGATGAATGAGGAGTGGATAGCTGAACCATAGAACCACTATTCCAAGATCTTGAAGTTGACCAAGTAGACTTTATCAGATTTCAAGGAAGATATTGGTGATCTCATTGTTATGCTAAATAGGGTGATGGGAGAACCACAAGGAGGCATTTTTCAGCCTTGGATGTTCTACTTCATAGACAAGATCTTTGTAGGTGAGGTGATGTTTGAATGAGAAAAGATTATCAGTGACAACCTTGAACTCCAGCTAAGGATGATGAAGAACAACAAGACATTTTACATGACATCCTATCTAGTCTATATGTTGTCCATAGTATTCGGATTTCAAGAATTGAAAAGTTTGGGAAGGTGTGGAATTACTCAAGGAGAATACTTAGTGCATGAATTCTATCCAATATAATTACACCTTCACAACCATAAGAATTTCAAGAATTTTAATGATGCATTTTCCATAAAGATTGTGAGACAGTTGCAAGAGGCTCCACATGTAAGGCTTTTTGAGGAGGCCAAGAAATTGATTGAGAATCATGGATCATGGTACATCCAATATCCTAAGTTCACATACATTCAAATACTTCAAAGTACTATTTGTCCCAGGAAGCTTCCAAGATATCCTACAAACAAGATGGTGATCATGTGTAATGTCTCTTCTTATTCTCCTTTTATAATTTCTTGCAATGTCGACGTTAGTATAAAATATTATACAATATTTACACAACTCAATCTTTACTCTAAGTTAGTAAGGGGGGATTTGATTCTTAAGGCTGCCTCTAGGTCGGGCTTCAAAGAATTTATGATTCTCAACTTGAGGGATATAAGATCCACTCTAAGTAATCGGGCTATCAACATGTCATCCCATAGAACACTACCCATAAGAATCTGTTGGAAGCAATAAAGGTTATCCAAGTCTACACATATGCATATGACTGACATCAGTATATATACTACCTATAATGCCCCTCCAACCCCAACAATCTTGGTTATTCTCTATAGGAAGTTAGATCATGTTATAAGTGATTTCATGGTTAAGAGAATGATCCTTCTTGAGATGGTTTCTTCCTAATCATTATAACTTCATATTTTAATGTGGGAAATAATAAATTTACATAGGTATGTTCCTGTACATCTTCTTGTGTGTCAGTGATAGTTTAGGACCTTGATGCTAAAAGGATCACTTGATAGACTTATATGATTCTATGTGAAATGCTCATTATTAATATTTAATATTATTTTAGGTTAATTAATTATAATCACTTAAAGGTTAGATGTATTACTTACTCTAATGATGTTACTTGTTATACTCAAGGATAGACATGGTTTTCTGTATTAAGGATTATATGATTTATTTATCTTGATTTGATAATGGGATATTTTGAGTACATGCCTGATGGTTAAATGGGTTTGTGAAAGTTAATAGATAATTTACATTTACATGAATATGTTATGATGCATTCTTGTTAAAAAATATGGAAAAGAGATTATTTTGGTACTAACCACACTAATCCAATTATGCTTTGTTAATGTCACTGTCTGATGTGAGTGTAGGATGAGGGGAGGCAGTCGTAGTTACTCTTACAGGAGGTCCACATGATGTAACACTCTCCCTCCTTGTTTTTCATTATATATATATATATATATATATATATATATATATATATGTATATATATATATATATATATATGTATATATATATATATATATGTATATATATATATATATATATATGTATATATATATATATGTATATATATATATGTATATGTATATATATATATATGTATATGTATATGTATATGTATATATATATGTATATGTATATATATATGTATATGTATATATATATATATATATATATATATATATATATATATATATATATATATATATATATATATATGTACATATACATATATATCTATATATACATATATATACATACATATATATATATACATATACATACATACATATATATATATATATATATATATATATATATATATATATATATATATATATATATATATATATATATATATATATATATATATATATATACATACATATATATATATATATATACATACATATATATATATATATATACATACATATACATACATACATACATACATACATACATATATAGATATATGTGTGTATATATATATATATATGTATATATATATGTATGTATGTATGTATGTATGTATGCATTTCAGTTGGTGTTACAAGATACAGGTACTAGGCATCGACTCCACCTGGCTACACAGGTCTAAGCATGCCTTCAAAATCTTTGAACTGTTGTTGTGTGGAGATATTACCAAGATTACTCTCAAGGTTACCCCTGGACTTAGATTTTCATTTAGGAGGTTACCCTAGTTGGGGGATTTGAATGCATCATGTGATGTGGTCTTGTGATTTATGATTTGATGTTGTTCTAAGATTAATGATGTGAGTTAGATTTATCTTTGTAAGTATATGTATATATATTTATTATATATGTGTTATAATTGAATGTATGTTATATATGTATGTGTATATTCTAGGTGCACACGCATATACCCATGCTTATATAAATAATAATATCTGTATGTTTTATTGATTGTGTAAGTGGTATGTTATTTATAATAATTAAATAAAGTGTGTTAAATTAAAAGTGAAAATAATAATAATAATAGTAATTAATAAAAGAAATGCTATTTGTAGTAAAACTAGCTATCTAGGAGGGAGTTGAACTCGAGACCTCCTAGAAGTTAAGCTAGTTGGTTTCCATGTGTGCTATGTATTTTCCTTGAAAGTTATTTATTTGACTTTCTTGTTATGGTTTTCTTTTAATGTTATTTTAATTAAATTTATTAAAAACTTTGTTATGTGCTTACAGGAATAATTGGTTTGATTTTTCAACCAACTATGGAAGTTGGAGAAGTTGATTCCCATAAAGCAACTCCTCTAACCACATAGCTGGAGGATAAATATTGGCATTTTTGTGATTTGGAGGGGGGAGGTCTTTCCTAGAAGTCTATGATTGATTATATAATTATAATTTTATATATTTATTATGTTTATGTGTGTATTCTTAAATATTTGTATTGTTCATATGGTCTACAAATTTTATTTTGTAGAATGATTTTTAATTAGGATAATAATGAATAAGGATATGTTAATTGGAAATAGACAAAATATTCTGGTTTATTTTCCTATACCCATATTGCATTGTGCATAAATTTTTAACCTGACATTATTATAAAAATAGCTCTGGTGAGAATGTGTGCAATTAGTTTATATCAAACATATGTGAAAATTAAGAAGATCCAATGGTTTTAAAAAAAGGTATGCTCATCGTACTGAGGCTGTATTTTTATGACAATCATATATATGTTTCTAGAATTAGTCATTTCCCCATCAATCTTTATTAGTTTATAATCTGTATTAATTTTATGTTCTATTTTGACCTATTTTGTAAACTTGAGTCATGTATTTGTGTGATGGGTACCTATTTGGCTAGGGGTTTGGTCTGTATCTTCCAACCTTGCTCCTGGTCTATGTCTGCATCTTTGTACCTCTCTTAATATTTATTTTATTGCTTTAATTTTATCATAATGTTGTGTTAATGCATGTGGAAATTTGTATCACCTATGTATATTCATTACTTGTTTTATTTATGTTATATGGTGTTACATGTGGTGTTTCTAAATTTGGCATATACTTGAGCTTAGTTTATGAGGCTAGTACTCGTCTCGATGGCATGTGTGCACGGGAGGGTTCCCTAGACCTATAAATAAGTCGTGAAAAGTTGTATTTATGTATATGGAAAGTTATATGATATGATTTAAGGTGTCTTGTGAGAGACACTCTTCCAATGGTTCCTGTTATGTATATGGCTAAGGTTAGGACTCGCTCTGAGGGCCTGAGTGCGGAGGGGAGTTTCCTAGACCTATGAATCAGGACTTGGAAATGTTATCTTGCATCTTTAGTTTGTGATGGGGTAAGGGACTAGGAACCTTAAGTGAGTGGCTCACCATAGGTGTTGGAACCCTAAAGTGGTTGCCAGATGATCCTATGGGTGGGTTTGTAAGAAGTGATAACCTTAAAAATTAACTTGGGAAGGGGGGATTCAAAAGATAATGAAATAAAATATAATAATGGCTACACATACCTGATTGGAGTACCAGGACCATGGATAACTACTAGGATGGATCCCTATTCATAAAGGGGGGACCGGGGTTACATGGTTGCTAGGAAGGATCCCAATATACAGGTTGTGTGATGACACTCACTTAGGTGGTCTCCTAGAACCTTGACCTTGATGTTATAATATGATGATATTTTATGTGCTTTGTTCTTGTTCTTTTGAGTCTTGGATTTATTGGTTCTTGAGACTTAGATTACCTTAGGGTCTTGAGAGTACCTTTGTTCTATCTCCTAGCACAGGGGTGGAACTTTACCAATTTCACATGGTTGGGTGGAAAATCTCTTTCGAGCTATTGTTTGTGGTTCATGTTGTGGCTTGGATTCTGATTTGTTCAGTGATGAAGTTATCCTATAGTGTATCATATATCTCTATCTTTTGAAATCAAGGTGTAAAGATGTATAGTAAGCCTTTGGGCAACTTGATGTAATTATCTTTCTGTATGTCTTCAAGCCATGTACAATAACTGTAATTGTAATTGTGTTGAAATTGTAAGAAAGAATTTATGTATTTTGGAAGGGTAGTTTTAGGAATTTTAAAAGGGGATTGAATATTGGTAAATCAAGCATGGATTATGTTTAAGTAATTCCTACCCTATCTCTCTTATGCAATTTAAAATGAAATTGAAAGTAATGATTCTATGTACGTATTGACAATGCAATAGATGAAAACTTCTTAAAAGAAACTCATTTTGATATGTGGAATAGTGAAAAGATATGCCCAGGGTCGAAGGGTATCTCTAGGTGAAATAATAAGGGAAAGGAAACATGTATGTTATTGAAAGTAGTATTAAGATGTAATTCTTTCCTAATGTTCTTAAATGTCTAAGTTCAATGTGTATGATGTAAGGTTATTTAAACTAGGTTTTTAATCTCAATTCTTAACTGGTTATATACAAGGTTATAGATGATAATTTGTGATAGTTAAACTTGTGATAAAGATGATTCAGTGAATGGGTTATATTGGTTTGAAATAGATGGTTAAGTACTTTACACTCTTTCTACTCGGATCCTTGAAATGTAAATGGAAAATAAGGACTTTTAATAGAAAGTTAATGTGATGATAGTGTATAGATAAGGTTAAGGAGAAAACAAATGAAAGAGGAAAGGATAATGTATCTAGTGTATTAGATAAATGATGGGCTTCTAATTCATTTCTAAAAGTGAATATTTATGCAAATTAGGTAAAGAAAATGAATGAAATTAGCTCATTGGTGTAATTGGTTTTGATGAGGAATGAAAGCAATATCTCAATGTAAATTGAAGTTGAAACGAAAATAGAATTGCATTAGATTAAGTAATAAAATGCATTGCTTGATAATGGTAAATGAATTCATTAAGGGAACCTTAAAGAATGTACTTGTCAATGGTAATGATTATAAGTTAGAATGTTAGAAAAAAATTTGTTAGTTGTAATTTTAGGTCATAGACCTAATTCCTTATGGGTTCCCTGGCGGGGACATTATATTTGGTATCAGAGCCCTAGGTTGCTACACTAGGAGCTCTAGGGTCGATTTGCGTTTAACTTAGTCTCTTCTTCTTATTATTAATTAATGTCAACTCTATACCTATACTTAGGTTGTAACACTCTTCCAAGATGCTTTCCAACATCATAAAGGATCTTAGGAGTGAGCTCAAGATTCTCCATTGTCATCTCAACAAATAAATTTTGGATGGGAATATGTGGGAGAACAAAATCTAAGTAATGACTCAGAGGGGTCTCAAATGAGATAAATCTGATAACTATTTTTGCTAAAGCTAGAACCCATAAGAAGCAAAGTTAGCCCTAAGGAGGTAACTTATTCTGACCATTATGATAGGGATAGAAATATAAGCCCTAGGTTGTATACTAAGAACCTTGGGAATCATAGTTGGCCTACTCATCTCACTTGATTTTATTGTGTTTCTTCATCTAATGTTTTCTTTCAGCCAAACAAACTTAAATACATTGTGTGTTTTTTGTATGTTAACCAACTTGATTACTAGACATAAAAGGTGTGTTTTCTATATTTCCATTATAATATCTTGCAAGAAAGGATTATCTAAAAGGATTATTTATGTTTTACATTATAAGAATCATGTGGTTCAAATAGATGGTAAGAATTCCTGATTCTTGAGTACTGTATTCTTATCCTTGTTCAAAGAAAATCTTAAAGAATTATAAGGAAAGTTGTTAATCTTATTTCTTGATCTTATGATGATTACCATGAATGATTGTCAAATAGTTTGAAAAGTTATATACTCTACTTCCCTATAAATGCTAGATAACACCATGATTGTTAGGTCTGATTATTTAAGGCTAGATAGATTTGAAACATGTTGTACTTATGGTGGGAAACAAGGTATGATTATATGGATACTCATGTCCCTAGGACATAAATGATTGTAATATTAGATGGTTTTAAAACATGTCTAGTAAATGTATCTTTATCCTTCCTCAAGAACTTAGGAATTTACGAAATTATATTTTCTTGAAAAAGAGATAACATGTTGAAATTAGGTAAGATTTGATATTTCAAAATATGACAAGATTAAGAAGTATCTCTCTTTTATATATCCTCTCAAGTTAAGAATTAAATCTATTGTTGAAATCAAATGTGTCTCTCCCTTATTTCCTCAAGAAATATGTTTAAAAGACTAAATTACATCAGGGAAAGTCAATGTGTCATTAAGGTGAATGTGCCTAGCTAGAGGGAACCCTTGGGTAAAGGATCTATGTCCCTAAGGTTTTGTAATAAATAGGATTATAGTACACAATTATTTAAAGGAGAATTTTTTTGTTTATACAATAGGAAATTTGAAATTATATATGATCCACGTAAATTGTGGGAGTTAGACTAGAGAAAAGTCATAAACTATAACGAAGGGATATGGTATTAAACAAAATTGTGTAGTAATAATTTGCTTTGTTAGCATTTGGTGTGTGAAATGGAAGTTAAAGCTAACAACATTGCTAGTATATAGGAATGATGAGTTATTATGAAAGGAATAATGATATGTCTATTAGAATAAGATTTAAGTCAAACTTTCTAACTGCTGTAAAATGGAAATACTAGAAGAATGTGAATTTGTAGGTAATGGTATAAATGTCATATTGAAGATGCATATAAGGATAAAAATACTTGTAGTTACTCCTCAAATGTGTTTTTATGGAGATAAAATATGAAATGTATGTACAAAAGGCTAGTAGGTTGAGCATATTAATTTGATTGAATTAGAGGGTGAATAGTGTTAAAATGGATTCACCTCTATTCATATGTAAAGGGGGAAATATGAGATCTATTCTCAAAACCCAAATTCTCAAAGAAGAGATCCAATTTGATCAACCAAGAGGTTAATACATAATCGAATCAATTTATGAAGAATAAGGAAGAGAGAGAGAGACTAAATACAATATTTCCCTATGGATGATATTGTGTATGAAACTAGGGGATAATTGAAATACAAGTACTAACCTCAAATTAGGGCAAATCTAGAAAATGTCAAATTTTGATGTCTGTGTACACTTTCGGACAATTCTACAACTTGCTTCCGACTGGAAATGCCAAGACAGAGAAAACTCAGAAATCTTTCTCCAAGATGAGCTCAAATCAGGTTTGACCCTCATAAATGGTCAAATACTACATTCTTTATTTAAAGTCCGATTTTAATTATGTTCACAGATCTCAGAAGTTTGCTAAAAAGGGTATCCAAATTTTCTCTCAGATCCAAAACTCCGCACCTATACCTACAAGAAAATGGAGGTTTTTGTTGTATGGGGGGTTTGCCTTGGTCAAACCCCAATTTAAGAATTAACCTTGAAATTGAATTGAAATATGTTGTGCATAAACAAAGTAATTGAAACAAATCACCTCGCTTATGTTGAAGTCCTTGTAGAGGATTCGAATCCTCAAATCCACAAGTAGGAATGCTTCAATGGATGTAGAATGAATGTAGGATGTCTCCAATCTATGGCATTTGATCTTCAACACCAATCTTGACTTGATCTTTGCATATGAGAAGGCTTGGAGAATGATGGATCTTCAAGGGGGCTCCAAAGAGATTGAATCCTTCAAAGGCTAACAATGGATCTCCTTGATGGATGAATGCTTGAACACTTGAATTCTTGAAGACTTGCTTGAATTCACTTGCTTTCACTTGAGAGCTTGCTCATGAAATTGCTTGAGTGTGGATGAATAATGGATGTGAAAATGAGAGAGGAAGATCTCCTTTTATAGTGAACTAGGGCACACTCCTCTAGAGGGGCCACCTTTGAGAATTAAATCTCAATTAGGTCCTAACCTTTAGAAAATATACCTAGATTAAATGAAATTAAAAGATTTACCATCCCGAAACTCGAAATGGCCGACCTGGAGGCGGGAAAACAAATATCCTGAAAGCCCGAAGCCCAAAAATTCTAGAAATTGGAAATTTGAATGAGGGGGGGCAAAATCAAAGTTGGACCTGACCTAGTCAGGTTTGAGCTTGACCCTGACCTAGTCAGGTTCGACCTTGAATTTGACCCTAGTCCCAGATTTACTCAAAACCAAGTCAGGAGGTCCCGAGGATGTCCAGAAACCTAGAAATGATGCCAGGACAGGATAGAATGCCAGAGATAGACATAAAATCCTATGATTACTGTGATGAAGTCCAGGAGGATCTATTTCTTCATCCTACCTAGAAAATAGAGCCATGGATGAGGGAAATTCAAGAGAATCCTTAAGATCCTAACTATAATTTCACCTAGAATGAAGAAATCAAGTGCAAGGAAGAAGTGGAAAGTGGGGAGAAAGGAAAATAAAAGCAAATATCCGATCAAGGCACTTAACATGACCCCAAACCACTTACTCAGAGGGCTAAATGCTCTTATCATGGAAGTGCTTCCATTTTAAGATGATATAGAGGGTAGTCGTAGGACTCATGTATTCCTCCCTCTCTTTATTAAAGAATCTATGACTTTTATTTTGAGAAAATGGTAAATTCATACAAAATTATTAATGTTGGGACAAGATATAATTGTAAGATGCTTATTATGAATTTCTAGGATATGGAATTGGTTAAATAGCTAGTTAATAAGTAATGTTGATGAAACTCTAGCTTAATGAATCAGGTTAAAATTTCTTAGGAATATATTTGTGTATTGTTATAATACAACACTAACAAATTTTTATAATATAATCATAAAAGGTATCTTAGGTTGCACTCTTTGAAAAGGATGTGTATTCCATCTTGCGTGTAAGTTTGATATTAGTGCTTCTCCTATAAGTTTATCACATGCCTTATGAGAAAAAACAACTAGTTGCATAAAGAGAATTGTTTTTATCTTATCCCATAAAATTGTGTGTTGTTATATGTGGCAATTCAATATTTGAATGATGGTTAGTTTGAACATATTTACCAAGGCAGTAGTATGGTAGTAATATCTTATGTATACTCATTGAGAAGAAATAACCCTTGTAATAATATGTATCTAGTTTAAAGGATGAACATTGAATTCTTAATTACATTTTGGAATCCTAGAATATAATTTAAAGGACTCCTAATTCCTAAAGTGAAAATTATACCTAGTATATCAATGATAGACTAAAGTAGAAATGATTGTAATATTGTTACTTTATGGTTGATCAAATGGATTAAAAACTTATGACTTCTAGGAGTAAGTCGAATCTTAGGGAGGGATGATGTAATGCCCCTCCAACCCTAACAATCTTGGTTATGCTCTATAGGAAGTTAGATCATATTATAAGTGATTTCATGATTAAAAGAATGATCCTTCTTGAGATGGTTTCTTCCTAATCATTATAACTTCATATTTTAATGTGAGAAATAATAAATTTGCATAGGTATGTTCCTATACATCTTATGCGTCAGTGATAGTTTAGGAGCTTGATGCTAAAAGGATCACTTGATAGACTTATATGCTTCTATGTGAAATGCTCATTATTAATATTTAATATTATTTTAGGTTAATTAATTATAATCACTTAAAGGTTAGATGTATTACTTACTCTAATGATGTTACTTGTTATACTCAAGAATAGACATGGTTTTCTGTATTAAGGATTATATGATTTATTTATCTTGATTTGATAATGGGACATTTTGAGTACATGCCTGATGGTTAAATGGGTTTGTGAAAGTTAATAGATGATTTACATTTACATGAATATTATATGATGCATTCTTGTTATACAATATGGAAAAGAGATTATTTTGGTACTAACCACACTAATCCAATTATGTTTTGTTGATGTCATTGTCTGATGTGAGTGTAGGATGAGGGGAGGCAGTCGTAGTTACTCCTACAGGAGGTGCACACAATGTCGCACTCTCCCTCCTTGTTTTTCATTATCTTTATATATGTGTGTGTGTGTGTGTGTGTGTGTGTGTGTGTGTGTGTGTGTGTGTGTGTATGCATTTCGGTTGGTGTTATAGGATGTAGGTACTAGGCATCGACTCCACCTAGCTACACAGGTCTGAGTGTGCCTTCAAAATCTTCGAACTGTTGTTGTGTGAAGATATTACCAAGATTACTCTCAAGGTTACTCGTGGACTTAGATTTCCATTTAGGAGGTTACCCTAGCTGGGGGATTTGAATGCATCATGTGATGTGGTATTGTGATTTATTATTTGATGTTGTTATGAGATTAATGATGTGAGTTAGATTTATCTTTGTAAGTATATGTATATATATTTATTATATATGTGTTATAATTGAATGTATGTTATATATGTATGTGTATATGTGGGTGCACACACATATACCCATGCTTATATAAATAATAATATCTATATGTTTTATTGATTGTGTAAGTGGTATGTTACTTATAATAATTAAATAAAGTGAATTAAATAAAATGTGTTAAATTAAAAGTGAAAATAATAATAATAATAGTAATTAATAAAAGAAATGCTATTTGTAGTAAAACTAGCTATCTAGGAGGGAGTTGAACTCAAGACCTCCTAGAAGTTAGGCCAGTTGGTTTCTGTGTGTGCTATGTATTTTCTTTGAAAGTTATTTGTTTGACTTTCTTGTTATGATTTTCTTTTAAAGTTATTTTAATTAAATTTATTAAAAACTTTGTTATGTGCTTACAGGAATAATTGGTTTGATTTTTCAACCAACTATAGAAGTTGGAGAAGTTGCTTCCTGTAAAGCAACTCCTAGTTGGAGGATAAATATTGGCATTTTTGTGATTTGGAGGGGGGAGGACTTTTTGGAAGATTTTTGGAGTGTTTGCATTGATTTTTCCAGAAACTTATTTGAAGTCTCTGTAAGTTTGAGAGTATCTGTTTAGTGAAGAAAAGTGCATGTGGATTGCTTGGAGTTTGATGCCCAGAGGAAGTTTGCCAGGAAGCTATCTATTCAAGGCTTGAAGATTTGCAAAAAGTCTCCAACCAAGGGAAGAGAATTCTCCGCAGGACCCCAGGTAGGGTCTAAACTAGGATGAATTTTCCAATTCTCCTCTGTGTGTGTTTGTGTATTTAAATGCTATGTTATTGGATTGATATTTGATTGTTTAATATGTATTAGAAAAATAAAATGTAAATATCTTTTGTTCTATTTATTTCTATGTGTTTTCGGGAAGAAGTATATGTATGTTTTTATGGTTTTTGGTTTTATGAAATCTTTCCTGGAAGTCTATGATTGATTATATAATTATAATTTGATATATTTATTATGTATATGTGTGTATTCTTAAATATTTGTATTGTTCATATGGTCTACAAATTTTATTTTGTAGAATGATTTTTAATTAGGATAATAATGAATAAGGATATGTGAATTGGAAACAGACAAAAATGTTCTGGTTTATTTTCCTATACCCATATTGCCTTGTGCATAACTTTTTAACCTTACATTATTATGAAAATCTCTCTGGTGAGAATGTGTACAACTAGTTTATATCAAACATATGTGAAAATTAAGAAGATCCAACGGTTTAAAAAAAAGTTATGCTCATCGCACTTAGACTCTATTTTTATGACAATCATATATATGTTTCTAGAATTAGTCATTTCCCCATCAATCTTTATTAGTTTATAATTTATATTAATTTTATGTTCTATTTGGACCTATTTTGTAAACTTGAGAGTCATGTATTTTAGTGTTGGGTACCTGTTTGGCTTGGAGTTTGGTCTGTATCTTCCAACCTTGCTCTTGGTCTATGTCTGCATCTTTTTACCTCTCTTATTGTTTATTTTATTGCTTTAATTTTATCATAATGTTGTGTCAATGCATGTGGAAATTTGTATCACCTATGTACATTCATTACTTGTTTCATTTATGTTATATGGTGTTACATGTGGTGTTTCTACACTTGGCATATACTTGAGCTTAGTTTATGAGGCTAGTACTCGTCTTGGTGGCCTGTGTGCATGGGAGGGTTCCCTAGACCTATAAATAAGTCATGGAAAGTTGTATTTATGCATGTGAAAAGTTATATGATATGATTTAAGGTGTCTTATGATAGACACTCTTCCAATGGTTCCTGTTATGTATATGACTAAGGTTAGGACTCGCTCTAAGGGCCTGAGTGTGGAGGGGAGTTTCCTAAACCTATGAAACAAGACCAGGAAATGTTATCTTCCATCTTTAATTTGTGATGGGATAAGGGACTAGGAACCTTAAGTGAGTGGCTCACCATAGGTGTTGGAACCCTAAAGTGGTTGCCAGATGATCCTATGGGTGGGTTTGTAAAATGTAATAACCTTAAAAATTAACCTGAGAAGGGAGGATTCAAAAGATAATGAAAGAAAATATAATAATGGCCACATAGACTTGATTGGAGTACCAGGACCAGGGATAACTGCTAGGATGGATCGCTATTCATAAAGGGGGGACCGGGGTTACATGGTTGCTAGGAAGGATCCCAATATACAGGTTGTGTGATGACACTCACTTAGGTGGTCTCAAAGAACCTTAACCTCGGTGTTATAGTATGATGATATTTGATGTGCTTTGTTCTTGTTCTTTTGAGTCTTGGATTTATTGGTTCTTGGGACTTAGATTGCCTTAGGGTCTTGAGAGTACTTTGGTTCTATCGCCTAGCATGGGGGGTGGAACTTTACTAGTTTCACATGGTTGGGTGGCAAATGTCTTTCGAGGTATTGTTCGTGGTTCGTGTCGTGGCTTGGATTCTGATTTGTTTAGTGATGAAGTTATCCTATCTTGTATCATATATCTCTATCTTTTGAAATCAATGTGTAAAGATGTATAGTAAGCCTTTGGGCAACTTGATGTAATTATCTTTCTGTATGTCTTCAAGCCATGTACAACAACTGTAATTGTAATTGTGTTGAAATTGTTAGAAAGAATTTATGTATTTCGGAAGGGTAGTTTTAGGAATTTTAAAAGGGGATTGAATATTGGTAAATCAAGCATGGATTATGTTTAAGTAATTCCTACCCTATCTCTCTTATGCAATTTAAAATGAAATTGAAAATAATGATTCTATGTAGGTATTGACAATGCAATAGATGAAAACTTCTTAAAAGAAACTCGTTTTGATATGTGGAATAGTGAAAAGATATGCTAAGGGTCGAAGGGTATCTCTAGGTGAAATAATAAGGGAAAGGAAACATGTATGTTATTGAAAGTAGTATTAAGATGTAATTCTTTCCTAATGTTCTTAAATGTCTAAGTTCAATGTGTATGATGTAAGGTTATTTAAACTAGGTTTTTAATCTCAATTCTTAACTGGTTATATACAAGGTTATAGATGATAATTTGTGATAGTTAAACTTGTGATAAAGATGATTCAGTGAATGGGTTATATTGGTTTGAAATAGATGGTTAAGTAATTTACACTCTTTCTACTCGGATCCTTGAAATGTAAATGGAAAGTAAGGACTTTTAATAGAAAGTTAATGTGATGATAGTGTATAGATAAGGTTAAGGAGAAAACAAATGAAAGAGGAAAGGATAATGTATCTAGTGTATTAGATAAATGATGGGCTTCTGATTCATTTCTAAAAGTGAATATTTATGCAAATTAGGTAAAGAAAATGAATGCAATTAGCTCATTAGTGTAATTTGTTTTGATGAGGAATGAAAGCAATATCTTAATGTAAATTGAAGTTGAAACGAAAATAGAATTGCATTAGATTAAGTAATAAAATGCATTGCTTGATAATGGTAAATGAATTCATTAAGGGAACCTTAAAGAATGTACTTGTAAATGGTAATCATTATAAATTAGAATGTTAGAAAAAAAATTGTTAGTTGTAATTTTAGGTCATAGACCTAATTCCTTATGAGTTCCCTGGCGGGGACATTACACTGCCTATGTGAGATTATAACAATCTTGAGACTAGGGAAACTATAACAATTTCCTCTAGTCCCCTTTAGATATGGGATCCATCTCTTAATGAATATAAGACTCATACTCTATGGTCTCCATATCATCAATTTGGGTGGACATATAAATATACCAAAAATTAATGTAAATTACATGATCATATATTCAAATTTATAAAAGAAATCTAAAAACAAAAAATACCTATAACATAATTTCATAGATCTTAATTGCACATTGGGCTTTTTGGGGTCAATTGGTATTCCGGTTTTAGGATTGACAAAAAGAGCGGCTATATCTTCCTTACTTATATTAAGGGCCGCAATCCCATCATGGTCAAGCCCATCATCAAATTGGGCATGCATATCATCACGCCAATGAAGAGCAGCATTATGTTGCTGCATGAGTGTGTCAATATTTTCAACAATTGAATTTAGTGTGGCAAGCATGGGACCTAATGTAGGTATATTTTGATATGTGTTTTGGAAACCTTGTATTGTGTTCAAATTATCTTATATCAAATCTTGTAAAGATTGAGGGTTTAGATATGGGGATTGTTTTCGGGATCGTTATTTGGTGCGGGAGGGTTATTTTCTTCATTGTTGTCAGCCATGCCTAATTAAATAAAAAACAAATATAAATTTCAATCTGATTTCATATATTATTACAAATCTAAATATAAAACCCTATTTCAACAAAAAAACTACATTTAGCATGAAAATAAAATAAAATAATTAAAATAAATAAATAATTTACTTACTGAATATGCTGGGGAGTCGAATTTGTTGTTACCCAAATCAGATACCCAAAAATATATCGTGTATATGATATTGCTAGCCGTTATCGCAAGCAAAAACCGTGAAAAGAAATGATGAAAAAGGCTTGCGGGTTTCAAATTTATGCCACAGGTATCGGGCACCCGATATGTTATCGGGTACCCAATTAGGCCTGTGCTTTGGTGTCAAGTTTGCCCAGGTGTACTGACACCCAGGCCTACTAAAAAGTCAACAAGCATTTTCATGTGCTTTTGGACGAGTGAAAAGTGAATATTTTTCACATCGCCACTTTTTGGCCCCTCTCAGTTTAAAGAATAAAGCAAAAAGATAAAATACAGTGAACATTGATTCAAACCCCCAACCCCCCCCCCCCCCCCTCTTAGTGTTCCCATTCCTAACATGCCCTAGATGATTTCTAGTTTGTTAAATAGTGGTTTAGCATAATTGTGTTCTAGATGGTTTCTGGTTTTATGAAACGGGTGGTTTTAACGAAATGATGCTCTAAATGGTAACTGTTTTTATTCATATTCATGTTGCTCTAATTTTAGATAGCATGTATGATGTCATGATGAATTTCATATTATCTATCATAGATGTAATTTTTTATCTCTTGTAACGCAAATTATCATTCTAATGCCATGAAATCGGATTGACTACTACTTTGGCAAATGGATGTAGGATCAACTTGGCCTTCGAGGAAAAGGGGGGAAAAGATATCACTAGGAAAGGGGGAAAAGAATATGGTTAAGGTCAATGATGGAATGAATTGCAAAGGACTGGTAAGTATTACCACCAAGACTAGTGTTACTTTGTCGACCTAGGACCCTAGTAGAATTTTGGAAAGGGTGTTTTCACTTACACCTTTTAGTCAATTTGGCAACACCATGGAGTCATTTGATGGAAATGCCACCAACTCGTACCACATAGGATTGTGTTAACCTTGGTATGTTTGTTGTTGTCTTCATGCCGACATTCCTTTTACAACTTTATATAAATCTTATCAAGTGATGTCATATATGGGAGTACGAATATTCGTATTATAAATAAATTCACAAAATCTGTATCTATGCATTTGTAAATGCATTACATGTATGTGTTAAATATTACGACTATATATACATAGGTGTCTAAATATTTATACTTGATAAAAAACTTGGATACTTTAAGCATTTAATTCATTCATTATGATTAGTAAGCTATTAATATTAAAAATGTATATTTCATTAAATTATAATGATTTTTGATTAAGACGTTAATTAAATATCACTTAATCAATTGATTAATCTTGTTGAGTATATGTTAATAATACATTTTAACAATCTTCGTGTTTTAAAAATATTTTCATTAAAATTATTCTATATTTTTATATTATGAACACCGAGTGGGAGCATCAACAATGTGGAAATATTGTAAACAATAAAATTTTGGATTTTATACTTTGGCAAAGAACATTTTGGGAATTATATAATTTTTTCTGAAGCATTTAAATGGAGGTGGACATGCTTAAGGCTTTTCCATCAACCACGATGGGGGAGTGTGTAAAGAGCCTCACTTGCTCTATGCTAAGACTTTGTTTTCTTATGAATTGTTTTGCGATTTTTTTATTTTTTTTAAGAACATATATAGTTTTTTGTAATTTTCTCAATATATGAATTAATATCAAACAATAATTGACTACTAACTCCAAATGCTCACCAAATTAAATAGTTCAAGTGCTTGCAATGTTCAATAAGCAATACATATAATATTAATGCAAATTGGCACCTTTGAAACAAAACACAGCTACCTGGAGATGAATCGCAGCCTCAAGGAGATGAGTCGCAATCCACTGATTTGTTGGTGCCGGCAATAATTAATGACTCCTTTGCAAATGGAAGTCCTTACGCAACAAAATAAAAGCCAAGGATGAGAAACGACAGCCTCCCAAACAAACTACAACTTAAAACATTAAATCACACTCCTCTTTAGTATAATACAGCTCCTTGTCAATGTCGTACGAACTCCATATGTATCACAGCATGAGCAATTTAAACACAATTCATTGACATTCAATCCAACTTGAAGTGTGGGAAGAATTTCGAAGAAATTCATCGTTTCTTCTTATGCAAAACCAAACCCTTGAAAAGACTTCTCCCAATTTTGATTTTTGTCAAAGATGCATAATAATGAGATGATTTTCGAAATCCTTCAAGCCTTTTTAATAAGCATTAAAAAAGATGGTTTCTTCAACACACTGCGGCTGATCACCAGCTAAGTCAAGAGATGACATAGCCAAAGGAGTAGAATCAATAACAACAACCACTTAGGTATCACTCCCAAACTCCTTCTCTAAGTCATGCACTATCAAGATGTCAACCACAGAACCTATCGCCATGTCATGCTCATCACAACTCTCATCCCGTGGCGTCAAACCATCCCATAACTGATGACCAGCACTAGGGACCAAAGTATATCTATGTAACATCATCTCATCAACATGGTCATCAAAGGTAAACTGATGAGCATACCTCACAGTGTAATGCCGATAAGATGCGCCAATCTCAGTCAGTGACTCAGACTGCACTCCAGAAGAAACTAACTGCAACCAATCACTAACCAAGCTGGAACTAACTACTACCTCCGAAGACATCGTCAAGGGAGCAGTATCACTAGCAGGAACCATGCCAACTCCCGGCTCACCAACATCACACATGATCTCTGATACAACACCCCTAGTCTCCATGCTATTAGTAGTAGAGACCACCATCATGTCAGGCATACCACAACAATCTGCTGCAGCACCCAACTCAACTGAACTTGACTCTAGTGGAAACAAACCCGATATGCCAATGCTAGTATCAAGGATGGATGCATCCCCATCTCCACTGTCTCTGACAATCTCGACCATGGACATCCTCGGATCACCAGACACCACGGTCTGTGACTGTACAGAATCTGGTAAAGACTGAAGTCGCTCTAACTCCATGGTCACCTCAGCCAAATGAAACTGACTCCTCGAAAGCCAACTGTGTACTCTCAAGAAACTCAGAAGTCACCTTGAGCTGCTGAGTAAGCTCACTCACTTCACCTTCCTTGACCAACAAGGCATCATATGCTGTACTGCCCCACTTCATAAGATGATCTCTGTTGGCTACCAACTGCATATAATTCTGTCTTAGAATTCGGATAGCCTCCCACAAAGAGTGGATCTCTATCAAGGAAAGGTAACTGCCTCCCTGCTCATCGCTAGTAGGAGAACCCCATCCATAAACTGCTAACAACTGACGAGCAGCATCGAAATGCTCGCAAGCGGCAGAAATGTCACGCTCACTAACTCTCAGCTGACTAGACACATGATGGCGCTGGCTGGTTGAACTCCTAGACCCTACCCCTGGTACACTGTCCAAAGGAGTAACCTCAAAATAGCTATCATCTATAATACTGCCATCCAAATTTTGCAGACCAGTTGCTGAACTCGTATCATCAAACTGAGTGACTGAAGCATCAACATAAACCTCCGTATCAAAGGAACCCGCTGAAAAGACTAAGTCCTCAATACTGTCAATATCATCCTCCTCTAACACACTATCCAAAGGAGTAGACTCAAAATCACTGATCTCCGGAGTACTACCATCCATACTCTACGAATCAACTCCAAAGCTCACATCATCATATGGAGTATCAAAACCTGTAGCATCGTTATCCAACTCCATCGTAACAAATGAATCTGCCGAGGATGCTAAGTCCTCAGAACTTTCCACAGCATACTGCTGGATGTCATCAATACCCATATGATCCTGGGACTCATCTGTAAATACTAACACCTCAGATGTACCTGAATCATCACAAACCCAGTGCACCCTGAGTGGTCGAGTGGAAATGTACACAACTCCTAACATCGGTGTATAGAAACTAATACCAACATCTGACAAGCTGCTGGTATGAATGAGAACAACACCATGTAATTTGCTAAACAAATCCATGATAGCACTCAAACAATTATTGCTATCAATAGGTGATAAGGATCTCCAGTCAACATAATCCCAAACGCCAATATAACAATCCGGGTCCATATCCGTAAACTAGGATCAGCTGGTAACTCAAGCAAACTCCTCACCTGAGTAATATGACTAATACCAACTAACTCCACATATATGTCTGATACTGTACTCATTACAATCTCTAAATCCGGAATGTGAAGGCTAGACATACTCATATCATCATCAACATGGGACCTGACTGTAAAAGAAAGCGGAGTCCCTGCCACAAGTGCTAACTCCTGAATTGAACTCGCTTCAAGACAAAGCTCATCCACATACCTATCTGATACTAACCCTGAATCCCAGATATGAATGAAAAGTGTACTCTCACAACTATCAGCAACCACATGTGATCCGCATGTCGCAAAAAGCTGAGTATCACGTGTGTAAGATGGATCTGAACTCAACTCTATGCCATACCCATCCACATGTCTCTCTGCGGCACTATTCCAATCAATTGTACTATCCTCGATCACTATAACATCATCAGGATCAACCGTACCGCAATCACTATTAGTGTCAATAACACAATTTGGTGTGCCTGTGATGTCTCCCTGTATCAAATCAGCATGTCTCTCTGAGTCTTGTAATGCCAATGGAGTACTCAACAAAGAGGCTCGAGTGTCCTCGAACTCTCAAGAAAGCCTGCCAACTTCCTCCTCCTTCCTCAAGGCATCTAAATGGTCTCTGGCAAGGCTAAGAAGATGGTCACGATCTGAAAGAAGATGTAAATAACTCATCTTCATCGCTCCCATTCCTTCCCTGATCGCCTGTAAGTCAACACAAGAAGACTCTGCCTGAACTCCCTTATGTCTATCCTGTAACTGAATCATCCGGATGTGATCCTCTATCATATCCCGCATCCTGTCATAATGAGATAATGTAGACACAACACTGTCTTCATTTATCTTTAGTTGGCTTGACAAATCATGTGAAGTGCAACCAGCCTCAACCTCATGTGACAAAGCATCCAACTGTGCCTGATACTCTCTATCAGCAAAGTCATGAATACTCAATGTCTGCTCATCGCTGATATGTATCTCATCATCATGCACAACAACCTCCTCACAATCATCATCTGAATCCATTGTGCTGTAGTTACTATTCTGAGCACCTGTGACATCATCCTCAGGCAACTTGTATACAATTGTCTCAACTTGAGTACCAAGTTGACAGTTACTATCAATCCGCATAGTGTCCTTCACCACTTCCTCCTGTGGCTGAGTAGAGACTGAAACATCTGTCGGAATACTAACTTGTTCCTCAAAATCCTCATGAAGGTTTCTGGTAACTGTGTCAGCCGATCTTATGTTATCTCTCCTGCGAGAAGATCTGCCAAATAAAAAACTTGACAACTTATTCACCTTGGCTGGGTCGAACAGTATATCATTCATCACACGGTGGTGCTTATTCCACTGTTCAGACAAGTTCTGGTCTATTCTCTTAAGTTCATCTTGAATGTCTGAATAACCATCATTTCTACTGTGTCTATCTGTTGCCCACGATCGTGTCCTCTGAAACTCTGTACTATTCCTGTCCATACTGAAATCAATCAAGTGCTGGTCACTCATGCAAAGACGGTTCTTACCCAACAGGATGGCAAGAAAACCGCTCTGATACCACTGTAATGACCCTTACTATAAAGGTCACTAAAAACCACTAATACTGAACTGAGAAAATTCGTCAAACAGTTGGCATGCACTCAATACACTGCTGAAAGAAAAATACTGAATATAGGAAATTATTTTGCAATATATGAGTTCGCTGTCCCAAAATTTCAGAATAATAGATAGCAACCAAATACCATTTAAAACACCATCAATGATGTAGGAAATTGCTCAAAACCATATGCCATTCATATATCAACAATTTGCAACAATGCCATACATTTTTCAGTCAATGATATGATCATCAAACCCTAGGTTTGCAATATAGATAGACTGAAAATTACAATGCCCTTTCACTTGCAAAATCCTAGCCTTCCTTTGTTACCAATAATGTCAAATGGCAAACAAAGACAAGTACAATGTAAAATAGTAAAGTGCCGAAGCTATATTTTGTACTCAGTTGAAAACATACATTTCTGAGAAAATATGCCAAATGCCAAATGAGAAATGAGGAACCTGATTGTAGATGGCTGCAATAATTTTTCGGACTGCTTTTTCAGATCTGCTTTTTCAGACAGCTTTTTTGGATCTGCTTTTTTCGGACTGTTTTTTTTCCT
Source organism: Chamaecyparis obtusa (assembly GCA_027943335.1). NCBI lineage: Eukaryota > Viridiplantae > Streptophyta > Pinopsida > Cupressales > Cupressaceae > Chamaecyparis > Chamaecyparis obtusa. The sequence goes on from BSBK01003925.1 coordinate 1,010,697, forward strand.
CTTGGAACCAAAACTCAAACCCTCAGGTAAATCTGAGGATTCCAAATAAGCTCAACTTGAAATGGCTGAATACCACTTCCAAACTTGCAACCCTTCAGTAGATATTTCACTACCTCAGTTATGCCAATCTAGGGGAATGATTCGTTCCCAAAGATCGAATAGTATTTGCAGACCACAAGGCTACAAATTGCTTCACAATGAAGAAGTAGAAGAAATCCCAAATCCAAGCATGTCCAAATGAAAGCCCAAGCCCCCTATTTATTCTTTTCCTTGAGAAGTTGCTAGAACTTCTAGAAACATCCAATTATAATGTACTTTATAATAAAATAACATTATAATAATAAAGTACATTTCTCAACTCAAAATTATAACAATGTAGGCTCATAACTGAATGTAGGCCCAACTACAACTGAATGTAGGCTCAAGACTGAACGTAGGCTCTACTACAACTGGATGTAGGCTCAAACTGGATGTAGGCTCACTCTGGATGTAGGCTCCACTACAACTGCATGTAGGCCCAAACTGGATGTAGGCTCTACCGAATGTAGGCTTTGTCAGCAATATGCAATCAAATGATCAACATAATGACCCTCTCTCGAAACCATTTGCCTACGAGAGTCGATGATAGGCAAATCCGTCATGCCAAACAATGTCAGCCAAAATGGGGACATGACAGCTAAGGGAAGATTATAGTACAGAAGAGGGAACAGAGTTGAATCCGTTTTATTGGGATGATCATCAGGATCCATCCTCGGAAGCAGTTACAAGAGCAGTCGAGCTACACACTGAATGGTGGTACAATAGGAAGTTTAGGCAATTACAAAGTCGGAGGGTACACCTTACCTATGAGAAGATAAGGCCGGAGGAGGAAATTCCGGTGGAGCCAATTGGACAGCAAGGTAGGGGCAGTAGCTAGGAACAACAACAAGCAATTAAGAGCAAGAAGAGGAATTTGGAAGTTGAGAAAGGCAAAGGGCATCAGGAGTCTCCAGCAAAGAGACAAAGTACAGTGCCATCAAGAGAGAGCATAGTTGAGGCTAGGAGCCAAGAGGTTGGTACAAGTGAGCAAAGGGCAGTGATAGAGGTGAGCTCTGTTTCATAATCAAATGGTTATAGTAATAGTACAGGGTACTCTCCTCTTTCGGAGAACCAAGTTGGGGAGGATATCACAGTCAGTGATGAAGGAGATAAGCCAGTTGACATCAAGGCTCTATTTGTTGAGGAAGGAAGCCAAATGCCTAAGGTTGTTGGTGATGCTTTTCTATTCAAATCGAATCCAGATTTTGGGATATGCACTGCACCACTATGGTTGAGATAGATGCTTATACCAAGGGGCGACGTTTTGGCCATCCGGACAGTTGAGGATATTCAAGGGTTAGTGGAAAAGGAAGATGATGCAAGACAGAAATAAATTGCAGGAACAGTGGCAAAGGTAATCAACAGTCATGTTGATGGTCACTGGAAGGTTCAGATTGCTGTGCCAAAGGTTAGCAAGGCAGTGGGCGATATTGTGGTCCAATACTATAAGATAGTAGAGCATGACATGGGAAGAATCACAGATGACATGGAGTGTGTGGAGGTTTAGGAAGGCATAGCTTCAATTAGAGAAAAGTTGAGAAAGGCGAACGAAAGGATTGCGAGGTTGGAGATTGAAAATTATTATTGGAGAGATAGCTATCATGGAGTGTGTCAGCCTATCCAACAGTTGCCTTAGGCAGCCCTTCCACAGGATAGTGGGAGCAATCTGGAAGAGATATCAGCTAAAGAGCAAGAAACCAAAAGTTGGATCAGTGATACAATTCAAGAAGGGCGAAGGTTCTTGCCTTCCTTTATCTCGACATTTAGGTCATTTGTGTCTCTTAGGGAAAAATTCAGAGCATTTGAAGGGGAGTGGAAGGATTTCCTTCCAATCCGTGACTTAGCCATTCCTAGGTTACAGGCGACCATAAAGCTATCAGAGGGATCCTTGGTGAGGGCCAAGTTGATTAATGAAGGAGGAAAGAGTATTGTTGAGTCTTGGTATGTTGCCTTGGCTATCAGATTGAGGGCACTTGAAGAAGTACAGAATGAGGTTGCACAGTATAGTCCAAGCATCGACACTTTCATTTCAAACATGTTGAGCGATGCGAGGATTGCTTTGCTAGTCGAACCGAATCCAAATTTGGGGAGATGCATTGCACCACTATGGTTGAGACAGATGCCTATGCCAAGGAGTGAGGTTGTGGCCATTCGGACAGTTGAGGATATTCAAGGGTTAGTGGAAAAGGAAGATGACGCAAGACAGAAACAAATTGCAGGAATAGTGGCAAAGGTAATTAGGAGTGATGATGATGGTCACTGGAAGGTTCAGATTGTTGTGCCGAAGGTTAGCAATGTAGTGGGTGATATTTTGGCCCAAGACTATAAGATAATAGAACATGACATGGGAAGAATCACAGATGACATGGAATGTGTGGATGTTCAGGAAGGCATAGCTTCAATTAGAGAAAACTTGAGAAAGGCGAACGAAAGGATTGCAAGGTTGGAGATTGAAAACAAGTATTGGAGAGATAGCTATCATGGAGTGTGTCAGGCTATCCAACAATTGCCTCGGGCAGCCCTTCCACAGGATAGTGGGAGCAATCTGGAAGAGATATCAGCTAAAGAGCAAGAAACCAAAAGTTGGATCAGTGATACAATTCAAGAAGGGCGAAGGTTCTTGCCTTCCTTTATCTTGACATTCAGGTCATTTGTGTCTCTTAGGGACAAATTCAGAGCATTTGAAGGGGAGTGGAAGGATTTCCTTCCAATCTGTGACTTAGCCATTCCTAGGTTACAGGCGGCCATAAAGCTATCAGAGGGATCCTTGGTGAGGGCCAAGTTGATTAATGAAGGAGGAAAGAGTATTGTTGAGTCTTGGTATGTTGCCTTGGCTATCAGATCGAGGGCACTTGAAGAAGTACAGAATGAGGTTGCACAGTACAGTCCAAGCATCGACACTTTCATTTCAAACATGCTGAGCGATGCGAGGATTGCACTTGATTTTGAAGAAATCAAAGAGGAGAATTTTAATGAGACAGAGTTTGGATCGAGATTGGATGAGTTAGGGAAGGTTTCCACCAGGTAGAAACAGTTGGGCATGCTTGCCTCTCTCAGGGCCCTTATTGAGTTTGCAAGAGATGATGAGGAGAGAGAAGACACTGCAAGCAGCAAAGAACATGATGGACACAACTGAGCTCAAGATGAGGCATACACCTAGCCCTCCCTTGGAAGAAGTCAACAACATGTTAGCCAAATTCATTGCTTATGCTAAAAGGATGAAAGAAAAGGGTAGAATTGTATTAGAAGATCATTTAATGTAAGCCCTAAGTGGCAAATTCTCCTTTCTTCTTGGGTAGGGTAGGTGTCTGATTCTGATTGGCTACCATTTTGGTGCCTTCTCATTGGTTTCCACCTTTTTTTTTTTCATTGGTCCATTGATGAGGTGGCATCTTCTCATTGGCCGATGGGGTGGCAACCCTAATTAGGGTTTCTGGGATTTAATCTGGATCGTTGATTTTGCCTCTATATAAGGCCATGTACTCTCATTTGTAAAGGGTTGAAGAAAATTGTTGCTAATATAATACCAAAAATTATTTCTCTTATCATTGTTGTGACTTGCATGGTGATTAAGAACACTTGGTGTTATTGCATGGTTTCTACTTCCAATTGTTAAAGTTAGATTTCATTGAGTTGTTAAAGTAGATTTCATTTCAAGAAAGTGTTAAAGTAAGAATAGAAGTAGATGGCTAGTTGTATGGTGATATTGGTAAATGTTTGATAGGGATCTATATACTAGGCCACTAGCATCTTAGTGGCTTGCTAAGGAGGCTTGTATGGTAATCTAGTCTCATTCCCCTTGAATCATTGCATCTATGGAGGTAGCGCCACTGGCAAGCTTTCATTAGGTTGATCCCCGTCCATTTGCCAATCTTTCCATCCCATAGGAGTAGTAGTAAAGCATCAAGTAGTTTAGTAGTTGAAGTTTGAAGAGCAAAGTTGGAAGTGATATAAATTTGAGTATACATTGCAAAGCTAGATCCCATCATCATCATGGTGAGAATTTGACATCCTCGAAGGAACAACGTAAGCCCGCCTAAGTGATTACCAGCAAATCACATTAATATAACTGAGTTAGTATCCACAGGTGTAAGGAACCTTGGAGTATTCTCATGTTCTTCATGAGCAATTACTTTTCAAGAGAGGGTTGAGTGTTTGGTTTTCTATATCAAGTGTTCAATTGCTATATGTTATGTAGTGTTACAAAACTGACATCAACACCCTCTAGTTCAAAATGCAGTCAAGAATATCAGTAATTTTCTTGATTAATGTTTCCAATGCTCACCAACTTTCAATCGCAGCCACTGGGAAGATACAACAGCCTTCCAAGAACATGAGATATTCTGAGAAAATTTAACCAGAATTATATATACCTCTATAACAACAGCAATTTAATAATTCTCTTCAAATATGGTATACAACAGCACCAAATTTACATCCACAGAATCTACATAAATTTTTAGAATTCCGTTTGCAAAATTCACCATCAATCAGTGATGATTCAAATTGCCAAAAGAGAGGAATCGGTCCTCAAACCCTAGCCATCCTCTTCACAACCAAATTTTATCAAATGATCAATAGCTTTTTGAGAATGAGCTCTCAAGTCCCTTTTTATTCTTTCTTGTGAGAGCTCAAACACAATTCTTACCAATGTGGGATAAATAGATATACTTTTCCTTTTAATAATTCATTTACTCCAATAATTTAAATTAATACCTTGGCTTAGGCTTCCATGAATTAATTAAATAAATGGCTCCTTCCCATGATGACTCAACCCTCAACTTAAGTGAAATTATAAAGTTAAATTATAACTTTATAATAAGCCATTTAATGATTTAATAATAATTTGGCCACCAAAATAATAATAACTCACAAAATACTTATCCTTTTAATATGCCGTTTGAAATAGGAGTCACACCTATTATTTCCCCATGTGACCAAATGCACTTTCCAAAAATAGAAAGGGTCCTTCTTGAACAACATCAGGGTTACTATAAATAGTAAACATGGCAAAACTATAGAAAATGAAGTTCAAATGACACCAAACAAAAGCCAAACCAAAACATACTTAATCCTGAAGTAGATGCTCACTGAAAGAGACCCTCTGTCCATCCTCATTAGCCTATGAGGGTCACATGATAGGCTAATCCCAAGAGCTTGATAAACGGGGACATTACAATCCTCCCTTCTCGAGATTGCTTGTCCTCAAGCAATCAGAAAAAATAAGAAACATCACAGTCCAACCGGATCCCAGGGATGGTCATGCGTAATGTCCCGATCCTCACCATACTCCTGTGAAAAAATCATTAGCATCAACAGTAAAAACATTAGCAACTAAGAAACTGCACTCAACACCCAAACAACTGACATCACTGACAACATCATCTGAAGACCAACTGTAGGTGCCGATGGAGGAAACAACTCTGCGGAACTCAACCCAACTGAAACAATAACTATGTCAATACTCGAGTCGCTATCTAACTGACACTCACACCCAACTGCATTGTGGATATGATAACAACCATAGGTACCTGAGTCACTATCACCAAATCCAACCTCTGATAAATTGTCTTGGGTGTGTCGATACTACAAGTGGTCTAACTTGCAACTGCCAATTCCATCTACAAAAGATGGTACTAACCCATCCCATAATGGATGGTAAGAAATTGGAGCTAGTCCACACCTACATGAGACCAAATCCTCTACCCGTGGGTCAAAAGAAAAATGATGAGCATACCCCGCCATATAATTCCAGTATAAAGCCCCAATCTCTGTCAAAGGCTCATCATTACCAAACTGAGAATCAAGAGATGGCTCCAATCTCTGACTCCGCATAACTGTAGTCTGGGTAGGATCCTAGGTAACCCTCTCAACAAATCCAACTATAAAATCCCTGTTCGGAAGCATTGTAGACAAAGTTTCTACAATATTCCCCACCAAACGTCGTATAGCGCAAGAGCCTCGAACGAGAGTACCCTCAGATACTCTATATGAATCCTCCCACAAATCTGCACTCTCAAGTAAATCCTCCATGAATGACTCGGTGCAGTAGAAATTATACATGGAAGTGTCAACTTGCTCCCCCGTAAGTCACATCTGATCCCTCTAAAAATGTGGCACTACCAATTGCCTAATGCTATTAGCTGTAAGAAATGTAGAAATAGATTCGCTTCCAGCAGAAGGAAGAAAATCACCATAAGATCTCATCTCCACTAATGCTCTCACCTCCTTTGTACCTTCTGCACCCATATCCAGGATGGATGTGTCTGCCACATCATCACGTCCCTCATCCCCAATCGTAGAAGCAAACTCACCACCAACCACCTCAATGTGCAACCGAACTGGGTTTGGGGCTGGTGTGGACTGAACATGCTCCAACTCTATGGTCACATCCTCTAATCGTGACTGTGACCCTTGGAAAGCCAACTGGGTACACTGCAGTGAGTCCACAATCACCTCTAACTCATGGGTGAGCTCAACTACCTCCTCTTTCCCTAATAATGCCTCATAACAGGTACTCCCCCACTCTAGAAGGTAATCCCTGTTTGCGACTAACTGTGAATAATTATGCTTCAAGACCCTAACAGCCTCTTGAAGTGCATGAACCTCTGCTAGGGAAAAACTACTATCACCATGCTCATCTTACATAGGAGCACCCCAACCAGATATGACCAACATCTAACAAATAGCATCATAATGCTCAATAGTTGAAGAGATGTCTCTATCATTCACCTTCAGCTGACTAGACACATGATGCCTATGTAAGCCTTGCCTCCTATGCAAGCTCTATGTCCCACTAATTGCACTGTGATAGGAAGTTGTATTAGAACTGCTCACCACAAGATCGCTCATACATGAGCTATCATCCCTGCACAACTCTGCATCCAAGATACAACTACTATGTACCTCAGCCAACTCCTCATCCGAAGAAATGGAAGCCCACGTAGTATTGCTAATATCAGAGAGCTCCAGTGAATCCTAATCCTGGGACTCAACCAAAACCTCCTCGGAGTCATCACCCAATATCTCACAAGGGGTTTCATACCTAGTGTGGCTCATAGCATCATCGAATGTATCATCAAATGTGTCCATACTATCTGCATCCACATCTCCTATTAAAGCCTCAACTGTTGACACCTGACTCTACACACATGACTCAATGTCAGACAGTACACCAATAATGTTGGAGCATGAACCACCATCTACCAACTCCGCTATATTGCCCAAATCACCAACATCACAGCTAGGTGACTCCATACATGCATTGATTCCATATGAGGAAGTAGCTGCCTCCTACACTGGAGCAACACTACGATAGCTGACATAAAAGTCTCCAATAACAACTCCCTCCTTGGAAGAGTTTGAACACTCAGTGACAACTACATCATCAGTGTGATGACCCTCAATTAAATTCTTTATAAATCCAATTCATTAGAAATTTATAAAAGCTATTGTATTAATTAAATTACAAATATAATAATTTCAATATATAATATTAATCATGAATTTAATGTAAAATCATCTACATTAAACAATCCTTACATTATAAAATAAATATTATAATATGCAATTAAAAATTAATAATAATAAATATATTATAAATTTAATACTTATAATATATATATATATATATATATATATATATTTATTTATACATATATATAATATTAAAACATGAAATATAAATAAACATTATTAATAAATAACTTTAAACACGGTGAATCACGGTGAATCATTAGTAAAAGACGCACCCTAATGGTGCGACTGTTCACAGCCAGGCTGTGAACAGCCGCACCACTAAGGTGCGGCTGTGTGTGGGAGGGACGTGACTCCCCTCCCCACACGAGTATATATTCCTTGTCATGCGGACAGAACAGAAGGGAAAAATAAAGGAAGAGAATAAAAGAAAGTATAACAGGGAAGTAAAACAAGGAAGAAAAAACAAGGAAATACGTAGAAGGAAATCAGCAGGTTGTATACAGATTCCTTTACCAGGTACGATCTGCAGTATAATGTAGTGTAAATAAATAAATAAATATATATATATATATATATATATATATATATATATATATATATATATATATATATATATATATATATATAGTGGTTAATATGAGATTTTAAATTCAGAATATATCTATATATATATATATATGTTATGGACTTACAGAATATATTTATGAGTATTTGTATATGTTATATGTACATTTGAATTCCAGAAACATAGCATTCTTTTTTTTGAATAATTGAATCATAGTAAAATAAGAAATTATTGTATTTCTAACTATGGATTTTAAGGCTGGTATACATGTTATTAGGGACCATACGTGTGAATAAAGTATTCACTGAAGGATGGTCTACATATATACATGTTATATTATTATTATGGACCATACATGTGAATTGAGTATTCGCCGAAGGATGGTCTACTGATGATATGGGCCATACGTGTGAATAAAGTATTCGCCAAAGGATGGTTTACATATCTGGAGGGGACTAGAGGAAATTAAGACCTTTCCCTAGTCTCGTAGGCAATATATATATTGAAGTCAGTCATATGCATATGCGTAGGCTTGGAATGCAATTAAGTTGCTTCCAAGAGATCCTTACGGGTAGTGCTCTAGGGATGACGTGTCGATAGTCCGATTGCTTAGAGGGAGCGAATGTCTCTCAAGCTGGACTTCTGTGAAGCCCGACCTAGGGGCAGCCTTAAGGGTCAAACTTCCCCCACTAACTTAGAGTATAGTATGAGTCATATATATATATATATATTTTTTTGGGATATTATGTACTGATGTCGGTTTTGCAGGATATTATCAAAGAAGAATAAGAAGGAACATTACAGTGGTATCAGAGCATAATCCTGCCATCCTGTGGAATACAGTTCATGCAAACATATAAAAGGAAGAAAGGAGAAAAAGCTATGGCCGAGCAATTAGCCAACGCATTGAGGAGTTTCATGGAGCAAACTAACGAAAGGTTTGAACAGACCAATCAATTAATACTACAAGCCATCCAAAATATGAATAATAACAATAATCACCAGGAACACCACACCCATCCAACAGGAGGAGATTTAAATTCTAATCACTCAGAAAATGAACCTCCATCCCAGGACTCCACCTTGAGACCTTCCTTACCCTCATTCCTCCCACGAGAAGAACCTATCTTAAGGAGTGAAGTTCCTTCCAACCAATCAGTAGAAGAAATCGCCGAGTTGTATGCTAATTTGGAACCCAATATACAAAGACTCATTCCCTTCAAGGAATACTATGAAACCAAAACCATGGCAAGTAATGGGCAGAAAAGAAATCATGGGGAGAAAGACATTAAAGCCAAGGTGGGAAAAATGTCCCTTCCACACTTCGAAGGGTCTGGAAAGGAAACAGCTCAAGCATGGGTTCAAAAACTAGACACCTACCTATCACTCAGCCCAATGACAGAAGAAAATGCCATCAAATTTGCCATAATGCACTTAACGGGAGAAGCCCACAATTGGTGGCACCATGGAGTAATCACACTAGATCACAAATGTATTAAAACCTACAATGAATTCACTCAAAGACTCATTAGTAGATTCGATCAAAAGGAACCAGAGTGGTACTTCCAAGAATTAACCCACCTCAAACAAACGGGAACAATTGAAGAATTCGCCAATAAGTTTCAGAGTCTATCAGTAATGGTCCCCGATATATCTCAAAAGAGGAGGGTTTACATGTTCATTGAAGGACTCAAGGAACACATCAAGATAAGGATTAAACCATTTGAACCCCAAACTATAGAAGAAGCTGTAAGGAAAGCAAGAATGTCCGAGTACGATGTATCCAAGGAAAAGCAAAAGGGTAACACAGTCAGGACATTGAATAAAGGAGAATTCCAAAAGAAGGATTACACCAAATGCTTCATTTGCCAACAACCTTGGAGCAAAGACCATCATTGTAGAGAAAGGGGAGAACTCATCCAAAAGGGATTGTGTTTCAAATGTAAAACACCCTGGACTAAGGGTCACCAATGCAAAAGAAGTCAAATAAATAACATAGAGGAGCCTCATGAAGAGGAGACATCTCAAAAAAGAGCTAGATTAGAAGAACCAAGACCAGGAACACTAGCCATTATTGCACAGGGGAATGAAAACAGACCATTCCGACTAAAGGGGTTAATTAAAGGACAAAAGATAACGGCCTTGGTAGACACCGGAGCCTCACACGATTTCATCAGTCAGCAACTTGTGACAAGAAGGAAGTTACCAACACAGGAGTTCGAAGGATTTGAAGTAATTATGGGCAATGGAACAATGGATCAATGTACAAAGATGGTACCCCAATTAGAAATCCAAGTGGGAGAACATATTATCAAAAGAAGTTTCTTCGTGGTAAATCTACAAAATGATCTCATCTTAGGGATGCCCTGGATAAATTCTTTAGGTAAGTTTACAATGGATAGCCCCAACCTTGAAATCTGTTTCCAACATCAAGGGAAAGAAATAATATTAAAAGGCATGACCGATGGCTCGCCAAAAATAGTATCATGTAACCGAATGGAGAAAATCCTAAGACATCATCAAGGGGAGTGGATGGTTCAGTGTATGATTCTTGACAAAACTCCCACAAAGGAGCAAGAAATTCATGATGACATTCATCTTATCTTAAAAAAATATAAAATGGTCTTCGAAGAGATTCCGCCCGGACTACCACCAAAAAGAGGGTTCGAACATTCCATAGAACTCGAGGAAGGAGCAAAACCAGTTATCACAACTCCTTACCGACACCCCCACAAGTACAAAGAAGAAATTGAGAGAACTATTAAAGAATTACTTGAAATGGGTCATATTCAACCTAGCAGTAGCCCATTTGCCTCCTCTGTCGTATTGGTTAAAAAGAAGGATGGTACCATGAGAATGTGCATAGACTATAGAGCCTTGAATAAAAAGACAATAAAAAATAGATACCCCATCCCTAGAATTGATGAATTAATGGACGAATTACATGGAGCCAAATTCTTCTCAAAAATTGACTTGAGATCAGGGTATCACCAAATTCGGATGAGAAAAGAAGATACTCCCAAAACAGCTTTTAGGTGTCATTATGGGCATTTTGAATTTCTAGTCCTACCTTTTGGACTCACTAACGCTCCAGCTACCTTCCAATCATGTATGAATCACATTTTCAGACAGCAATTAAGAAAATATCTACTTGTGTTTTTTGATGATATTCTTATTTATAGCAAGACATGGGAAAAACACCTTCAACATCTTGAGGAAGTATTAAGTATTTTGAAAACTGAATCACTCTATGCAAAAATGACCAAATGTGAATTTGGGTTAAAAGAAATCATATACTTAGGACACAAAATCAGTGAAGCGGGTGTAAGTGTGGACGAAGAGAAGATTAAAGCTATTAGCAATTGGCAAACCCCTAAAACTCTGACACAATTAAGGGGATTTGTGGGACTTTGCAGTTATTACAGAAGGTTTGTGAAGGGATTTTCAAGAATTGCAGCACCTCTCACCGACCTAACAAAAAAAGGAGCCTTCACTTGGAATGATAAAGCCCAACAAGCTTTCGAACAACTCAAGACAACCATGAGCACATGTCCGGTCTTGGCTATACCCGACTTTTCCATACCCTTTGAACTCCAATGTGATGCCTCAGGAGAAGGTATCGGGGCCGTACTCATGCAGAAAAAACACCCAATAGCTTTTGAAAGCCGCAAGCTCACAGCAGGGGAAAGACACTACTCCATCTATGACAAAGAGATGCTAGCCATTATGCATGCCTTAGCCAAATTCCGTCAATACTTGGTTTGTGGAAAATTTATTGTAAAAACAGATCACAACAGTTTACGTTTCTTTCTAAGTCAAAAGGATCTCAATGATAGACAACAAAAGTGGGTAAGCAAAATACAAGCCTACGACTTTGATATCGAGTATGTTAAAGGGGTGAATAATGGCGCAGCAGATGCACTATCCAGAAAGGTACACCTAAACAACATCTCTAGTATATCCAAGAGGTGGAAGGAAGAAATTATCAAGGAATATGACCAAGACTCATTAGCAAAGGAGATTCTACAAGGAAGCCCACCTAACGAAAATTTTACAATTAAAGATAGCCTTATACTCTATAAAGGGAGAGTATATTTAACTCCTCAATCTAGATTCAAGAATAAAGTCCTCCAAGAATTCCATGACAATCCTTTAGCAGGACATCCAGGATGTTATAAAACATATAAACATATCAGAGAAAGATATTCATGGAAGGATCAAAAGAGGGATGTGCAAAGACATGTACAAGAATGCATGATATGTCAGCGCAATAAGACTGAACTCTCCTACCCCGCTGGGTTACTCCAGCCCCTACCCATTCCTAACCAAAAATGGGAAAGCATATCTATGGATTTCATCACAGGATTACCTAAAACACAAGGAAAGGACAGCATCTTTGTAGTTGTGGATAGACTCACCAAATATGCCCATTTCTTTGCAGTCTCAACTGAATATAAGGCAATCCAGATAGCAGAATTGTTCTTTAGAGAAATTTTTAGACTACATGGACTTCCCCAGAGTATTGTCAGTGACAGGGACAGTAAATTTATTAGCCAGTTTTGGCAAGAACTCTTCAAATTAGCCGGTACTACCTTAACACCTAGCACCAGCTACCATCCTCAGACAGACGGTCAAACAGAAATAGTGAATAAGTGGCTGGAAGGTTATTTAAGGAACTACGTAACTGGGCAACAAAACATGTGGATCAAATGGCTACATTTGGGGGAATACTGCTACAACACAACACACCATATGTCTATAGGAATGAGCCCTTTCCAAGCACTATACGGATATGAAGTCACATCCTTCGGAGAACCGATCCATCAAGAGAGCAAGGTTCCCAAGGCACAAGATTTTGTTCAGCAAAGTAGAGATATCCTCAAATTCTTGAAAGAAAATATCCAACAAGCTCAAAATCAACAGAAGATCTATGCAGATAAGAAGCGCATTGAAAGAATCTTTGAAGTAGGGGATCTTGTATTTTTAAGGTTACAACCCTATAAGCAAACATCTATAAAAAAGAATGGGACAGAAAAGTTGAAGCCTCGATTTTATGGACCCTACAGGGTTCTAAGAAGGGTCGGGGAAGTAGCCTACGAGATTGAACTCCCTGAGGGAAGTAGAATACATAACATATTTCATGTCTCTAGACTCAAGAAAGTCCTCGGACAATGTACACTACCTTGTGAGGAATTGCCACCCCTAGATGAAGAGGGCAAGCTCACCCTACAACCAGAAATCATCCTTGATACCCGACAAAGGAAGCTACGAAATCGAACCATCTCTGAACATCTAGTGAAATGGAAAAATTTACCAGACGAAGATGCTACCTGGGAAAAAGAGGAAGATCTCAAATTGCTTAAGGACAAGCAAATTGAAGAAGGGGGAACTGTGATGACCCTCAATTAAATTCTTTATAAATCCAATTCATTAGAAATTTATAAAATCTATTGTATTAATTAAATTACAAATATAATAATTTCAATATATAATATTAATCATGAATTTAATGTAAAATCATCTACATTAAACAATCCTTACATTATAAAATAAATATTATAATATGCAATTAAAAATTAATAATAATAAATATATTATAAATTTAATACTTATAATATATATATATATATATATATATATATATATATATATATATTTATTTATACATATATATAATATTAAAACATGAAATATAAATAAACATTATTAATAAATAACTTTAAACACGGTGAATCACGGTGAATCATTAGTAAAAGACGCACCCTAATGGTGCGACTGTTCACAGCCAGGCTGTGAACAGCCGCACCACTAAGGTGCGGCTGTGTGTGGGAGGGACGTGACTCCCCTCCCCACACGAGTATATATTCCTTGTCATGCGGACAGAACAGAAGGGAAAAATAAAGGAAGAGAATAAAAGAAAGTATAACAGGGAAGTAAAACAAGGAAGAAAAAACAAGGAAATACGTAGAAGGAAATCAGCAGGTTGTATACAGATTCCTTTACCAGGTACGATCTGCAGTATAATGTAGTGTAAATAAATAAATATATATATATATATATATATATATATATATATATATATATATATATATATATATATATATAGTGGTTAATATGAGATTTTAAATTCAGAATATATCTATATATATATATATGTTATGGACTTACAGAATATATTTATGAGTATTTGTATATGTTATATGTACATTTGAATTCCAGAAACATAGCATTCTTTTTTTTTGAATAATTGAATCATAGTAAAATAAGAAATTATTGTATTTCTAACTATGGATTTTAAGGCTGGTATACATGTTATTAGGGACCATACGTGTGAATAAAGTATTCACTGAAGGATGGTCTACATATATACATGTTATATTATTATTATGGACCATACGTGTGAATTGAGTATTCGCCGAAGGATGGTCTACTGATGATATGGGCCATACGTGTGAATAAAGTATTCGCCGAAGGATGGTTTACATATCTGGAGGGGACTAGAGGAAATTAAGACCTTTCCCTAGTCTCGTAGGCAATATATATATTGAAGTCAGTCATATGCATATGCGTAGGCTTGGAATGCAATTAAGTTGCTTCCAAGAGATCCTTACGGGTAGTGCTCTAGGGATGACGTGTCGATAGTCCGATTGCTTAGAGGGAGCGAATGTCTCTCAAGCTGGACTTCTGTGAAGCCCGACCTAGGGGCAGCCTTAAGGGTCAAACTTCCCCCACTAACTTAGAGTATAGTATGAGTCATATATATATATATATTTTTTTGGGATATTATGTACTGATGTCGGTTTTGCAGGATATTATCAAAGAAGAATAAGAAGGAACATTACAATCAGCTGCCTCTGAACTAACTGTAGCAACTACTCTGGGAGCCTCAGCCTGCTAAAGCTTAGTGCTGCTGTCCACCAATGGTACCGATACATCCACGTGTCCCTGTGAAATAAGTCCATCATCAGCACTGTGGATAGGACTAGCAGGTGCGGTACTAAATATAGGTAGATCTGCATCATGGGCACCTGTCAGGGAAAACTCAAACTTTCTTCCCTGCAGTCTCGATGTCAGCCTTCTAAAGGCAGAAACCATATACCTCGCTGCCCTCTCAACTGTTTCTGGATCCGACAATCTCTCTACCAACTTTTGTTGATGAAGCTTAAGTTTCTCCATACTTTCCACCAAGGCATTTATTTCCTATCTTTTTCCCACACTGCTACGCCAACTCTCAAAACTAGGCCTCCTGTATTTGTCCATAGCTAGAAAAAGAGAGAGTGCTGGTCACTCTTAATATAACATTAGAATAAAAATGAATTTCATACCCCATAGGATGGTAGGAAATCGTGCTGATACCAATGTAAAGAGCCTGGCTAGCTCTCTTTTGCAAACTAACTTTTTCACACTTTTAATTGCACTTTTTAAATCGTTGTCAAATCATATAGGAATTTTCAATCAATCATACGTGAATTTCAATAAATTTTCTAGATTTTCAATTAAAACAACATCAATTTTAAATTATAACTCCAAAGATAATTATCAATTCAATTCACATGCTTGGCAAATATTTAAAATATTACATTAATAATGAATGTGCAGCACTTTTTAAAAGACCTCAAGAATGCACGCCACCTTGTATGTATTACACATAGCCCCTTGAAGAATGAACAATGGCTGTCAAGAAGTCACGAAGCTCCTAAGGAATCACTCCCAGCCTTCAAGATAAGCCATGCAGCCAATTCTAGAAGTGATGCAACCCTCAAAGACACCTCACGCAGCCATAAAGAAAGGAAACGCTGCCCTCCAGTTCAAAACGCAGTCAAGAATATCAGTAATTTTCTTGATTAATGTTTCCAATGCTCACCAAGTTTCAATCGCAGCTACTGGGAAGATACAACAGCCTTCCAAGAACATGAGATATTCTGAGAAAATCGACCCAAAATTATATATACCTCTGTAACAGCAGCAATTTAATAATTCTCTTCAAATTTGGTAGAAAACAACAACAAATTTGCATCCACAGAATCAAAATAAATTTTCAGAATTCAGTTTGCAAAATTCACCATCAATCAGTGATGATTCAAATTGCCAAAAGAGAGGAATTGGTCCTCAAACCCTAGCCATCCTCTTCACAACCAAATTTTATCAAATGATCAATAGCTATTTGAGAATGAGCTTTCAAGTCCCTTTTTATTCTTTCTTGTGAGAGCTCAAACACAATTCTTACCAATGTGGGATAAATAGATATACTTTTCCTTTTAATAATTCTCCAATAATTTAAATTAATACTTTGGCTTAGGCTTTCATGAATTAATTAAATAAATGGCCCCTTCCCATGATGTCTCAACCCTCAACTTAAGTGAAATTATAAAGTTAAATTATAACTTTATAATAAGTCATTTAATGATTTAATAATAATTTGGCCACCAAAATAATAATAACTCCCAAAATACTTATCCTTTTAATATGTCATCTAAAACAGGAGTCACACCTATTATTTACCCATGTGACCAAATGCACTTTCCAAAAATAGAAAGGGTCCTTCTCGAACAACATCAGGCTTACTATAAATAGTAAACGTGGCAAAAATATAGCAAATGAAGTCCAAATGACGCCAAACGAAAGCCAAACCAAAGCATACTGAATCCTGAAGTAGAAGCCCACTGAAAGAGACCCTCTGTCCATCCTCATTAGTCTACGAGGGTCACATGATAGGCTAATCCCAAGAGCCTAAAAAACGGGGACATTACAAATTTCAAGCTAATTTGGAAGAAGAAACACACAAAGAGCAATTGAGAAAGAAAGCTAAAGTCAAAATGAAGAAGGAAAAGGAGGATCTCTTTGCTAGAATGTTTGTGAACTCTGATGTTGTATGTTTAGGGTCAGCAGTGCCTAAGGCAAATGTTTCATCATCCCAAGACAAGGGAAAAGCAATTGAAACTGATGCTAATATATGCTCAATGTCAAGGATAAAAACCAGAGAACTCGTAGATCAAGAATTTCAAGAAGAGATTTGTGAGTTTGAAAAATATTACACTAGACAAGACTTGTTGACAAGGAAGGCTGAATTGCTTAAAAGGTTACAAGATTTGGATAATTTGTCAAATAAAGTTGTCAAAACTTCTCACTCACAAGCTAATCTAAGCCAAATCAAAGTGGTGTTAGTATGCCTGCTGTTATTGACTTGTTGACTGATCATAAAATAACACAACCTTCAACATCAACTCCTGTAAACTCATATGTGTCAGCCCCTACCTTATCTGTTCCTGTAAATGTTCCAAATTTCTCATTGCCCTCGAATCAGTCAATGCCCTAGATGAATAATCAAAATATCCCAGGTCAAGTTGATTACAATACTTCTGTTGCTATCAATGTTCCTAATACCTCAATGCCTCAAGTAACTCAACCAGTTGTGGCTCAGACAGTGAATCCCCAACAAAATCAGTTGTACCAACAATTGATGCAACAACAGAAACAATATCTGCAAATGTTACAACAACTCCTAGATCTTCAAGATCAACAATGGAATGTTCCAATCAACCCACAAAATCATAATGCTGTTGTAGCTCCACAATCACTGGTTCTGCAACCTAATGTAGCTAATATACCACAAAATGTCCCAAGCCCAAATGCTTGAGTTTATCCAAACCAAAGGGTAAACCAATTTGCAAGACCTCCTATTCATATAGACAGATATAGACAATTGGATTTCATTGGCATTCAAGGATGTCCTAATCTAGTGGATAATGGCATTAGAACTGAATTACCTAAGTTCTCAGGAAGTAATGGACTTTCTGGTGAAGTTCAGATTAAACCGTTCTTGAATGTCATGGATAACTTTGAAGTAGAACACGAGGTTTTTCTGATGGAACTGTTTATGCAGTCATTAGTAGATGATGCAAGAGATTGTTATAGGAGTCTTCCATCAGTGGTTGGAATGACTTTCAGAGGGTTTTCAAAGAACAATATGGTGATCTTACTGACCCAAGATTCAAGTTAGGGGAGATGAACACTATTCAAAAGGGACAAAATGGATTGATTACTGATTTTAACACAAGGTTTGTCAAAATTTTGAATAAAATACCACAACATTTGAGACTTAATGATTCAATGTGTCTAATCTTCCATACGAAAGCATATGACCTGTAGTTGGATATGAATTGAGATCTACAGAACCTCCTACCCTTAGAGATGCCTTCAATGCAACACTTAGCATTGAAAATGTTAGGAAAGTCGCTGGAAAGATAGGAAAGAGGGAAAATGTGAAAATACTACAAAATCCAAAGGGACTTAAGAACAAACAGCCAAAAGAAGAAGATAAGGCTGATAAGCTTATGAGTGCAGTAAAGGATCTTAGTTACGGAGTGGCTAAGAATGAGAAAGGTATACTTTATGACAGGCAAGGGTTTCAAAAACATGATAGGCTTATGAGGTTACATGACATGCCTTATCATACCAATTGGAAGGATGGAAAACTAGTACAAGAGACCCAAAAGGGTTCATCCAGTAAAGACACCCCAGATCCTCTAAAGAGGCCAAGTGCAAATGTGGTTGTAGATACTCCTTGCTGTATGGCATGTCAATTGCCACATTCTCCTTGGCAATGTGTTGTTGCTCAGTCTATTCAAGAGTCTGAGGGATCATATGTAGAGCATGATAAGAACGAGGTAGAGGATCAAACAATAAATATGTTTTCTGTTGGATCATTTGAAGTTGCAGATTATGATTCTTTTGAGGATGTTGGAAATGAATATAATATTGAGAATCAGAGCAGTATAAGACAGTTGCAGAAACAAGTGTTTTCGGACTCTGAAAGTGATGAAGATGCAAGAATAAATGTTGTGAATTTTAATAGTGAAGACATCGGGTTGAGAAGACCCAGTGAAGAAGAGATAACATTTCTTACAATAGCAACAATTACTCAAGCAAGGAGTAATTATAATTTAAGAAATAAGGTTGTTAATTCAGATGAGGGTAAGCCTGGTAATTGGTTTATAAAAGAGCAAATAACTGCCCCAAAGAATCCTGAAGTAGTTAATACAAAAGAAGATAAAAGTAAGGCATCAAAAACATAGAAAGTGCAGTTCAATGTGTCAAATAAGGAGACAAAGATTGACAGTGGGGAAATGGAATCAAATGTGAATAGTACTCTTAAAACTTCTTCCCCCAGTGAGAAGAAAAGTGATGCTAAGTTGGAAATGAACAAGACAAGTTCCCAAACTGTTTCAAATATCCCTGTGTTTGACATGATTCAGACCTTATCACAGATGAAATTTTTCATTCCTTTCTTGGAAATTATGAAAATAGAAGAACAACGAAGTGCATTTGTTTCTCTGTTCTCAAATGTATTGAAAGCACTAATAGGTGGTCAAAAGGATACTGCAAGTGTTGTCAAAATAGAAGAGATAAAAACTTCTGAAGTGTATGTAGGCAATACAATAAGAATCCATCTCAGGTAGATCCATTCTATGTCACATTATTAGTGGACAACAAGATGATAAGGAACTGCATGATAGATTCTAGAGCTGCAGCAAATGTAATGCCTTTTGGTGTGATGAAGGAATTGGGCATGTGGGTGGATACATCATATGGAAAATGTTATGCCATGGATAATAAAGAAGTACCAGTTATTGGAACAATGAGAGATAAGGTGAAAATTGCTGCTTTCCTAGAGGTTGTATGCGAAATGGACATCATTGTTGTAGATATCCCACCACAGTATGGGATGTTGTTGTCAAGACAATGGGTTGCTGCAATTGGAGGTAATGTGTAGTTGGATATTTCATATGCTACAATTCCTGTGAATAGCAAAGAAGTCAAATTGCTGAGAGAACCAAGAGCTCCTATGGTTGTAGAGAGGGTTGATCCAAATGAGATGAAATGTTTATGTGACATAGATATGGGGAATTTCAGAGTTGAACAAGTGGAACCATTATTAAAAAGTATGGGCCCAATTGTTAATGAGATCCAAAAAGAGAAAAATGGGATGTGGCAAATGTTCTTTGATGGTGCATGCTCTAAAGAAGGCTCAAGTGTTGGGATTTTGTTCATTTCACCTTCTGGCAGAACCTTCAAATATTCATTTTTGTTGAGTTTTGAGTGTACAAACAATACTGTTGAGTATGAATCCTTCCTTTTAGGTTTGGAGGTTCTAGTGAAAGATAAGATTTGAGTGCTAAAAGTTTTTGGGGATTCTGAATTAGTAGTTTCACAGATAAGGTCAAAGATGCTTTAAAGAATAAGAGACTGAAACGATACAAGCATGCAGTTTGGGATTTCATAGAAGTATGTGATGCTTTTTCTATTGAATGGCTAGATAGATCCAAGAACATAATGGCAGACTTTTTAGCAAATGTTGCTTTGAAAAGTGGCGATGCAACTTTGGTTGGAATATCAAGGGTAGAGGTAAAATCCAGACCTTATGTATCAAATAACATTTATGATTGGCAGGTGTTTGATGATGATGATATCCTCAAATTTATTCAATGCATGGATCAATATGAATCACAAGAAATTGACTTAAATGCATTTTTGCAATTGGTGGATGGTAAGGAAACAGTTTTTTGGGAATGATATGGTATAGTTGAAGACAAACAAGATTCCCAAAGGTATGGTTGCATTGGAGAGAGTATTTGATGGTAGTGATAGTCATGTTAACAAGACAACTTCAGTGCAAAAGGAAGACTTGGAGGAGGTGAATTTGGGGACCAAGACATCTCCTAAAATGGTTTACATTGGAAAGAAAATGAGTCCTAATGTCAAAACAATGCTCATAGCATTGTTTAGAAAGTACAAACATGTTTTTTCTTTTCCTACAATGACCTGAAGGCTTACAGAGAGGATCTCTTCCAATATGAGGTCCCATTGAAACCAAATGCCAAGCTTTTCAGATAGAAGAAGAGATCCATTAACCCTACATTGGCTCCAAATATGCAAGAGGAGTTAATGAAGCTTAGAGATTGAGGGATAATCAAGCTGATTAGGCGTTCATTGTGGGTTTCAAACTTAGTGCCAGCAAGGAAGAAAATTAGAAATATCAGGTTATATGTTGATTTTAGAAATTTGAATGTATCTTCATTAAAAGATGATTACCCACTCCCAAACATGGATGCAATACTTCAGTGAGTTATTGGGTGTGAATTATTGTCTATGATGTTGATTCTTCATAAATGACTAATCTATTTTTTTATAGAATAAAATAAAATTAATTTTTCTAAAGTATAAAATATCGATTCCAATGGATGGATGGGTTCTTAGGATATAATCAAGTAAAGGTTAAGGAGTCAAAACAGTACAAGACAACATTTACCACTCCTTGGAGAAAATATGTATATGTGAGAATGCCATTTGGACTTTGCTAGCGCAATATTCTAGAGAGCTATGGATTTTGCATTTGCAGATTTCATTAACATTATTATGGTAATATATCAAGATGATTTAACTATGTATTCCAAGAAAATAGGGGACCATTGCTCACATCTAGAGAAGGCTTTTACTAAGGCCTTGGAAAATGTTATATATAATAAATCTCTAAACCCAAAGAAATGTCATTTTTTAGTGACTGAAGGGAAGTTATTGGGCCATATTGTTTCCAAGGAAGGGGTGAGGATTGCACCTAATAGGGTGACTACTATTGACAAAGTTCCAACTCCCAAGACAATTAAAGACATCAAGTCATTTTTTCACCAATTAAACTTTGTAAGAAGATTTATTTCAATTTTTTCTGAAATAGTTAAGCCTTTTGCAAAAATGTTGAAAAAGGGGGCTAGGATTGACTGCACTAATGAAGCAATTGATGCTTTTGTAAGTATGAGACAATCAATTAAAGAAGCCCTAGTGTTAAAATCCCCTAATTTTAGTAAACCACTCCAAATTTTTTCATTTGCTTCATTTCATACAATTGCAGCAGTGATGCTTCAAAAGAATGAAGAAGGCTTTGAGAAACCTATCTCTTTCTTTAGTAAATCTCTCCAAGCAGCTGAGTTGAAATATGACACAGGAAAAAAGCAAGCTTATGCACTCGTTAAAGCAGTAAAACCTTTCATACCATATTTGGTAGGTGCAAAGGTCATTGCTTATGTACCTAATGCTACAACGAAAGACATATTAGTTTAGCTTGAAGTAATTCACAGAAGTTGTAGGTGGATCAACAAGATACAAGAATTCAACATTGAGATCTAGATTACAAAACTGGTGCAAGGCCAGGGCTTGGCAAGGCTGATGGCTGAAACAAATTTAGAACTGTCCAAATAAACAATGTGCAAAGAGATGATAAAATGGTAATGACGATTGAAAGGCAACCTTGGTATACTAATATTATATATTTTTTGAAGAATATGAGATGCCCTGAAGACATGACTGATAACCAAAGGAGATTTGTTTGAGAACCCTTCATGATTATCCAAATTGCTCTTGATATCTATCTGCCAGTGGTGACACTATTCCTAAATGAACTTGCTTCAATACCAATTTATGGGCGCACACTTTTATTGAGAGGCTTGAGGGGGGAGAGGGTGGGTTTGGGGGTGAATCAGTATAAGGCAATCTTTATTTAGAACCTACTGACCACAATAACAACAAACAGACAAGATTCACACAATTAAGAACACAAGATTTATGCTGAAACCCTTTTGGCAAAAACCACGACAAAGGACTACTTGGATATGTTGTCCAAATCTAGCAACAACAAAAATAAATGATCCTACAATATTTACAAGCACCAACCTACTAGAGAGTAATCCCCAT
This sequence comes from Chamaecyparis obtusa, assembly GCA_027943335.1. Classification (NCBI taxonomy): domain Eukaryota; kingdom Viridiplantae; phylum Streptophyta; class Pinopsida; order Cupressales; family Cupressaceae; genus Chamaecyparis; species Chamaecyparis obtusa. The sequence goes on from BSBK01003925.1 coordinate 1,033,564, forward strand.
ACTTGATACTAACCTAGCAAGAGACACCAATCTCTTTTCTTAGGAGGCATCAACCTCTTTTGCAAAATTTTACCTTGTGGTTGTTTCTTCAATGGATGATGAACATGCTATTTTTGGAGTTTCACACTTTAGAAAATTTTCTCAGTATTAAATCAGCTCTGCATTAATTTTTTTGTACTTTATATTCGAATGAATAAACATTTTTTCACACACCTCTGCTTGTTTCAAGTATGCTTAGACTTAGATCTATTTTTCTTTTCTTTTCTCTCACATGATAGAATATATTCACACTTTAAAAAATGCTTCTCCTATATATATTACTCTGGACACCAAATTTCAATGCAATAAAGTATAAACACATACGTCAGATGCCCTTTTCAAAAATATTACAATTAACATGTAGGCTAAACACATTATTCTCTTTTCACCTTAGAAAAATTCTGACTTAGACCAAACCAGGTTCACCAATGGGGGGGTGAGGGTTGCCTCTACCACATGCAAAAAACAAGTCATTTCTTCAACCATCGACCTCCAAAGACATAGAGCATTTAAAAATTTAGAGGAATTATCCTTTTGGCATATTTGGGATCGAGGTTTGTCCTTACCTTATTCCAAATGAACTCAAACATGCGAAACCAAACAATTGATTAGTCGAGCCTAAACCTTAGTAAAATCTTTAAGAAAAAGACAACATTGGGGGTTGGATCTCCCTCTTCCCACTTACCAAAAAATGCATTCAACACAACATCAAGCACAAAGTCTGAACCGTAGATGAAAAACTCAAACTTCTTGGTGAGAAGTTGTTTTCTCGTGAGAAGTTTTTTCTTGCAAGTATTTCTAACTTTTACTTGTAGAAGTTTTGTGAAAAAATCACCTAGAACTCAGTGAGTCCAAGCCATTTTCTTGGCACCGGCTATATAATAGACTTTTGATGTCAAACAAAAAGAGTTATTTTCTTTTTACCATTTCTTATTTGTTGTTCAAACCACAAACACCCTTCTAAGGTATTGCAAGGTCATTTCCAAGGATTTAAGTTGATTCAAAGAATATTTCCAAGGGAGAAAAATGCTTCAATAATGAAGAATCCAAAGGCCCCAGGACCATGCAAGGGGCATCGCCCCTTGACCCCCGCTTTTGAATTTAAAAACAAAGAATAAATTGATGGGGATATCACATCAAATTAAGTTGATGTTTTTATACCCACTTTATTGAGTTTCCCCTGTTCTTGACATCTCCCCTTCCCCCTGTCCCTGACAGGGGGTGGAACATTGTTTTATATTCTTTGTGTTGCATCTAGGTTTGTAGAAACTCAATAATGGCATTTCCTAAGTACTTGAAATTGCTTTAGATTCTAATGAACAAGATTTAACACTATTTTTTCTAGGATGGAGGTTGAGCCACAACTAGTTGTGCTGAGTGAGGAGGCACAACCATAGTAGACTCCTAGGACTAGACCCTCTACTCCTCCCTTAGTTTTACTAGCGCTGGAAAGAGTAAGAAGTAAATTGTTTTGATGTTGTATTTACTTATAGTTTTACAAAGATAATCTTCTATTTTAATTTTGCTTCAGACTATCAGGCTACTTGCATCAACATTCTACATGAAGATGCCATATTGTACCCAATTTGTATTTAAATATATCTAGACTTAGCTTGTTTCTTTTGTTTACTCGTTTACTGACTCATTAGATACATCTCCTCATTGAATTTTGCAAAAAATAGCATTTCTAATTATATTTAAGAAATTTTTTAAGTTGTTGAGTTTTTTGCTGAGTTTTCTCCGAGTTCTTGTCCAATTTTTTGCTGAGTTTTCTTTGAGTTCTTTCTAAGTTTTTTTCATGGGCCTTGGTGAGAAGTTGTTGAGTTCGAGTATTTCAGCTATGGTATGAACAACGATGAACACAATGCTATTGGGATTCGTCATCTTGGGGTTCACCATACCATGTTCCATCGATCTTTAAGTTTAAACAAGCGAAGGCAGATATCTTGCTCAACAAAACTTTTGCTTAACCACCTATTTGCTCCACCTCAAGAGAAAAAAAGTCTATTTGCACACCAAATGAGACATAAAATCCAACATAAGTCATTTTAAAATCACTTTTTAGGGTTGCAACTATCTTTATTAAATTTACAAAAGAGAAAGTGTTTGGCATCACTTTTCCACCCAAGCCCATGCATAGTTCACCAATATTCGGCCTAGTCCAGCCTAAGTTCAAACTGGGTCTAGCTAGATCGAATTGGGCGTTGTGGCCACCAACCTTGTCTGTACCCACATATAGACCAGCTCCGGACTTAGACCCGGTTAAAACCAGACTAGCACTAGGGACCTAGACAAGCAAACTAGACTTCTTAGCTGCCAAAGCACTCTGACATCCCATCTAGGGTTCTGATTTTAGCCTTGACCTCCTCATAAAGTCTATGTACTGTAGCTTGAAGCTCATTAGATTTGTCTTATTAACTTTTTTCTTTTGTGCCCTTGAGACCTTTGATTTGGAGATACAACAACCTAAAAGGAAATCCACCATTGTTTGATTTAGTTTTTTTCCAAGCTTTGCATTTTTCTGTTATCCGTCATTCCATACCTCCTTCTTTGTCCCTTGCAATTTGTTTATTTTTCTCCTAAAGTCCCACAACTCTCATACTTCAATGACCCAACATCAAACATAGCGTATCTTTCTTTAAACAAATTGCTTCCTTATAAAGTCCAATTAATGCTACAGATTATCCTATCTTTTTAGGTCTCCTTCTTGCAACCTATAAACAAGGAAGAAATGTGCTAAGTCTGCAATAAGTGACAATTTTATCCTTTTCTTTCTTTGTCTTTTGTGTAATTTGTCTATATCTGCACCAAGCTGTTTGTTTCCTTTTTTATTTGACTTGTCTTTTCTGAAGACTCCCCTAGCATTATCAGATTTCCAGTCCATTAAAATTCATTTGACTAGCTTTTGGTTTTTTATTGTGTAAAAAACTTTTAAGCATCAACGTTTTGGATCACACTCCGTGAGCCATGATCAAGATGTAAGAGAATGCAAGAGATGCAAACAATGCAAGATTAGCAAATAATCACCCCACAAGAAATAATGTCTTAGGCATTAGGAAGCAATTACAGGAAAGTCATGACCCCTTAAGTATTTCATATTTGAGAAATATATTACAGCTTGGGAATCTTTAGAAAGCTTCAGTAACATTCCATAAAAATGTTTAATGTTCTTCATTTAAGCAAACAAGCACACAACTCAAAACTTCCACGGTCCACCAAAAATCTGATCTGCAAAATTGATATCTCAAGGTGTAGCTAGAATGAGGGTTTTTGTCTTCACCAAACCTTCAGCACTTGGATGATCCTTGTGTGGAACCACTCTGGTGAAGCACAAGGGTTTCCGTCCAAAGCTCCAAACCTTTGGCGTTTTTGTCTCACCGGCTTTTGGCCCCAAGCTAAAAACTCAGAAATCTCAGAAAATAAAATATTATCAATCTTCAATATCTGCCAAATGAACCCCCAGCCTCCTTATATAACCTCTTTCAGGAACTTTCCAGAAACAATTAATTAAAATCACTTTTTAAGACTTTAAAAAATAGAAAACAAATGTAAAATGAAGAACTTACCTCTAATGCAGTGGATTTGATTTCATGGTCTCCTATTTCAACTGTTGCTCCTCAACACAAGTTTGCAAATGCAAAAGTGAGAGACTTTTTCTTTCTTGTTGTTTTGATGAATGAATTAGGTTTAAAAGTTTCTTAAAGGGGTGGGGAGGTACTTCGGGGTCAGCCCATCCCTTTTTTATAAAATTTAAAAATGTTCTTTTTGACAACACATGTTCAAATGTTGTTAGCCATCCCATGATGTACCTTGTCACTTTTGGGATGTTTCAGAAAAGTTCCCTATTTTTGGCAATGAAAGGGGAAGGCGAGGGAACATTTCCTAGGCATCCTCAAATTGCCAAAACTTCTCTTATAGGAAATGGGGGTACCAGAGCAGGGGATGTAACTTCGCTAACCACTTGTAGAATATCTTGAACAAGAACAATAGGGGTTATAGTGACATTCCTCTAGGGAGACCACTTTAGAAAGACTTTGAATGTGTTATTGAATTGGAGAAGGGTGATAAGCTCATCATTGCCACCCCCTATCGCCATTCTAGAAGGCATAAGGAGGAGATTGAGAAAGCAATGAAGGAACTTGTGGGCATTGTGCACATCAAGCCTATTTGAAGTCCTTTTGCTACTTCTATAGTCCTTATATAGAAGAAAGATGGCACAATGAAAATGTGCATTGACTGCAAAGTTCTGAATAAGAACACCATAAAATATTGATACCCAATTTGTAACATTTGGAGCAATACAATCTTATGGATGCTGATAACCAAGAATGTCACAATTCCTTAATAGTTAATACTTAGAAGATCACCCAAGAACTTAGCAGCTTCAAACCCAAAGCAGCAACTGCTTAGTAGGCACTAGTGGATGGAGCCAATACGGGTCCACAAGGACAGCCACCTCAACAATAGTCGTTATTCACAAATTATTTAAAATTTTTTAAAGTCTCATTGTAGTAAACTTTCTGATTATATTTGAAAGCCTCTTGGATGGTTAGATGTGGAAATCTTTAAATACATAACCAAAAGACATTGGAAAGAATCAGAATTTTGATTCCCATCATATTTTTGTGATAGTGAGGCTCGATCAAAAGGAAGAAAAGGATAAAGTTTTACCCATTTTGAAAGGAGCTTGCAAATCTATGTGTTTGGAAATTTGGATGTCTATTTTATGATATTTATTGTGATTCTATGTGCTTCAATTTATGTCTGGTTATCATCTTTCTGTGTGAGCGTGGTATCCATTTACTACGTATTCACTTCTTGTCTCGTTGTGGGGAAATATTTCATTTAGAAGGTTTGTATTCATGTTTATTTAAATTTCTATCTGTGTGTTGAAGTTTTGTGTGAAATTTATCATTTTCATACAGTTGTAAAGAAATTCTCAGTGCATTTATATCATGGCTATGGATAAATGTCACTTGCCTTTCCTACTTTCTAGTTAGAAGCACACCCCTTTTTTATAATTTTGAAAATCTAAAAATTTCATTTGAAAAGGGAGTTCTACCTTAAGAAAATTCAGAGGGAAGTTAATCAATAACTTTCCCAACTGCTGATTAATAGTTTGCCTTTTTTATTTGGGAAAAATAGAGTCAAGAAAATCATTTATTTGAAAAGGACAAATTTGTTAACCAACAATATGAAGAAATGCTTAAGTGAAACATCTAGGCTTTGGAAATGATATGTTGATTTTGAGTTGGTATGACATGGGGTTTGCCATGGTGATTTAAAACAGCCATTGTTGGAGGACTTATCAAGGAAGTCACAAATGTAGGAAATTGTTGCTACTTATTGAATGTTAATCATTTTTTTATGCCTATGTAGAAGTTCTTTGTGGAGATTAAGTCTCAATGGGTTCTTCTAAGGGTGAGAAGATAGGTAAATGTTTGCATTCTTTCTTTGGAGGAAAGCCAATGACTGTATCAAGGATTTAGATATACAAATGGCTGAAAACAAGTTGAATCTAAGATTTATAGAACATAAGAAAATTAGGATTAATGTAATATGTTGTTTAGTAAAAAAATGACTGTCCACATTAAACCCCATGCTTACTAGTATCAATGGTGTTGACATTTAAGCTTTTAAAAGTTTGAAAGTCTATATGTAAGATTAAGTCTTGTCTTTCTACTAGCCAATTATCACTGAGTCCTTATTATTGGATAAGTTCAATCATGGTATGTGTCTTGAAATTTTAGCCATCCTAAGCAATAGATGGTTATAATTTCTAGAGAGATATCTTACAAGAAAATGATTTTCTTTGCATATTTTAGGGTATTGGAGAAAAAACTCCTCCCTTCTCATGGATATAGGAGTCAGGAATGAAATATTACAGAAACAAAGCAATAAGACAAATTTTATGTTGCTTAGAGGTGTGAAAACTGAAAAGATATGCCCATCTTGAATAATTTAAAAGATTCCTTCTGGAGTTCAGTTTTGCCTCTCTATAGACTTATAGCTTCAACAAAACTATTTCCTGTGGAGTCTTTTAAAAGCCTGCTATACGTGTGTGAATCATGTAAAATGGCTCTTATTTGCTCGATATGGGATTGTTTATATATTGTTCCCAGACGAGTGTAATAAATAGTACACTAACTAATTTTCATTTCTGGCATAACATACAATCTTTGTAATATACCTTCCCTCTCTCTCTAGATCTGAAGGCGTACATTTTCAGAAGTTCCTGAGAAAACCCATGGAGGCAATACCATTGAACAAGATGTAATTTCATCAGCTCTGAATTATCTTGTAAATTTCAGTAATCACACGTTAGTTTTCCTTTCAATTATTGATATTGAAAATTGATGTTAAATTGTTTCTGTAGATAACAAGAAGGTTTATTTATGATCAAGGTAAGACAGTATCCGAGGTTGTACAAGAATGGACTCTGAAGCTTGATGCTGGTGAAATTGGTAAGGCAGTTAGAAAAGGTTATTCTTGGTTTCCATGTGGTTAAATCTCCTTAGATTTTTTCATACAGATGGAGCATGTCTTGTTTCCAAACAATGTATTAGAATGAGGATAAAAGTAAATGTTAGAATCTAGGATGCTTTGTGTGTTGATATGGCTGCTATTTGTTTTTCATTTGTTGTTTGTGAAGTTCAAGCTTTCTGCATCATTCTCTGCATAGTTTAAACCCTACTTAAATCTTATGATCCAAAATTAAACTTGGATTTGACTTGTTTATAGAATTGAACCCAAGAAAGGAGATAATGGCCTTTTCTGCTCAAACTCATTTTGGTTTATCAAGCTATAGTTTCTAGGTAATATTTGTATAAATTCGAATATGATCTCCTAAATTTTTACAATATGACAAGGAAACTGGGGTTCAGCCTAATGTTTTGGCCAAAATGACCAGAAAAATGGATAACTTTGCAAAAGGAAATTATCCTAGCTGGAATGAGTTTAGGTATTTAAAAGAGATGGCATTGATCTTTAGTCATAGCTTCCATGCAAAAGTAAAGACACTCCAGAGGGAGGAATTCTCTCTTGTCCCCTATCATTTGACTAGCGCAACCACTGTTAATATACCATTGATTCCCCTCATTTTGAGCATGAAAGGTGGTTTGTAACATAGAAATGAGACTCGGACTCGGGAAGGCTGACCCGAGTCGAGACTCGACAAAAAAATGGCAAGACTTGGCAAGACTTGGCAAAATACAAGTTTCTGGTGCGTCTCGCCTAGAGAGAGTTATTGGAGAGTCCTAGGCGCTTGGGACTTGGCTAGGGTCACTCAGTTCAGGACTCCCCAAGACTCAGAGAGTCCTAGAACTATGGTTTGTAAACGCATGTACTTCTCTTTTTTCTTTCCTTGCTCCTAGGTTTTTCATACTTTCGTATTTTCCTCCTTTTGTTTGGCCATCGAACACTCTTTATTTTCTCTAGGTGGTCCACAAAACCACTTTCGCCAAAGCATGTTGTATGTCCAAAAATGTTGCACTTATAACCAAGGTTGCACAGAGACAGGGGTGTACTTGGAGATAGTGCTATTTTTTTGTCAATATAATTTAATAATTCATAGAAAATCTGAAAATATAGTGGACTGTAACTATAATTTAATGATACTTGGAGAGTGTAATACCATAATCCCCTACCAAAATGAAAATCCCCACTCATTTCCATTGTTACAATTGCTCTTTAATTCTTAAACCTCAAAATGGCATCCAAACCATTAGATCTTTGACCACTAAACTAGAAAAGTCTCTGCAGAAGTCTCTTGTATGGGAGATGCATCCCAAGGGGTCGGGGATGCCTCTCCATTCAACTATGCTTATAACATATTACATTATAATCCATTAGAGGAGAAAATGAGTTGTTCCTACTTGAGAACCCATAAGGACTTCTAATCTTGTTTGAATCAAAGTTTCTTGTGTGTGTCGTACAATCTATTGCTTTCTGACCAAAATGATTACACAAAGAAATAACCAAATAAAGAACATTGAAACCTGGTCATGTGCACTTGCCTTGGAGAGAAGAGTTTTTCAACTGTCCTTTTTACCTTTTGGAGTGCTTGATTTCTACGGGACATGATTCTCTCTCTTCTTGTGTTTTTCAATTTTTATACAACTTTTGAGAGCATTTGTATAGCTTTTTTGGTTTTTCCTTGTTTGCCTTCTTTGTTGGCTCTTTGGGATTTTGATCTTCTTTAGTAGTCTTTTGATTTTCTTCATAACCAAGACATGTTTGAATAAATGGTAACCTATGTCCGTTGATGATATTATCTAAGATCTGGGTACTCTTTTCAAACTTGAGACTTTTTTTTAGCTTCGATTTTTTCTTCCTAGTTCCTTAAGGAAACAATTTCGGACTCTAACTTCTCATAATTTTATTCCTTTTTCTTAAATTGAATTCTTACCTCATCTTTAATCCTTTTTTCTTATTCAATTTGAATTTTTAGATAGATGATCATCTTTTCAGATTCTTAAGGCTTTGTGACAATTCTACATTAGATTCATTGTCCACTTTAAGCTGTAATTTTTGTTTCAAATTCTTCTTAAATTCCTTTATTTCACTTAGGGCACAAATGAGTTCTTCCAAATCTACTTCCCCATCTATTTCATTTTTCTCTTCCCCATCTAATCCCTCTTCTTTTTCTGTGCCTTCATTTTTCAAGGTATCATCTTTTGTTTCTATTGCCATCAATAAGTAGAATCTCTTCTTTATCACTACTGGAGAAACTCTTTAGATGAACTACTTTCCTCTTTTGAATAGAGCCTTTTCTTGTGCTTGTGAAAGCTTTTCTTTTCTTCATTTTGGTCCTATTTGTAGTCCCTTTTATGTTGATGATGTTTGCTATCTTTCTTCATGTTATGCACTTCATTACCATCACTACTATTTTGATATGGACATTTAGGAGAAAATTTCTCCACAATTAAAACATTTAAAGACAGCTCATCTTTATACATGTCAAATCCTTTCTTCAGCTTCCTCAGAAAATGAGCTTCACCTTTGTCTCATTCATCATCAAAGCTATCGGTTGGCTTGGGCTACTTATTTATCTTCTTTTCGGCTTTGAAGGTCGCCTCTCAATTCGATGATTTCTCCTTTTTGATCGTCATTTCATATGTCACGAGGATCTCATGAAATTCATCCATTGTGAATTTATCTAAATCCTTTATCTCTTCAATAGTTGAAACTTTAGCATCAAATGTCAAGGAAAGAGACCTTATTAGTTTTTGCACAATCATTTTGTCTTCAACCATCTCACCAAGACTTCTTATGGTATTGACAATTTCATCCACATGAAGCATATAGGCCGCATTGTTTTCTTTGTCCTTCATTTTTAAACTCCCAAATTGTCTTCTATGGGTTTGAAGCTTTTAGCTTTCCTCAACTTATGTAATGTCCCCAATTTTTAAGTGACAATTAATTAAATTGATTTTTATTAAGTTGTCAAAAAATAAATGAAATATTCAAATGATGACTTAATATTAGTTAATTTAATAAAATAACAATAAAAAATAAAATATTAAATAACACTTTATTAAATAAGGTTCTCCCAAATGAGCGTAATATTCTAGATGCTTCTTGGAGTTCTTTAGCTAGGAGGAAGAAAGAATGCTTTTTGGATTTGATAACTTGTATGAAACTTTGTATAAAGTAAATCTCGAAGGACAGAAACTTTTAGATTGATAGAAGGGTTGTACAAAAACCTAGCTCTTTCAAAGGGGCGGACTCGTGACAACTCATGATAGAGTCTATACATCTGTACCAAATTTGTGAAGCTTCAGTTGGAGCCAAATTTGCAGTAATAAGGATATTTGCAAGCTAATGTATTTTGTATCTGCCTCCAAATAAGGGATATTCTATTCAAAATCAAATAAAGTTTTTTTGCTTGGAAAGAATAATATCAATGAACGACATTATTCATTTGGCATTTAGAAATATCCAAATATTTGTAGCTAGGCGAATTGTAATATCAAAGGCATAATATTTTGTGGGGCCCGATCTATATGCTATGAAATATTGAAATATTTGTAGTTTTCAAATAGAAAACTAAAAGGTATATCTTACCAAGGGAGACACTTAATATTTTTTTCAAACTTTCTTTATATATTTTAGGGTTTAGTTTGCTGGATAGCCACTACCTTCCTTTAATCGGGTGAAATAATGTTATATCTAGGTGATTTAAAATTTGCAATAATACTTTACGGAATAAATTATAAACATTGGAAGGAATATATTTGGGTGAATATTAGAATCATATTAGTAGTTCGACTAATGTTTGTGTAACGGTTCTGACAGAGAGGAATATGAAACGGCTCTAACTGTACAGTCCAATCATTTCCGTCTCTTCCTCTTCCAGGCTATTCTTGTCTTCCATTGAAAGCTTGTTATTGAATATGTAAAAAGCCAATGTGTGCTTGTTGCTGTTGTAACTTTTCATAATCTGAATAAGAGATTGTCCTCTGCTTGAAGAGTGGATGTAATCCAGAATAGTTGGATGAACCACTATAATCTCTGTGTCTATGTTTTGTGTTTTTAATCTTTTGTCTTCTGATTCTGTTTTAATTATTTTCGTTTGCAATTTACTTTCAACAATTGGTATCAGAGCTAGTGAAGCTCGTTTGATTTTTCTAGAAATCGGTGAGGTTTTGCAGGCGCCATGGATGAAGTAGACAAATGGAAGATTGAAAAGTTTTTAGGGCAGAACTTTGGATTATGGAAAATACAAATTGAATCTCTGCTTATCAAGCAGGATTTGCAACTCGCATTACTTGGAAAAATGAAAGGAAAGGGCTCAATGTCGGATGAAGATTGGGAGAAGATCGATCAGAAAGCAAAGGCAAGGATTTTCTTATCTTTATCAAGCAACGTGCTCTTCAACGTTTCGACAGAGCTGACAATGAAAGACCTATGGGATAAGTTATCCTCATTATATGAGATAGCTTCAGCATCGAACAAAGTATTCATCATCAAGAAATTATATAATCTGAAAATGAAAGGAGTGATATCGAATCATCTCAACGAGTTCAATATTTTAGTTACTCAGCTGATTTTGGTTGGCATCACATTAGATGATGAGATAAAGGCGATCTTATTATTATGCTCACTTCCGAAAAGCTAGGAAGGAGTTGTAATGGCTGTGAGCACTTCAGTTCCAGCCAAGAGCAAGCTGAAATTCGATGAAGTCACAGCCACATTACTTAGTGAAGACATGCGAAGAAAACATCAAGAACCCTCTTCCGGTGATGCTCTAACAGCTGTGAGAACAAGCAATAGAGGGAGAAGTTGTGAGAGAGGAAGAAACAATAATAATAACTATGGAAGAGGTAGATCGAGTCATCACTCAAAATCGAGAGGGAGAAATGGCACATGCTGGTTTTGTGGAAAATCTGGACACACAAAGAAGGAATGCTGGAACTACAAAAAGGCTCAAAATAATGTTATCAATGCTGGTGTTAATGCTGCAATTGATGGAACTTTGGTACTTGCTGCTGGTGACACGGATTCAAGTTTGTGGGTTCTCGATTCCGGTGCCTCATTTCATGCAACTCCATGTCGGAGTGCTTTCACAAATTACCATGAAGGTATGTTTGGCAAAGTTTTTCTTGGGGATAATAAAGAATGTGATATAGTCGGCAAAGGGGATATCTTATTATCACTGAAAAATGGAAGCAAATGGATTTTAAAAGATGTTAGGCATGTTCCTACACTTAAGCATAATCTGATTTCTGTTACTCAGTTATATACACAAGGCTGCAATGTTAGTTTTGATTTAGCTTCTTGGAAAGTGTCCAAAGGTCAATTAATTTTAGCAAAAGGGCAGAAAAATGGAAGTTTATACACATTAGAGTGTAATGGTGAAGTGGGAGCAGCCATGGCAGTTGCGGATAGCAAAGCCGAACTTTGGCATAAGAGGCTCGGTCATATGAGCAAAACAGGTCTTGAAGTTATGCTTCGAAGAGACCAACTTTCGGGTCTAAAATCGGTTGATTTGACATTGTGTGAGCATTGCCTTTATGGCAAACAAAATCACACCAGCTTCGTAAGGATGGGTCATGAGAAGAAATCATCTCCATTGGAGCTCATTCAGTTCGATGTTTTCGGTCATACGGAGGTAACTTCTATCGGTGGTGCTAATTATTTTGTCACATTTCTTGATGATTGCACTCGCAAAGTTTGGGTTTATATGCTACATAAGAAATCAGAAATTTTTTCAAAATTTAAAAGCTTTAAGGCTAAGGTGGAAAATTAGATTGGAAGAAAGATAAAATGTTTACTAACGGACAATGGTGGTGAGTTTTGCTCTTCGGAGTTTGACCAATTTTGTGCAGATCATGGTATTCGGACGATTAAAACAGTCCCGTATACACCTTAAGAAAATGGTGCAGTAGAGAGGTTGAATAGAACTATTTTGGAGAGAGCTTGGTGTATGTTGTCTAATGCTGGTTTGGGGAAAGAATTTTGGGCAGAGGCATGTAATACAGCGGTTTATTTAATAAACCAAGCTCCTTCATCATGTCTAGATTTTGATATTCCGGAAGAGAGGTGGGCTGGTAAGAGAATTTCTTTTTCTCATTTGCGTGTTTTTGGATGCGATGCATATGCTCACATTAATAAAGAGCAGAGAATGAAATTGGATTTTAAATCTAAAAGATGCATATGTTTGGGGTATGGTGAGGATGAATTTGGCTATCGTCTATGGGATTCAATCACCAAGAAAGTGATATGGAGAAGGGATGTTGTATTTAATGAGAAATCATTCTCAGGCTTGCAAGTTCAGAATTCTTCTTCTGATGAATTTATTAAATTTAATCTGTCTGATAATGGAAATTGTATGTAGAAAACCTCCCGAGTTACCTTTCATCCCTCTATAGCTATTGCACCTACCGGATATATCAATCCCTCCTCTCTCTATAATCTAATGCCAATTCCTATATGCACTCAGCCTACCATTGTTTCAACAACGCCTATATTCACTAATCCCACATCTATGCACAACATTCCTACTACGCAGGGAGTAGGACACAGTGAACTCCCATGTCCTCTATTCTACGTCACCCCTTCACACATTTCCCTTGGCGGTGACTATTATTTAGAGCACCATGCTCTTTTTCCATGGCCCCCCTCTCCATCGCAATCCACAGCCATCCATACACCCTGCGGAAATTCACGGCAGGGCATATGGCAAGGGAAATGAGCCCTTAGTCCATTCTCCCATGCTGGACTCTCTGTCATGGCCTCCTCTCTCACGGGCAGAGCCAGCTTCATAGCCACATTCTCGTAAGGACCCCACCTTGCAGCAGACGTAGGACAGGGAATACGCTCCGCACGGTGGACCCGAGCCTTTGGCTCATTCTCCGCAGCAGCAGTCACGTGAGGAGTCTGCTCACCCACATGTGCAACCTTGTCCACAAATAGGGGACTCTTCTACATACCAACACCAGCAAGGAGAAAATTATGTAGTCCAACACCAACATACTGGTTCAAATACCGAAGTTGCACATATAGAGGGTTCTGATGTTCACACAAATCAAAATATTAATTTACGGAGGTCTACCAGAGAGAGGAAACGCCCTCGGAAGTTTGACGATTACGAACTCTTATGTTCTTTGTGCTCTGATCAAGCGGAGCCCCAAACTTTTAAACAGGCATGTTCTGATGTAAATTTAGTGTTCTAGATGGATGCCATGAATGATGAAATGGAGTCTTTAAACATGAATCAGACATGGGATTTGGTTCCCCTTCCGCCAAACGGTAAAGCTTTGAAAAATAAATGGGTCTATCGCATAAAAGAGGAAGACAGAGGACGAAAGAGATACAGGGCCAGATTGGTAGTGAAGGGATTCACTCAACAGAAGGGTGTGGACTTTAATGAGATTTTTTCTCCAGTGGTTAAAATGCAGACCATTCGTTTGGTACTTGGCATGGCAGCAGCATGGGACCTCGAGCTTGAGCAACTCGATGTCAAAACAATGTTTTTACATGGGGACATTGATGAAGAGCTATATATGGAACAACCGGAAGGCTTCGTCAAATAGGGGCAGGAGCATTTATTTTGTAGGTTAAAGAGGAGTTTATATGGGCTGAAGCAAGCCCCTTGTCAATGGTATTTAAAGTTTGATAATTTCATGACTTAGCAAGGTTTTACTCACTGCGAATCAGACCCATGTGTATACTTCAAAAGGCTTCCGATTGGTGAGTTTGTGATCTTGCTATTATATGTTGATGATATGTTGACTGCTGGTAACAGTATGAGAGTCATTCATGAGTTGAAGACACATTTGTCTCTTCGTTTTGCCATGAAAGATCTAGGGGCAGCAAAGACTATTCTTGGGATGGATATAATCCAAGATAGACATAGGAGAGAAATAAAGTTATCTCAAGAAAAATACATTCTCAAAGTCTTAGAGAAATTTAATATGACAAATGCAAAATCGGTTGCCACTCCATTGGCTGATCATTTCCGATTGTCTTAAAAAATGTGTCCTACTCAAGAAGAAAAACAAGAGATGGCTGGTATTCCTTATTCTTCAGTAGTTGGGTGTTTGATGTATGCCATGGTTAGCACACGTTCGGATATTGCTCAAGTAGTGGGAGTTGTGAGTGGTTTTATGAGTAATCCTGGTAAAACTCATTGGCAAGTAGTTCAATGGACTCTTTGGTATTTGAGAGGCACTTCCTCTCATGTTTTATGTTTTAACAGTAAGGCCCCTTATATTTGCGGATATGCTGATTCTGATATGGCTGGAGATTTAGATACAAGGAGGTCTACAATAGGCTGTGTTAACTTTTGCCAGAGCAGCGATTAGCTGGACTTCTTGAAAGCAACAAGTGGTTGCTCTTTCCTCCACCGAGGCTGAATACATTGCTCTTGTTGAGGGAGCTAAAGAGCTAATATGGTTACAACGATTGTTTGGAGAGTTGGGATTTAAATAATCCACATTTACTCTATTTTCTGATAGCAACAGCGCCATTCATTTGGCCAAAAATTCAGCTTTCCACAGTCGCACAAAGAATATTGAGACAAAATTTCTCTTCATCCATCATGCTCTTGAAGAGGGAAGACTACAATTAGAGAAGATTGACACGAAGGTTAATCCGGCTGATGTGTTCACCAAGGTTGTACCTCGAGAGAAGTTCGAATTCTGGAGAGCTTCTCTCGGTATTGTCACTACGTAACCATAAGCATTCCAAGTAGGGGACATCTCTGTGCAACACTGATTGGCCTTCAAGTGGGAGATTGTAACAGTTCTGATAGAGAGGAATATGAAACGGCTCTGACTGTGCAGTCCAATCATTTTCATCTCTTCCTCTTCCAGGCTATTCTTGTCTTCCATTGAAAGCCTGTTATTGAATATGTAAAAAGCCAATGTGTGCTTGCTGCTTTTGTAACTTTTCATAATCTAAATAAGAGATTGTCCTCTGCTTGAAGAGTGGATGTAATCCAGAATAGTTGGATGAACCACTATAATCTCTGTGTCTGTGTTTTGTGTTTTTAATCTTTTGTCTTCTGATTCTGTTTTAATTATTTTCGTTTGCAATTTACTTCCAACAGTTTGAAGTCCAAATATTAATGCTGTGAAATATTCGAGCCAACCCATTCACGACATTGGAGTTGGAGACACTACCTCAATTTGGGTACGCTTTATTCAGTGAAGATATCATATTTGGCATCTGTAAATGGAGCTTGTTGCTTATTGAGATTCATAGAAGAAAAATATTGGGGATAATACAGAGATTCAGAGGCTGCAACCTAGATTCCACCTGTATTTCGTGGGTTTGTTCAGCATTATTTGGGCGCACATAATAATGGTATTCTAGACATGGTAATTTTGAGATGTGGAGTTGTTATTCCAATCAGATGCTAATTCCTCCTCACAAATATGGTTGTTGAGATTTGAAAATATTTTTAATAGATCAGTTATGAGGGTACAATCAATTAAATTGTGTAAGAACCCTTCACAGGTTCTAACTGCTGAAACTGTTTTGTCTCAATATTTGTTTTGAAAGTTTATAATTTTTTTGAGGTTTTCACAAGTTTTAAAGAAAAAAGCAAATATATCATAATCTGAAATTCAGAAACAATTTGAAATACTGTTGCAACTTCTATTTATTTTCTAATGAAATACAAGTAAAAATCCAGACAGTCCTTTATTGGAAAATGATCACCAAAGGCAACTCTAAAATACAAAAAAACCTAGAAGAGTTCACTAGCTGCTGCAGGAATCTTTTCTTCCAACTCGGTAATGCCTAATCTGATCCAACTGCTCCTTTCTTAACCTTCAACTAGCAAACATGCACCATATATAATTTATTTGATTTTTAGATAAAAATTGTAGGCCTTGGGATTAGTGCCATTCTTTGCCTGTAGATTGCAATTTCTTGTTGTGGTTGTAAATCTGAAAGAGGATAATGGCTGCAACTTATTCCTCCATAAACTGCAATAAAATACTATCTTTATCTGCCTGTTGTTGAAACTAATACTGTTGAAGCACAAACAGTCTCTGGATGAAACTCTCTGAAATTCTAAATTCACTAGATATTTCACCAGCTCAAATGGATACACATAGAAGAACTACGTTTTTCAATAGCAAAGTTGAAACCCTTCTCAGAGCTTTGAAATCACAATGATCAATTTGAAAAATAACAATGGATGCCTTCCTTCTTCCCCCAACAAGCATAAATAGGCTTTCCAACCCTAAATCGCAATTCCTTGAAATGCTGCAATTTCTTTCTTTAAGGCATTAAAAATGTTAGCAATGTAAGTTGTCATTAGTGTAAATCACAAACACCATTCCCATCGGTAAAGGTTCACTGGTAGTCCACTCACATTACTTTAATGGCACTGGTAGACTAAACAGAGGAGATGTACCGGTAGACCAAGCAGAGTGCATAGTATTGGTCGTATATTGCCAACAGGGATGAACCAGGTATAAGAGTAATACTGCTCATAACTGCATAAAGATCCGTACCAGATTTTGTGGAGCAATTTGAGTTAAAACCGGATTCTATGGAGTAGTTTGAGTTAGCTTTTTAACAGGAGTTAGCTTTATTTATTACGGATATTTTTCAAGGTAAATTCTAGATCAGAATGCAAAGTTCATGATTTAATGTTGAGTTTACAGCCTGGCGGTTCTATGAGTTAAGGGTTTCATTAAGATGAACTCTTGTATAAATACAGGTCATAGGATGCAAGAAAAAATGTTGTTGAGAGTTGTTGAATAGAGAAAGCAAAGAATAGATATCTGCATAGAGATCACAGTCACCAGAGGTGAAAGACAAAGAGGCAGAAAAGATTCAATAGCCAGGAAAGCTGGAAAACAAATCAACAGGTATGATCTAATCAGACAATCAGTGTCAATTCAAATCATTGCTTTTATAATGTGTGAAAGAAAATTGAAATCCCTCTATCAGGGTGAACCCTAATCGGTTCTTTGTAAAAATCCTTTAACTGAGTAACATCTTTGTTGATGTTGAAAGTCCTCTAACCAAGCAACTCCTAACAGAGTTAAGATCTTAATTGATCTTCTACCAAATCCCTTAACCGGGTAGCACCTTCACCAGTGCTTTGTAAGCTCCTAATAGGGCATCTTTTTTTTTGTAGTAGTGAAGTTGTGAGCTTTGTCTCACCGTGGTTTTTTCCTTCTAATCGAGGGTTTCCACGTATACATCTTGTGTTGATCTGTGTGTTTTTATTTATTCTTATGAATGATTGTTTATATTCTGTTTATCAAGGAAGAATAATTGAACAAGTGTTGAATTGTAATAGGAACAAGTATTTACTGATTCACCCCCCTCTCAGTAACCGGTTAGGAATAACAATTGGTATCAAAGCTAGAATTCTCTCTCTATAAAGCTTAACTGCTTGAGAGAAAGATCATGGAGGGTTATAGATATCAGAAACAGCTTGAGGAAGCCAACAAAATCATTGCCTCTCTAGAGAATAGGCTGAGAAGATCACTTGCCAAAAGGAAGGAGCTGGCTCTGCAATTGAATAAGAGTAATGAGAGTATTGATGAACTCTCTGGGTAGAGTGGATCTGATGAAGCTGAGGAGGCAGTCTCTAAGCTCATGGAGAGAAACCAGATCCTAACCGGTCAGATCTCCAACCTTAAGAGGGAGCAAGAAGATAATGCCCTAAGGATGACTGAACTGATTGAGAAAAAGAGAAAAGTTGAAGATGAAAGAAACACAATAGTCAAGTCATTAACAACCTCTGAAAAAGCAAAGAACCGAGCAGAGGAAGTTGTAGGGGAAAATGATCTTGTCATTCTGCAACTTCAAGAAGACATGCAAATTGTCACCCAAGAAATTGCTAACATGCAAAAGGGTTGGCATGATAGGGATGAAGCATGCAAAAGACTGGCATTAGAGTTGTATCAACTGAAGGAACAAATGAAAGAACTTGAAGAAAGAAATGAAACCCTAAGAAGATACAAGGAGAGCTTGGTCAAGCTTGATGAGCAACTCAAAGCTCAAAGAAAGCACAAAGATCCCACCAGTCTTGGATTCACCAATAAAGACACCAAAGAGATTGGCGAGTCTTCTGGAGCTAAGACAAGCAAGAAGGATAAGAAGCCGCTGGCACAAAGAGGTAAGAAGACTTTTAACACCTCTTGTAATCATTGTGGGAAACCAGGTCATAGAACAAATGACTGCAGGAATGCACCGGTAAAACCAAACAATAGTTACTGCAAAAACTGTTGCAAGTATGGTCACAAGACCAATGAATGTTGGTCAAGCCCCACAACTGTGTCTAGTGGAAGCAGGGGAGGCTTCAAGGGCTACTGCTACGCATGCAATAAGTTTGGACACAAAGCTGATGAATGCAGATCAAAGACAATGGCATTCAGATCCCCAAGACCGGTATTCACCAAGAGAAACAAGAACCGGAGCACAACCAATTGTGCAAACTGTGGGATGCATAGTCACAATGACTCTTGGTGCACATCAGCCAACAATAGAAGGGTGAATCCATGGAAGGAAACTGGGATAGTCTGTTACTCCTGCAACAAAGTAGGACACCTAGCGAAAGAGTGTAGGAACCGGTCAATGAGAAAAAGGAAAGAATCGGTCAAACCGGTAGAGAAGATCTATTCTCAAATGAGAAAATCAATAAGGAAGAGAAGACTAAAAAAATAGTCAAGAAGATTTGGTTCAAAAAAGAATCAAAGAGCTTTGTTGAGGAGAAGACAGAGGAAAGATCATCATCTATTAATGGTGATATTTCTTCAGCAAACTGAGCCCTAAAGGCTTAGAGGGCACCAGTAGACCATCTACCGTTCTCGATAGAACTGGTGAGAATTGAACTCACTCAGTCTACAAGGACAACCGGACAAGTATGCTTTGATCAACCGGGATAAGCACAACCAAAATAGAAGGAATACCAGTTGGTGAAAATGAAAAGAAAAGTTAGGTAAGGTAATTAATGTTGTAGCCGTTTAACAATAGTTACTGTTAGGTAATTACCGTTATGCCCTAACTCTATAAAAGAAAGGAGAAATACTCATTGGTTTCACTTTTCTATCTTTGTGATTAACGAATTCTTGTGCTGAGTAATATTCTCACACTTCGATCATTGTGAGCTACTGTTTGTAATACCGATCAAGCGAATTTCTCTGTTAACCGGCTATCAAGAAATGGCATCATCATCCCCTACTATGAAGCTGATCAAGGGAAATCAAGCATACTGACCTGCATATGATATTGCGATGGTTCAAAATAGGGAAAACAACATGGCTGGTGCGCTATTGTCTATGCCAAATGGAGTCCTCTTGACCGAAGACATCACGGCATTCATTCACACTAAACAGGAAGAATTGGGCGAAACTTATATTCAAAGCGAGTAGCTCGAGTTATGTGAAGAAGGGAGACTTCGTGATAAGTATGCAAAGCTGGTATCATCTGGACTTATCAATGGAGTATGCTACCCGACCATCTTCTAAGAAGATTGCATTTGAATGGTTCTAAGCCATCTTCATGAATTGAGTTTTTGACTCAATAAAGGTGTATGCAATCCGATCACTAAAGAAGATCTGCATAGAGTGACCGGATATAGTGACTGAGGGGAAGCAATAACCCTAAGGACTATCTCCAATGCCGTCGTCAATAAACTAACAAAGTCAAGATCTGATGGTCGACTTATGATCGTGACCGACATTGAGGATGATGAAGTTTGCTTTGCATCTGCTGTGATTTGCTACAAGGTTTACTAGTCAAGCAATATAAATAGCATACCAGGTGGAGAAATTCATGCCGCACACCGGATAATGCACGATAATGCTCAATACGACATCTGTGGGATGCTTCAAGGGAAAATCTTTGAAAACATGAAGAAGCTCGGAGTTGTCAAGAAGAAATCCATGAAGTATGGAACCCTACTGGTATTTCTGTACTTCTACTATTTAAATTCAGAAAAGTGACTTGGGGGACCGATAGACTGGTCATGCATCAAATCAGTGAAATGGCCAACCAACTGGGAAACAAGTTAGGTAGAGTAATGACTGAACACTTTGAGGCATTTCAACTATGAATGCATACAAGAGAGAGGGTGCTGTCAACCATTGTTGACGAATACAAAGACGATGTATGCTTTCTGGTTACCACTGATAACTGCATAATTCAAGCCGTGGAATTGAGAACCATGTACGCTCCTGAACTAGGCTACGAGATCACCTCAAAGATTGCTAAGGCATATGTAGATGCCTTGACTGAGGCAGCTCGATCTCTTTGCTTACCGGTTCGTTACCCACGAAGAGATCCAAGAGAATTTGAAGAAAAGGGCACCAATCAAGAACGTGTATGTCAAAAAGACACCCACGCCAAAGAAGAAACCGGTCAAAGATCAACCCAAGGCTCAAAAGAAAAGAGCAGAACTGGTAGCAAGCACTCAAGAGGAAGATCCCGAGGAAATAGAGACTAAAGACACTGTTCCTTTAATCAAAAAGAGGAAATCAGGAAAATTGGTAAAGGAGGATCCACCTACAAGTAGGAAGCCCACAATTGATGAATTTGTGGCAGGATTGAAAGAACTTGGCGGAATGGCTAGTGTCAAAAGAAGATATGATCTAGAAAATGAAGAAGATAGAAGGAAAATTGAAGAAGCGGTAGTGTATTGCCTCCATAAGTTTAATTTGCAACCTGCGGAACTTCATACGACATTGTCTAATGATCTTCTAGAAATTCTTGTAGCGAGATGGAAAGCTTCAATGGACAGAGAAAAGGAGTTGAGCTCTGCTAGAGGTTCAGGACCACCTCACTCTAGAAGAAGCCACTGAACAAGTTGAACTACATCAGCAAGATTTCCTGACAAAGAGGAGGATCAGTCGGATGTTGATAGGAGAAGCTGACAAGGTTCATAAGGAAGGAGTAGCCATATGGACCAAACTTCTTCAGACCCAGCAGCAAGCAGAAGAAGCTCGACAAAGAACCACAGTTCCACTGGTAAAGGAAAAGGAGTGCTTGGAGTTGAAGCACCAGTCAAAGAGAAGAATCCTACAGAACTGGTCATCGTCGACATCACCGATGATCAAGGTAGTGATTCAGCATGCCCAACTGTTCCTAAAGGTAAGACTCAAACTATGACTGTCAATGATATAGTTGATGAGGTGATGGATTTTGGAGAAGTAGAGAATGCTGCTAAATGGTATAATGTACTAGAAGAATAAGATAAACAAGCTATAATTATAGCTCTAGTGGAAGCTTTTATGGATTTTCATAGAACTCTAAGGGACTATAGGTCCATGTTTCCCCCTGAGTTAAATTCTAGGCTTCAGACCAAATGGAGAACCGGTCTAGGCACAAACACAAGAATAAATAGGGAAACACTATTAGAGGTCAGACCTGGTCTCAGTGAAGATAGAATAAAGCTTCTACTGGAGGAAGAAGCAATGAACTTGGATACCAAGTATAGAGTTGCCAAGATACTAAACAGATACGAAAATGAAATCTATAAAGAGACCCTAGACTATTGGCAATAGTACAACTTCAATGCACTTGAGAATTTAGGTCCTCAAGATCAAATTGAACAAGTACAAGCACCACTTGTTCAATTCACTACTCGTGAAGAACCTACAACCGGTAAGGTGAATGTTCAAGCAGAGGAGTTCACATTTGGTGAACAGATAAATGTTGAATAGGTAGTTCCCCTAGTAGAACAAGATCTGGGAAATGATATTCCTATGGGAGAGTTACATACAACTGAAGAGCAGCACAAAGAAGAAATCCGAAAGTTCATTTTCAACAAGAACACGATGCCCCACTTGAAGTTGAAGTGCAACCAGAAGAAGAAGCTCAGAATAAGGAAGAAGCACCTGCCAAGGAAGACACACTTGAAGAAGAGGCGCAACTGGAAGATGCAGCTCAACAAGGAGATGAAGAAAATAAGGAACAGGAACAAGAAATTCCTGTACACACCGAGCAAGCTCAATCGGAATAGGAGCCCAAGAAAAAGGAGCAAGCAGATATACCAAGCTCCTCCTCATCTAAAAGAAAGTTATCATTTGTTGAGGATAAAGAAGCCAAAAGGAGCAAGGCCACCAATACAATGGTTGACATCAGCAAAATGTCAACTAGGCAGCTAAAGGAGCTGACCAAGAGGAAATAGGACATGGTCCTGACCACTGTCAAGAATATCTTATGCAACTTTGTACCTAATGCTGACATAGATGAAGATGAACCTATTATAGATCAGCTGGAAGTCTTGGCTCAAGCAATCAGTGATGACCTGACAGATCCAGAAACTATAGCTATAGATCACTATGAGAAGAAGAGAATAGAGATTCTCCACAAACAAGTTGAAGATATCAAGGTAACTCTGTCATCCAACTTAAGAGTTCTTCAACAACAGATCCAAGTTGTAGGAAGTTTGATGATAAGAACTTCCAACTTTGAAACTTTCTTGCAAGATCTGACAGAGAAGTTAGCAAAGACTTCAGAAGACATTAGAGCCTTGTCTTCTCAATTTGACATCAAAAATAAGTCTATAACAAATTTTAGCAGAGAAATGACAAGTCTAGCTCTAATTCTGAGAAAGACTGCAGAAGGGGAGAATAAGAGAATCCAAGACATCATTGGATTTCAGTTATTTTTGGCCCTAACATTTGACTCCATGCAACAAACTGCAACTTCTATAGAAATTCTAATCAATGAACCGGATTATAAAACTATGGAGGATATGGAGAATATCATTGTTTCTCTAAAAGCAATCCAAAAGAACATTGAATATGTAACTGGTCAATGGGCACCGTTTCTTCATTCTGCAAAGAATATCTATAAGGATATCTTCACCAAGCTACAAATGTGAAATCCTAAGTGAAGCTTAACCCTTTCTCCTATGGAGGCAAAAATGGGAAGAAGCAGAAGAAATGGGAAGCAAGACAGAACAACTATAGGAGAAGCTACATGATAGTAGAGCTAAATCCCTTGGACAGGGGAAGCAATAGTCAAGGGTAATTCTGCAATCAGAAGAGAGAAGAACTGAAGTGTACAGTACACAGGGTAGTAGTTTGATCAAGGACATAATAGCCACAAAACCAGAACAGGAAGTGTGCCACCAAAATAAACAATAGGGAAAGGAAAGAGAAGTCTACAGAACAAGGTATAAATTATGATAAGTATGGTTTTGAGCATGGTTTTTCCACCAATG
The DNA here is from genome assembly GCA_027943335.1 of Chamaecyparis obtusa. NCBI lineage: Eukaryota > Viridiplantae > Streptophyta > Pinopsida > Cupressales > Cupressaceae > Chamaecyparis > Chamaecyparis obtusa. Next base: position 1,057,247 of record BSBK01003925.1, read on the forward strand.
ACAAAGGGGAAGATTGTTAGAAATGTAAGTTGTCATTAGTGTAAATCACAAACACCATTCCCACCGATAAAGGTTCACCGGTAGTCCACTCACATTACTTTAACGACACAGGTAGACTGCACCAGTAGACCAAGAAGAGTGCATAGTACCAGACGTATATTGCCAACAGGGATGAACCGGGTATAAGAGTAATACTGGTCATAACTGCATAAAAATCCACACCAGATTCTATGGAGCAGTTTGAGTTAGCTTTTTAATAGGAGTTAGCTTTATTTATTATGGATGTTTTTTAAGGTAAACCTCAGATCAAAACACAAAGCTTTTTGCTAGTTGCATGATTTAATGTTGAGTTTATAGCCTAGCGGTTCTATGAGTTAAGGGTTTCATTAAGATGAACTCTTGTATAAATACAAGTCATAGGACACAAGAAAAAGTGTTGTTGAGAGTTGTTGAATAGAGAAAGAAGAGAAGAGATATCTGCAAGGAGATCATAGTCACCAGAGGTGAAAGACAAAGAGGCAGAAAAGATTCAACAGCTAGGCAAACTGGGAAAGAGATCAACAGGTATGATCTAATCAGACAATCAGTGTCAATTCAGATCATTGATTTTATAAGGTGTGAAAGCAAATTGAAATTCCTCTATTAGGGTGAACCCTAATCGGTTCTTTGTAAAAATCCTTTAATTGGGCAACATCTTTGTTGACGTTGAAAGTCCTCTAACCAGGCAACTCCTAACAGAGTTAAGATCTTAACTGATCTTCTACCAAATCCCTTAATCGGGTAGCACCTTCACCAGTGCTTTGTAAGCTCCTAACAGGGTGTCTTTACTTCTGCAGTAGTGAAGTTGTGAGCTCTGTCTCATCGTGGTTTTTTCCTTCTAACTGAGAGTTTCCACATATACATCTTGCGTTGATCTGTGTGTTTCTATTTATGCTTATGAATGATTGTTTATATTCTACTTATCAAGGAAGAATAATTGAACAAGTGTTGAATTGTAATAGAAACAAGTATTTACTGATTCGGCCCCCTCTCAGTAACCGGTTAGGAATAACAAAAAATATAATCATTAAATAAATTTAATGATTTAGACTTAGGAAAATGTGCCAATAAATTAATATATTAATTTGGCTCCCTTCATGATAATTAGCCCATCACTTAAGTGATTTAATATAAAGTCAATTTACAACTTAATATTAAATCCTTTGCCATTTAATTAATATATAACCACTGAAAACTGAATAACTTCCTAAAAAATGTGAATCTGGCTTAACCGTCTGAAACTGGAGTTGGCATAATAATTTCCCATCTGATCAAATAATATTTATAAAAATAGCAGGGGTCCATCTCTATGACTCTAAAAGTTGTTAAAATTAGCAAAACTTAAACAAATGGAGTCTAAAACCTCTCCATACCAAATCAAAGGTACAGGGCTCTGAAAAAGTTAAACCATCAAATAAGCATATCTCTTATGTGCACAAATTGATCCTCTATCCGTCTCTACTAGCCTACGAGGGTCCAATGATAGGCTAATCAATAGCTAGAATGATGTCTCTAGGTAGAAGGGGATATCACAGTCCACCCTTCTTGAAATTGCTTGTCCTCAAGCAATCTCAACTTTGGATGCTGTAAAATCTCCTCGCTCTCCCAAGTGGCATCCTCAACCGGCATGTCCTTCCATTTCACCAAGTACTCCTTGATGGTACACCTCCTCAAATTCCTTTCCCTGAACTCAATGATAGTCTATGGCACTAAAACCAACTTCCCCTCATCCAAGGGTGGAAGCACTGTAGAAGGAACAATCTGGTGTCCTAACACCTTTTTGAGACGTGACACAGGAAAAACATTATGGACTATGCTCTCTGCCGGCAAATCCAACTCATAAGCCACCTCTCCAACGCTCCTGATCACCTTGAAAGGCCCATAGTACTGTGGTTTAAGTTTCTCGGCACTACTTTTTTTAAGAGTGGACTGGCGGTAAGGCTGCAACATCAAGTATACCATATCCCCTACCTCAAAGGTCCGCTCAGTCCTCTTCTAATCTTCATACTACTTCTGTTGACTTTGTGCCTTTGCAATATTTTCCTTAAGACCCTTCACAATTTCTTGTCTCTCCTATAACAAATCTCTAGCACTAGGCACTCTACTATCACTCAGCAACAAATCCATGAAATTGGGTGCCTCATACCCATATAATGCCATGAGAGGTGACATTTGGATAGACATGTGATAAGTGGAATTGTAGCAATACTCACATAGATAAATCCACTTAACCCAAGCCTTTTGCTGCCCTGTTATGTAGTTTTTGAGGTATCCCTCCACCCATTTGTTGACTATCTCAGTCTGTCCATCTATCTAGGGGTAGTAAGTAGTACTTGGAGTGAGCTCTGTCCCGCACAATCTGAATAACTCCTACTAGAAGTGACTCATAAACCTACTGTCCCTATCACTAACTATGCTCCGGGATAAGTCATACAACCCGAATACCTCCCGAAAGAACAACTCGGCCACCTGCACAGCAATGTATGTAGCCATGATTAGAAAGAAGTGGGAAAACTTTGTAAGCTGATCAACAACATATATGCAATCTTTGCCCTGAGCTCTCGGGAGTCCTGTGATGAAGTCCATAGACAAGCATTCCCACTTCCTATCAGGAATCGAAAGTGGCTATAACAAACCGGCTGGGTAAGAGTGTTCTTGCTTATTCTACGGGCAGGTGGGACACGCAGTATGTTTGGGGATCTCATGGGCAGGGCTCTCCCGAATTCGAGCTTCTCCTTCTTTGTATTCTTTGTATTCTCGAGGGAACTCGTTCGGATCTTCCTCAATCTCTAGCATATTACAAGATGGAGGGAATAATTCATAGTCACTCATTTGCCAGTGAAATAGGCCATCCATGGACTTTGTATCATCCTCCAATTTTAGTACCCCTTCCTCATTCGGCTCCATACTCTCTTTCCCTTCATCTATTCCGTCATCGGATTCCAAGTCTGAGGAGGATGCCATTTCTTCTCCTACCATCTGTGTTGTGAGATCGACCAAAAACTTCCTCACCCCTTTCTTGAATGATAGCATGTTTCTTTTCCAGTTGTGGTTTGCTTTGGCATCCACCAGCCACCCTCTCCCTAAGATGTCATCGTACCCTTTCTGCTTCAGAGGAATTACTACGAAGTCCAAGATGAACGATTGTGTCCTGATGGTTACTTGTTGTGCCATCAAGGTTCTAAGGGGTTTGATGCCATGTTGGTTGGCCCCTAGTAAGTTGAAGGTCAGCGGCCACACTATTGGTTTCCCTAGACTTCCAAGTTTCCTTCAGTAGAATGTTCACCCCTGATCCACCATCAACAATTGTGTTAGTGAGAATGGTACCCAAGATGTCTAAATGAATCTGGCAAGTGATGGAATGAGTGGATAAATGGGACTACCATTTGAGAAGAATATCAATGTGAGGATGAATGAGGATGGAATCAGAGAACTTTTTGAAGGAGAGCATGCTTTGACAATCGGCTTTTGCATTTGGTTGCATTCAGCCTTTGAAACGTTTGTATGAAGGGAAGCCGTATGGGAACAAGTCATTGAAGACATTGTATGGGATGCATTTAATGTCAGCCCCACTGCAAATAGGCTGTTGTATCAATTACCCACTTTTTCTGCCTATCATTAAGATCTCGTAGCCTTAGGAAATGTTTCAAGTTGTTATGGTTTGTTTTTAATACAAAACTTGCTGCCCACTAAGTACTACTTGAATTTGGCCAATGCATGCATTATGGCCAACATTCCCTTATCGTAAATGCTAAAGCTCCTCTCAGATTCCTTGAGCTTCCGACTCTCATAAAAAATTGGGTGCTTGTCTTGCATAAGCACCGCTCTAACCCCCTCTCCAGATGCATCACAATGTAGCTCAAATGGTTTGCTAAAATTTGGTAAAGCTATCACTGGGCAAGAAGTCATCAACTCCTTGAACTTATCAAAACACTCATGTGCCTCAGGAGTTCACAAGAACACCCCTTTTCTCATCAAATCAGTTAGGGGCGTTGCATGCTTGGAATACCCGCTAACAAACCTCTTGTAGAACCCACACAAACCCAAAAATCCTCTCAACTATGTAAGGTTCATTAGAGTAGTCCACTCAATGATAGCACAAATCTTTTCAGGATCCATGTGTACGCCTTGTGCATTGATAATGTGACCCAAATATAATAACTCTGACAATCCCATCACATTTTGACTCCTTTGCGTACAAGGACTCTCTACTCAAAATACCCAACACTATGTCCAAGTGTCACAAGTGCTCATCCCATGTTTTACTATCAACAAGGATGTCATCAAAGAAGACCAATACAAATTTCCTCAACTAAGGCTGGAAGCCCTTGTTCATTGTGGACTAGAAAGTAGTTGGAGCATTAGTTAGCCCAAATGGCATAACTACAAACTCGAAATGACCACAATGACATCTAAATGTTGTTTTCTCTACATCCTGCTCTCTAACTCGGATCTGATGATATCCTGATCTCAAATCAATTTTAGAAAAGAAACATGAACCGTGAAGCTCATCTATCAACTCCTCAATCTGTGGGATGAGGTACCTATTTTTAATGGTCTTTCTATTCAAGACCATGTAATCAATGCACATACTGAGCGTGCCATCCTTCTTCACTAATACCACTGAAGAAGCCAAAGGAGATTTACTTGGCCTAATATGGCCCATGGGAAGTAATTCCTTGATGGACTTTTCTATTTCATCCTTCAATCTTTTTGGATTCTTGTATGGTATAATCATAATGGGTTTGGCACCCTCCTCCAACTCAATGATATTCTCAATACCTCTATCAGGAGGACTAAATGGTGGAATATCACTTAACACCTTACTATGCTTGATCCTCAGCACCTGTGTGTCTAGATGATAGTCCGAATGTTGCCGCCCCTATGATGGCATCAAAGTGCAACGGGCTGCCCACTCAACCTGGTCATGTCTCAACAAGCTCCCCATGCATCTACAAGACATCATCCTAAAATCATTGTCATAGATGGCCTTAAGTATATGCGTCTTTCCATCCAATTGTAACTTCATCTCCATGTATCTCAACTTGAGAGTGAACACTCCAATGTCATGCAACCAAGTCATACCAAGTACTAGATCTGTATCACCCATGTTTACAACATAAAAATCAGCTTTGAAGTCAAAGTTATCAATCCTTAGGGGTAGACCTGTAATCTTCCTATCACATTTGACGACGTAGCCATTAGCTACCCTCCCTCTTAGACCCTCAAACTACTTTGTTTGGATTCCACGTCTCTCAACCAGCCTAGAATCAATAAAATTATGAGTGGCACCCGTATCGGATAAGGTGATAACTCGCTGCTCTGCCAATACTCCCCTCATCCTAAATGATCCCTCCTATTGCACACTAGTGATTCAGGCCTCCTTATGTCTACCCTCAGTCTTTTCATCACCTATAGGGCCATCTAGTTCAACTTTTCCTCACCCGTGCTTTCCTTTTCTTCAGTTGATTCCTCATTTTCAGATTGTTGGTCCGAATTTTCAGAATCAGAATCCTCATAATAAGCCCACATAAACCTATTTTCTTTGCCCTTGGGTCTTAAAGGACAATCATGGTTTATGTCATAAGGTCCTTTGCAATAGAAACACAATTTCTTCTTTCGCAAATCATTAAGTGTTTCCCTGTCAAGAGGTGCAAAAGATTTCTCTATTTTCGGTTTTAAATTCAATCCTCTTTGGTTTCTTAAAGAATGACTTATTGTCCTTGTTGGAGGAAGCTGCCTTGGGCTGAAATTTATTCACTGGGGCTGCATGTTCCATGCTTCTAGCATTCTTCATAGCATCGTTCAATGTGAAAGGATCAAAAGCCTTTACCCACCCTCTAACTGGTTTAGCTAAGCCTTCAATAAATAATACTATCAACCTCCTCTTTGATATGTTTGGCACCATAACTGAGGACCACTGAAACTCATTAATAAAATGCTCTAAGCTCCCTATCTGTTTGAGTTGTGCCAGGTCTCTAAAGTAGACCTCTGGATCTTTCCTGTCAAATCTCTCAACCAATATGTCCATGAAGTTCTGGTCAAAAGTCACTTGGTTGTGCTGAAGAGTGATCAACCATGATACCACCAATCCTGTGCTACTCCGTCCAAATGTAAAGTGGCATATTTTATTGCCTCAATCTCTGTCATAGGCCTCAATGCTAGAAAAGTATCAAGCTTGTGGATCCAAGCTTGCGCTGTCAATCTACCACTACCATCAAAAGTAGACAAGAAAAGCTTTCCTGTAGCAAGCTTTAGTTCATTATTCTGCCCCCAGGGTCTCTTGTCCTATCTGACTGCACAATAGTGTTCTCTCATTTGGTTTAGAAACCTTTCAAAGGTCATCCTTTCTTGTAGATGTGGGACCAATAGTTCCCACTCATCATTTGCAGCTATAAGGATGTCTGCAAACATCTCATCCCCAACTTCCTCTGCTAGATCCTACATTGGTTCCTCCCTAACAAAAATAGGACGTGTGGGCCTATCTGCTATCCTAGAGTGTGTCCTCTGTGCTCGTGGAGAACCTATAGCACTCCTATTATCCTCCTATTCTCGATCTTGTCTTGCTGGAGGGTACATGTGCTCCATCATAGTGGTAAGAGCCTGCAATGCCTGAGCTACGATGACTCTATAAAACTCCCTAGTTTCCTGTTCTTCATTGTTCCTATTTACCTTGGGTGGGCTGCCATCACGCCTGTCGCCCATGGTGACTGGCTGTGGTTCTAAGCCCTGTTCGCCTTCAAGTAAGGCTCTCCTACGTGTGTAATACCCGTGTGAACCAATTTCCTCTGGCTGCATGTAATTACTAAACCCTTAGGATGGCAGAATTTAGCTCTGATACCAATGTAAGAACCCTTCACAGGTTCTAACTGCTGAAGCTATTTTGTCTCAATATTTGTTTTGAAAGTTTATAATTTTTTTGAGGTTTTCACAAGTTTTAAAGCAAAAAGCAAATATACCATAATCTGAAATTCTGAAACAATTTGAAATACTATTGCAACTTCTATTTATTTTCTAATGAAATACAAGTAAAAATCCAGACAATCCTTTATTGGAAAATGATCACCAAAGGAAACTACGAAATACAAAAAAAACCTAGAAGAGTACACCAACTGTTGCAGGAATCTTTTTTTCCAACTCGGTAATGCCTAATCTGATCCAACTGCTCCTTTTTTTAGTCTTCTACTAGCAAGCACACACCATATATAATTTCTTTGATTTTTAGATAAAAATCAGAGACCTTGGGATTAGCACCATTCTTTGCCTGTAGATTGCAATTTTTTGGTGTGGCTGTAAATCTGAAAGAGGATAATGGCTACAACTTATTCATCCATAAACTATAATAAAATACTATCTTCTTCTTCCTACTAGTGAAACTAATACTGGTGAAGCATAAACAGAGTCTCTGGATGAAACTCTTTGAAATTCCAAATTCATTAGATATTTCACTAGCTCAAATGGATACACACAGAAGAACTACGTTCTTCAATGGAAAAGTTGAAACCCTTCTCAGAGCTCGAAATCACAATAATCAATTTGCAAAATAACAATGGATGCCTTCCTTCTTCCCTCAGCAAGAATAAATAGGCTTTCCAACCCTAAATCGCAATTCATTGGAATGCCGCGATTTCTTTCTTTAAGGCATTAACAATATAATCATTAAATAAATTTAATGATTTAGGCTTAGGAAAATGTGTCAATAAATTAATATATTAATTTGGCCTCCTTCATGATACTTAGACCCATCACTTAAGTGATCTAATATAAAGTCAATTTACAACTTAATATTAAATCCTGTGCCATTTAATTAATATATAACCACTGAAAACTGAATAACTCACTCAAAAGTGTGAATCTGGCTTAACCGTCTAAAGCTAGAGTTGGCATAATAATTTTCCATGTGATCAAATAATATTTCTAAAAATAGGAGGGGTCCATCTCTATGACTCTAAAAGTTGCGAAAAATAGCAAAACTCAAACAAACGGAGTCTAAAACCTCTCCATACAAAATCAAGGGTACTAAGCTCTGCAAAAGTTGAACTATCAGGTATGCATATCTCCATTGTGCACAAATTGACCCTCTATCTATCTACTACTAGCCTACGAGGGTTCAATGATAGGCTAATCAATAGCTAAAATGATGTCTCTAGCTAGAAGGGGACATCACAAATTGTTTGCATCTATAGTTATCTTGGCATAATATTACAAAATTGGTCTTATTTATTTCTGGACATTAATGCAAACTATATTTGAAAATATAGAATATCTGAAATGATGCAACTAGTAGTACAATTGCAGCAAAATATTTTATTGTGGTGAAAATTGCAAGGGCAGATTGATCAGGTATATTACACTTTATCGTCTCCATAGATATTCTTTAGTTTATCCTAGATTTCTTTTGCCGATTTGCAATGCATCATTTTTACAATCTCCGATTCTGGTAGACCATACAAAATTGCATTCATAGCTTTTGCATTATTTTCTCCAGCTCTGCTTTCAACTTGATTTGTCGGTGGAGAATTTGGAGCAACATAACCATTCATTGTTAATTGCCAAATATCAAATCCAAGAGTCATTAGGTAACTGCCAATCCTTATGCTCCAAAGGGAAAAGTTTGTTCCATTGAAGAATGGAGCTTTGTTTTAGGAAAATCCTTCTTGACTGGCCGTGTGTGCTCTTCAAGATCTAACTTCTAGTAGTCAGAGTATACTCGAAGGAACCAGCTCTGATACCAATTAATGAGCACGCATTTATACTGGGAAGAACCATAAATCACTATAAGGTAATCTTTTTTTTTTTTCCTATTTAATAGCCATGATAATATCATAATATCAATCACACAACATCAACAATTAAGAGCACAAGATGAACACATGATTTATGTGGAAACCTTTTCGAGAGAAAACCGCAACAAAATATTGCTTACATAAAACTCTTACAAACATTGCAGACACCAGCCTATTGGAGACAACAATCTCAGCTTATCTTTGTAGGCGCCAACCCACTAGCATTATCAATCCCCATTACTGAGCACCAACCCAGCAAGAGACACCAATGTCTTCTATTGAGAGGCACCGACCTCTACCGCAATGAAGTCTTATTCTTTTGTAGAATAATTCTCTTTATAAATCTGCCTTAAATTTGCAATAAAACACCTTGAAAGGCCTGCTATAAATATAGCTCAAATCACCTTGAAGGTCTGCTAAAAGTCTACCTTAAATCGTCTTGAAGGTCTGCTAAAATTCTGCTTCAGTATCTGCTATAAATCGCCCTTAGATCTGCTCTTAAGTCTGCTTTAGACCTGCTTTTAAGTCTTCTTTAGATAGGAAAGGCATTTGGTAATTTCTTGCATCTTACACCACCAACTTACCTTCTTTTATACCCCATCAAATATCTCTTCACCCAAGAGAGATGACTCTCCCAAAGAGGTTGGCCAAACTTGAAATATGAATATTTTATTTTAATTCCCAAAAGGTTGGCCCATTGTGAATAAAAAGATTAATTTAATTCCATCGCTTTTGCTAATATATTGTCTGCCTTTGAAGATCCTTCTTGGATGACAATTAGTGGCCTTTGGCCTTTGATTAACTCAGCAACGTGATGTCCTTCAATTCGCTTCAGCAATCTAATTTCTCCTTTGACATCAATAACAATAGTCCAGTACTCTAAACCATATGTTGGCTATTTGTTGAAAATATGGACATGCCTGAATCAGATGGCTACATTGATGTGCATTTGCAATCAAGTTTGTTCTCTAGTTAGAAGTTGCTTCAAAACACTTAATGCTAAAGAAAGTTCAACTCTATCTAACAAAGGCAGATTAAAATCCATATTAAAACATTGATAAACATAATTAAGAACATATTTCTAATCAAGGCATGGTAAACTATATATTGTCCTATGCAAGTTTAATTCTATGTAACAATGGGTCGATTCAGAATTCTGTTTTGACGGCATAAATTCTGATCCAGACTAGGAGCTCACTGCAGAGGCTCCTTTGTTAGTTTTTATGGAAGGTTCTCAATTGTTTGTGAAGAGGCCTTCATGATTCATACACTAGGGGTTTTTCTGAAAGAGGGCGTCTCTATCATATTTAGATGCAAAAACACTGAAATAACCTTTGTGCATAACTATGAGGTCCCAGCTTCTAGTTAGACACTATTCAAACTTAAAGGTTTAAGGATTACGGTAAAGGTCCATAATTCAGAAAAAAAAAAAAAAATCCTTTCCTTAACTCCCATTGTAAGCACTCAACCTCAACTTGGTAAACCTCCTCCCACAGACTATCTCAAATGTTTTAGAAGCCATTGGAGATATTTGAAGGGATTTACTTTACCGGAAATATCTGAAAATCCAGTTTCAGTAAATGCAAATGGATTTTTCCTAGAGGCTGAAGAGTTTCATCTGAAACATGTGCTTTGTATCGATGGGATATGCCAAAGAAAAACTAAATGAATTTAAGAGGAGAATGAGTAGAGAAGCCAGGCCCATAAGAGGGAAGAGAGAGCTGGAGAAATTAGATGTGACAGATGAAACAGATACAACACTAGTAATTAATATTCTAATTTTCAACTGTCTTTTTTGGCATAGTCTAATATGGTTAAATGTAAAATATTAGAATATCAATGCCAAGAGATGAGGTTAAGTGCAATGCTTTGAGGCGTATTAATATTGTTATTATGCCCTTATATTCGATGTTCACATTCATTCATATTTTTTTTCTTATTAATTAATATCTTCATTTAAATGTGTTGTTTTATTCGTTTATCATAGATCAAGTGAATAAAATATACATTGCTATAAATTTCCTTTAAACCCTGTCTGATATTTTCCACATACGAGGAACTTCTAAATTTATAATGAGATCCATATACCAGCATTGGACAAGCACAGTAAAAGTGAAAAGCATTTAAGTACAAGGAGCCATGATTTTCCTAATAAAGGAAGAGATTTTCCAGATATAGGAGATACACTTATTGTTGATGGGAAGATAGATTCCCTATTGAAAATGTGCTCAACTCTCCAACATCAATTTTCTTGATTGTGTTTCTATGTGGGTTGAGATTGAATGATAATTTGTGAATGATTTCGCTCTGCAAAATTTAACATTCCTTGCATACTTTTTTCTTTATCAATCTTTTCTTAAATGTAGACAACCAGAGACAAAGGGGTTGTTCAAGCTAAAGAGTATAGATTTTTGAATTTTGTAGGAAAATTGTAGGAAATTTAAGTTGTATTTGAAATGCAATAAAGTCCAAAATTTCTTCTTCTATTTCAGTGGTTTGTATGATAATATCAATGCTTGCAATGTAATTAGGGAAACAATGTATTCTATTAAAGTGGTTTGGAAATATGAAAAAAAAATTTCTACCTAACTTCCGATCAACCAAGACTACCAAAAAATCCAACAGGCCAAATTACTTCAGCAACTCCTCTTTGCAAGTTTGTTACATTACCCAACTCTGGACTCTTCTAGACAAGAATAATGCTATAGAATATTTCTTCCATTCAAATATTCCCTTTAGCTTGTTCAAACTTGAAAAGGCCCAAAAAAATGCACAAACTTAATAGTCAACAATAAGGAAACATTGAGAGAGTGGAGGGGCACGCAAGAGAAAAAACTGAAAATAACTCTTGTAAGAACATTTTACTTTGGTTCTTTTTAGTTGTCTAATGTTGAGCTGGATATAACAAATATTCACAATAGTTTTTCATGTTAAATATTAAAAACTAATAAAGTGAAAATTTGTGTCTGATTTAATCTTTGCTGAAACTGCTCTTAGGAGCAAGCATGCAACTAATGTAGTGAGTTTCATTTAGTGCAGAAAAACTATTTAAGGAAGATTCATCCCACATCCAAGACAAATATTATGATTTATGCATTATATCTTTTAACAAGATTGAATGATATAAATTAAAGTCAATTTATGAGGATGAAACCTATGTTACCGGGTTTGCACCTTGAGCCCTTGAACCGGGTTTGCTTGCGGGTTTGTGCTAGGTGTGCATAGGGTGCGCACCCAGTACTGTGGGTGTGCTTGGGTTTGCACACCCGCGAACCCGTGCACACCCACAATGCTGGGTGTGCACCTTGTGTGCACCCAACACAAACCTGGGTACATCCACTGAGTACCCGGGCGAACCCAATGAGTACTCGAGCAAACCCGTGAGATCCCACAGCCCAAAGTTAAAAAAGTGTGCCCAAACTTGAGTTAAAAACATTTTTTTTTTCATTAAATTTTATTCCTAACATTTTCGTGAACTGCATTTTCATTTTGTAATTAAGTAATTCAATGTAATGATTTTCATTAGAATTGTGAACATATATCAATGATCAAGTATTTAAATTTTTAGTGTAATCTTTGGCGTTTGGCATTGATCAATGATCAAACATCATACTATGAAATGATTTAGTTTTACAATTCTATATATTTGTCTTTTTTTTGTATATATATATATATATATATAGACACAAACACACACACACACACATGTATTAGGTTCTCGTACCCGAACCCGTCCCCGAACTTGAACTCAAACCAGTAACTTAGGATGAAACCATTCCCATTCAAAGTCATTTGTTTCTTTCTTGTTATTGGTCATCTACTTTATTAGTAATGTCCACCTGACTTTGAAAGAGGTTCTAAGTTATTGTTGAGACTTAGAATTGTTTTGCAACAATCTCTGCCACACACAATATCAACATGGAAAGTCTTACAATGATTTAAGATATAAGGTCTTTGGTAATAGAAATTAGCATGGAGAGCGGGAGTAGAGACAAAGGTTCTAGGGTTTCGGTTGCAGGGGATGGAGAAGAAGACAGAGATGATGTAGATGATGGAGTTGTGGGGTTGCTACACTTTGTAATGGTCTTACTAGTTGTGGAGGCCTGGTGGGGAACCATCACTACTGGCGTGTTGTTGGCCCCTTCCCTATTTGGATCTATTTTTTGTGGCAGCTTTGGAGAGCTGGTTGTGTTTGTTGTGGCGGTGGGCTTTCAGATGCGAGACTGGTAGATGGAAAAGGCCCAAAGAGGAATGGGAAGAGAGGACTTGTTGGTTCTGCAAGACGGGGGCGATTGAGACTAAATGACACTTTCTCATTGATTGCACAACATATGATGACATCTGGGCATAGTACGCTAACATATCGAAGGCCGGTGACATGCAAAGTTTATTTGAGGTGGATAGGGTCAATCAGACTGCCAGTTTCATTGTGAAGATCCACAGCAGGAGAGCAGACATGGAAAAGAAGATGGATTTGGTTTAGGGCTGTGTTTTGTGGTCCCTTAGGCCGTTTGGTCTTGTGGACGTTAGTAAAACTCTTCATTCATTCATTCATTTTGTTGGAAACCATGTTGAAGTGGGTTGTTTTGGTTAGGGTCGATCCTGTGGTGTCTTTTTATAGCGTTAGCATTGCTGATGGGATATATTCTGATTTCCTGCCGTTGATTTTCTTGTCACGACGCTTTTCATGTTTTTTCTTTACTCATTTTGGGCTTTTGATGACTTTTGGCAATGATACCAATGTGTTTGCATCAATTACTAGTATTTCTGACATGGGTTTGGATGGCCTCAGGCTATTTGTTTGATGCCTCATCTTTTGCAGCCAGTTAGTTTTGGGTTATAGATCCTGCTAAAAAAAATCTAATTGTAAAGGCTTTTGGGGTCCCTTCAAAACCTGATTGTTCCCTAATAAAAAACATGGAAAGTCTTACAAGTGTAGGACCTAGAGTATAAGGAATTGAGAAGGAAATTCCATATCTATTCTAGCTAGGTCTATTTTTGAAAAAGAGAAAAATGGAGAAAAAAATACTCGAAGTAAATGACTAAAAGAAACAAGGCGATAATAGAACACATATCTCCTTGTTAATCTCTCATGGAGTTTTTAACATGATGTATAATTGTCAAACATATATTAATTTAGAGCATGATCATAAGAATGTAAAAGATAATTTAACTACAGATAATCTTCAGAAATAGAATGCTAAGAATCAGAACTTCATGTGTTGAATAATTCAAAATGTTTGCATTGTTACATACTATAAAAAGTTTGTAAATTATTGGACACACACAAAAGTCACTCTAGGATTCTAAAGTAGGGAAACTGAGAAGTAATTCTTTATACAAGGCTCATAGAGCTCAAGTTTACTAAGCCAAGTCTAGATAACCATGAGTCAAAGGCTCTTATTTATACAAGAGCGCCAGTCAACACACTAATGGGATGTTGTTGGACTAGTGAGGAAATAAAATCCTCAAATCACATAGAAAACCCATGTAGTCATTGCAAGGTGGAGGTGCCAATGCAAATTCCCACTCAATTTTTTTCCCCTCTTGGTCTTTGTAATTGCAATGGGTTTGAATGGAGTGGAGGAACTTGTCACATGCTGAACATCATCTCGAATATTGTTTCATTCTTGTTCTTGTTGATCTATGTTAAAAAAATGTTTGTGAGGCTCTACTACTTTAAACAAATGTTAAAATATTCAGATTATCATCCGTAGTCAATTAGATTTGCTAGGATGACAAGATTAATGGTTCCTGCTAATTCTTCAATGTGTTCTGGGGTTATTTTCACTCAAATCCTTGTGTTTGACATCTAGCGTGATGGTATCGACCTCTAGGACAATTATAAGAAAAATGAACTTAAGGGTCTGGCCAAGATTTAAAATTTGTTTTGGCCTACATGCCCTCCATTAGCTTTTGTGGTCTAGTGTCGAGACTTCATGATGATTGATTCCTTAAGTCAGAGTAAACAATAGCGAGCATTGTTAGATTAAAACCTATGCATCTCATTTGATGGCTCTCATTGATTCCATGGGAAAATATTTAATTGTTAGTTGGTGAATTCCCTTGCACCATTGGATTTAAGAGATCATTAATTTGCATTGTTCCAAGTCTCCAAAGGCATTAAAACACTTGTTGATGAGTAGGGCATGCAAGATAGCAAAGAAAAAATAATTTTTTTCCATTGTAGTTAATTTATTAGAGTTATTTCATCCAAGATATTGGCATCGTTGATGGCATGTTCTAACTAGGGTTTTCTTATGAAGCATAACATTATTCTTTCTGGACGTAATGTCTCCAAATTGGGGTATACTTGATTTTTGCCCAAGGTAATAATTCCACATTGTAATTTGTTTACAAATTGTATTATATAATTGAATCATACAATAGCTATCGAACTTTTAAAGTAAATTATAAGCAATAACATACTTCCAATAATCAACCATAGTAGGGTTTGGAGAGGAGAGCATGATAGTGTGCTTGAAACATTCATCACAACTAAGCCCAAGGGCATGATATAATACCCCTTGATGGGAAACCTGTCTCTGCCTTCCCAATCATGTCTCCTTAATAGCCTATGCATGATTGCTTCTATTCTTTAGTTTCACTTCCAACAACCAACCATCATAGGGATTGGAGAGGAATGCACGATAGGGTGCTTGGAACATTCGTTGCGACTAAGGTTAAGGGTGTGTGATAACATCCCTTGGCACACAAGTGGTAGGAACTCTTGTCCATCCATTCTTTAGTTTCACTTCCAGCAACCAATCATTGTAGCGATTAGAGTGGAACAACACAATAGGGTGCCCAAAATATTGAAGCTGCAACTAAGCCCAAGGGTGTGATATAACACCCCTTGGCCTACAAGTGGTAAGAACTTGTGTCCATTTGACATGGGATGGCTTACTTAGATGGGGAACCAGTCTCTGCCCTCCCAATCATGTCTCCTTGCTAACCCCTACATGATTTTTTGTGTGAGAATAAATAGATTAAATAAATATTTAGAGACTTTAGATGGATTAGCGATTCTTATTATTAACTATATCAAAATACATAAGGGATTAAACAATAACATCACATTGTTTACTAGTCACTTTCCTTAATAATTTAGATTGATTGTATGATTTGAGGTATTGGCGAGTGATTTTTAAGTGATTGTTGATTAGATGATTGATGAGTGATGTAATGAATTCTGGTTTGATACATTGGCGATGATGATTGAAGGAATGCCAGTTCAATAGAAAGATGCTTGATTGCTGAATTGTTTGTTTTCCTTATCCCAAAACTAAGTGATGATTGTTTGTTTGATCTTTCTAAGTGATTGTTTTCTTGATTTTGAGGTATTAATAATTGACAGAGAACTAGCTTTCAAACCTTAAAAGTATCTACCAAGATCACAAGACCAAACATGACAATCAAGTCAAGCAATGCAAGACAAATGGTTAAACCATGAAACATGCCCGACTTCCAAACTTCAACTACTAATATAGAAGATTCAAATTGACAAAATCCAATATGTATAAAATAATAATCCATGTTTTACTTTCAAATTAAGTAAAATTATTTATATTCACAAGCAAACAAGTCCTATGACAATGTGACTAAAAGAATCAAACATTCAAGCACAACTCTAATATTTAATAGTTGAGAGTAAATGTGTTCTAAAATTGAATCCAAATAATTCATAACATCATAATCAAGCATAATAAATTCTTCAAATCTCTAACTTTAAATGAAATCTAATCTTTAAACATGCTTTAAAAACTTCACAACACGAGATTTTCATCATAAAATGTTATACAAATTGAATTCATCTAACCCTTGCTAAGTGTTTACAATACAATGTTTGCATGCCAAACATGGATAAACATAATCAAATATAGAAATGATATATAAAATTACAACTTGATATAAGATTACAATTTCTCCCTAGACTATTTCTTCAATTATCCACAATCTAACCAATGTGACACCTTGAGGCCCACCCCACTAGATTGAAAGACAAATGCCACTATTAGCAAACCACGACACAAAATTAGCCTCAAACACACAACAAACAATCATGACATATCAATACATAATTGGTGATGTTCAATCCAATTGAACATGTAAGATGAGAGTAGCGAATACATGGATTGGTTTTTCTTGGTTCTCCAAGACCAAGATAGGAAATTAAGAAGACTGAGTAGGTCTTATATGCAATGGAAAATGAAAACTTAAAACAAGAACTCATTAACAACAAAGGGTCAAAATCCTAATTCCCAAATTCAATTGCAAACCACATACTGAGCCTACTGGAACAATTTCCTTGCAAACAATGTGGATACAAGTCAACATTATAACACCATAATATTTTAATGATAAAAGAGGTAGAGTAATTTTGCATAAAATACTTCTTGATTTAAATGATGAATGGATTAAAGAATTTCTAGATTTTTGAAAGCTCATATAAACAGTGATGATTTGATCAAGGATCGGGATGTAACTCAATTGATTGTGGAATCAAGTGAAAGAGGTGAAGGAGATAATTAGAACTACTAAGGGAAATTTCCATTTCAAATTCATCACAGGATAATAATGAATTTTGTTAATTAATTAAACGGAAAAATCAATGAGGAAGTTACTAATTAGAAGAATGAGTTAACTTGGGAGGTGATAAACATTACCTTCAGTTTCGTAATTAATTATAATTTTAATCTTAAATATTAATCCAATTCTAATTTTAATAAATTTATTGTAACTATTAAATATATTTAAATTAATTATAAAATTATAAATTATAAAATTATAATTATTTAAACAATTATAATTTATAATTAATTTTAATCATAATTACAATTTTATTTGTAATTATTTTGTAATATATAACAATAATCTTAATTTTATTTTATTGATATATTTTTTAATTATATATGATAAATAGTATTGTATATGTATAACATAGTACTATTATAGTTTATATATAATAGTATAATATATATTTTATATTTTATATCGTAATAATTATTAATATTATATATGAATTATAATTATAATATAATAAATATTTTAAAACATAGTTATAATATAATAATATTAATCTAATATATGTTATTTTATGTATAAACAAAATATAATGTAATATATTAATCTTAGTCGAAGAGCTTCTCTGAATCTTCAATAAAAAAATAATGTAATTATATTTCAGTTAGATTGAATGCTAATAATAAATTTACATGGATTTTAATATTACCCATAAGCACTCCACCTATGAGTTTTAAAATTAGACAAATCTCTGATAAATAAGCAAAGAAACTTATGGTTAATGAAATCAATGAGTCCAAATAACATAGAGAAAATGTTTTTGTTTGTTTATTCAATCGTATCGACTTAACTTTACCAAGGTTTCGCAGGCACTCATGAAATTCAACACTTTTCTAAAAACTTTGAAATTCCACAGCTGTAATCCGGTTCAGCATGATTCCCATCAGTACCTATTCAATTTTATTATGGTAATACTGCAACTCGGCATTAACATTACATTTTCAATCTAAACTTAGCATCTGCTACTTCTTCTATCGCTGCATGAATCTTTCGCACTGCCATTGAACGACCGAGTGTTAACTTGTGTTAAATAATATTATTCTTATTTGAGATTGACTGGGTGCAAACTAAGTGAAATGACCAAATAAGAATAGTTGTATGACTGCATAAGATGAAAGCAAAACAATGGGCCAGCTAAGGATTTATGTTTTCTGCTATGAAATATTATAAAAATGCAATGTTCTAATTTCTTAAAGTGCATGCAGTTCATGTGTCGAAATTGTTATTGCCCATATTTTACACTGGTTTCGACTCTCTGTGCCAAAAAGTGTAAGTGATGGACTGACTGGTTTTTGTTTGGTTTGGGATTTTTTCACATTAAGATATTCAAATGCTATTCTTAGAGTCCATCCAACAAGGGGCATAAAAATAATGTTTGTTATCTAAGTATATGTTAATTGCTTTCAATTTTCAGGAGCTTCCCCCAGATGTAGGTGGAAGAGAGGACTGTTGGTGGGGACATGGCTGTAGAACTCAACACCATAGCATGCATCATGCTCAAAAGCTAAATCATGTTTGTGAGCAAACTCTAAGGTCTCAACAATAACAAATTTAGGATGCAGGATAAAAGGCTAGTTCAATGATTATGTAATTTTGGAACTTGCAATATTCCCTGAACATTCAGAATTTATATTATGGTTTAAGAGTTTTTACTCATCAGATATACTGACATCTTTATCAATCGCTGCTTATGGTATTCCTTGTATCAAAGGTATATGAATTATGTACATGATCCAGTGTTTTTGTGTACAAAAATGTCAAATTTTAATAAGATGATATCTAATTATAAATTTTTATTTTGTACCCAAGGCTTTCATGTATATTTTAATTGTGGAATTTAAATTAGGTAAGTGTTTATCATTTTAAGGTAATTTTAATGAGTATTTTGAATTTTTTTTTGATAAATAAGGAGGCGAAGCTGAGAGATATTTCATTCAAATTAAGAATTCAAGGTCCATCATTTGCCCTGAATATAAGCAATAAGTCTGCAAATTGAGGAGAAATGAAGGCAACCCGAGAGATACAGTAGCAAAATGCCACTAAAACAAGGCTTAAAACTTGTACATATATGACAAGAATTAACTCAAAGTTCTTCGTTTTCTACCTAGTATAGCCCTGAAACCTGCATCCTAGCCGATCTAGTCACTTTCTCTCGACTTCCTCTGCTGCTTCATGTTCCTCATCCTCTGATGAGTCCTCGCTCTCCAAGCCCTCAATGTTTTCATCGCATATGAATTTTGTAGTGTTTACACTGACACACTTCCTTCATCCATTGGACGGTAAAAGGTGTATCTCTTGGATTTTCAGAATGAATCCCGGTTGTCTAGAAGCCTCCATATTTGACTTTATTTTTGATAAAGTTTAAATCAGATATTTTTTTAATGGACTTTGAAGAATAAGTTCAAATCAGATTTGGGAAAATCTGATTTCTTCTACAAACTTCTTCTTTCTTCCTTGGACTTCTCTCTTCTTATTTTTGGACAACAAATTTTGTATAAAGAGAAAAATAACTTTATTCTACCACAGTGAGAATGAATGTAAGAATTCTCTTTTGTATGCAGCAGCAAGTAATGTTTTATAATACTTTATTTTTATCAGAGAAGTGAATGATTATTCTGTTAAGAAGTGATTGCTTTAGATAATCTTGTAAGAGCATTGAGAAGCTCATAGAATTTTGTATGCAGTCCATGATAGTTGCAAGTTTATTTTTCATTGTAGAAGTGTTTTGATTAAATAGAAGCAAGAAGAAGCTTGCATATTTCTCCAGTTCTGTTTATGTTTTGTCTCTGCCCTGTTTTGGAGATTTTGAATTTATTCATTGCTGAAATAGAGCATCATTCTGTGTATTTCCAGAATTTAGTATTTCTCTAAATTCTCTACATGGTATCAGAGCTGATTGACCCTCAATCTTTGTGAGTTTGGGTATTTGTTTTTTCTGGGTATTTGTTTATCTTGCATAGGAGACATGGTTGGAGATGTAGGAAAGAGCTGGAAGTAGCCACCGTCCTTCAATGGACAAAATTATGATGTTTGGGCAAAGAAGATGAGGACTGTTATGATTGCAAATGACTTGTAAGAGCTTGTGGTCAATGGATTTATAGATGTGACTGACCCAACTCAATTTGCTGGTCTCACAAACAATCAAAAGACTCAGTTGAAGGAGTCAAGGAGGAAAGATGCAAAAGCTTTGAGCTTGATAGAAACTGCCTTGACAGAGGCAATCTTTCCTAGAATAGCAGCAACTAATTATTCCAAAGAAGCTTGAGATATTCTTCACACTAGTTTTAAAGGGACTGAAAAGGTTCAGTTAGTGAAGCTCCAAATGCTTCGAAGAGAGTTTGAAACTCTTCTCATGAAGGACAATGAGTCCATCTTAGATTTCAGCTCAAGACTCTCTGGTCTAATAAACCAATTGAGAACCAATGGAGAAACCATGGAGGAGCAAATAATAGTAAATTTTTTTTTGAGAAGTTTGCCCTCAAAATTTGATAATCTAGTAATTGTCTTTGAAGAGGCAAAGGATCTCTCAGTTATGACTAGTGATGAGTTAATCAGTTCTTTCCAAACTCATGAGCATCACATTAATAGGTCTACAAATTCTTCTCAAGAAAAAGCTTTTAGAACTCAAGCCAATGCAAGAGGCAGGGGAAGAGGAAGAAACAATTCTAGATGAGGTTCAAGAGGAAGAGGTCGTGACAACTCTGGACAACAAAATGCTGGAGGAGAAAGCTCAAAACGAGAAGCCACAAATGAGGGAGCTAGCAGCTCTCAAAATAATTCCAGAGGAGGTAAGAAGAAATATACCTCAGACAAGAGTAATATTGAATGTTATTATTGTCATAAATTTGGGCATTATGCTAGTGAATGCTGGAAAAAGAAAAGTAATCAGTCAAAGCCAAGTGCAAATGTTGCTGATATGAAAGTGGGTGATGGAAATAATCTCACAGCCTTCATCATGTGCAATGTTGGTGAAGAAGGCAGCCCCGAAGTCTAGTATTTAGACAACGGTTGTAGTAACCACATGAGTGGTAATGAAAGTCATTTTTCTTTCATTGATAAAAATGTGAAGTTTGAAATTAGAATGGGGAACAATAGAGTTGTTCCAGTTGTGGGCAAATGATCTATTATGATCCGCACGAAGCAAGGTGAGAAACATGAAATTCAGAATGTTTATTTTGCCCTAGGAATAAAGCACAATTTGATGAGTGTTGGACAATTCACTCAAAATGGTTATAAAGTGCTGATGGAGAATGACCAATGTGTCATTTATGAGAAGGATGAGAGTAAGAAAATTATTGCAGCAGTTCAAATGACCAAGAATCAGATGTTTCCATTGAAAGTAGAGATGTGTTTCTCTTCACAATTAGCAACTGCACCTCCCAAGAAAGAATGTACAGCAATACAACAATCAACTTTCAAGAGCGTGATTGAGGACCCCTCCAAGCTATGACATTTAAGGTATGGACATCTTGGCTATGCTAGTTTAAATTTATTGTCCAACAAAAGAATGGTAGATGATTTGTCATGTATTAAAGAGTTCAGTAGCAAGTGTGAGGCTTGTATTTTGGGTAAGCAACATAGGCTGCCCTTTAATTCTGGAAACTCTAGAAGGGCAAGAGCACCATTAGAGTTGGTGCATACTAACTTAGTTGGCCCTATGCAAATCACTTCCATTAGGGGGAGTACTTATTTTATGACCTTCATACATGATTTCAGTCGTAGAACATGGGTTTACTTTATGAAAAATAAATGTGAAGCTTTTGATAAGTTTTTAGAATTTAAAGTCCAGGCTGAAAATAAAAGTGGACAAAATCTTAAAGTCCTAAGGTCAGATAGAGGGGGGGAATATACTTCCAATATTTTTGTAAATTTTTGCAGGTAGAATGACATAAAGAAGGAGCTAACAACCAGTTATACTCCGCAGTAAAATGGAGTGGCTAAAAGAAAAAATAGAACCATCGTTGAGATGGCAAGAAGCATGATGAAAGAAAAATGACTCCCAATTGAATATTGGGGAGAGGCTATAGCAACAACAGTATACTTGATAAATAGAAATCCTATAAAAGCATTCTGTGACAAGATTCCAATGGAAGCATGGACAAAGCATAGATGGATGGTTGAACACTTGAGAGTGTTTGGGTGTGTAGCATATGCACACGTGCCAAAGGGCAAAAAAAAAAGTTGGATGACAAGGGTGTGAAGTGTGTCTTTACTGGTTATAGTCCAGAATCCAAGACATACAGATTGTATGATCCAGTTGGTAAAAAGATCATCACTTCAAGAGATGTAGAGTTCATTGAGAATGAGTCATGGGATGGCTCGATGGACACATCTTCAAGCACTTCAAGTAAAGTGCCTATTATTGATGAAGATGGTGAAGTTACTGATCAGCAAAAAGATATAACAATAGATATAGAAGGCTCTAGAAGGCTGCAAATTGGCCCCACAAAGAGCAGCAACAACAATACTGAGAGTTATGATCTCATTCTCTCCTCCCTAGTGCCAAGAAAGACCAAGAGTCTAAGGGAGATATACCAAGATGAAAGGTATGAAAATGAATTTGATGAAAATATCAATTTTACATTATTTTCTCATAGTGATCCAATTTATTTTGAGGATGCTGAAAAAGAAAAAAAATGGTGTAAGGCCATGGATGAGGAAATGGATGCAATAAAGAGAAATAAAACTTTGGAGCTCACTAATTTACTTCCAAACAAGAAAATTATTGGAGTTAAATGAGTTTACAAAACCAAGAGCAGTGCTGAAGGAAAAATAGATAGGCATAAGGCTCGATTGGTGGTCAAGGGGTACAAGCAGCAGTTTGGTAGAGATTATGATGAGACCTATGCCCCTATTACTAGAATGGAAACCGTGCGTGTTGTCATAGCAATTACAGCCCAACACAAATGGAAGGTATATCAAATGGATGTGAAGTTCGCCTTCTTGAATGAAGTATTGAAAGAAGAGGTTTATGTAGAGAAGCCACCTGGTTATGAAGTTCTGGGTCATGAAAGTAAAGTGTATAGGCTGAAAAAGGCTCTTTATGGGCTCAAGCAAGCTCCACGGGCATGGTATAGCAGAATTGACTCATATTTGATGAGCAATAATTTTTGCAAAAGCGATGGTGAGACCACTCTTTACATCAAGACAACTAATGGTAATATTTTAATTGTTGTCTTGTATGTTGATGATTTAATCTTTACTGGGGATAATGATTTTCTCATTGTTGATTTTAAAGAGCCTATGAAAAGTGAGTTTGAAATATCAGACTTAGGCCTCTTGAGATATTTTCTAGGCATAGAAGTAAAACAAATACAGGATGATATTTTTATCTCTCAAGAAATATATGCAAATCAAATATTGGAGAGATTTAAAATGCAAAGTAGCAAGCCTACTCCAACACCAACTTCTGTAGGTTTGAAGTTAAGCAAGCAAGATTGCAATAGCAATGTGGATCCAACTTTATATAAAAGTTTAGTTGGAAGTTTGATGTATTTAATAGCTACTAGGCCAGACACTATGCATGCAGTAAGTTTGATTTCCAGATTTATGGAAACTCCAAAGAACCCTCTCATTGGCAAGCGGAAAAAAGAATCCTAAGGTATGTGAAAGGCACCAAAGGATATGGTATTTTGTATACTGCAACAAATATTTTTGATCTTATTGGCTACACATATAGTGATTGGGCAAGGAGTTTGGATGATTGGAAGAGTACTTTCGGATATGTCTTTCACATGGGTTCAGGTGTAATCTCATGGGCTTCTAAGAAGCAACCCATAGTTGCTCAATCTATAGCAGAGGCTAAATATATAGTAGCAAATGCAACAACATATCAAGCTATTTGGTTGAGGAGAATCTTGATAGATTTGAAGAAAGAACAAGAGGATGGAACCATAATATTTTGTGACAATATTTCCTCAATAGCATTGTCAAAGAGTTTAGTGTTTCATGGAAGAAGCAAGCACATTAAAATCAAATATCATTTTATCAAAGAACTAGTTGAGAATGGTGAAATAAAAATAGAGTTTTGCAGGTCAGAGCAACAACTAGCAGACTTTTTCACCAAGCTTTTGGGTATTGCAAGTTTTGAGCGCCTAAAGAGAAATTTGGGCATAGTTAGTTTGGATCAAACATGATCTTGTTTGTCGGCTCAAGACAATGGGGGAGTGTTAGATTTTTAGAATGAATTTCGGTTGTCTAGAAGCCTCCATATTTGACTTTATTTTTGATAAAGTTTAAATCATATATTTTTTGAATGGACTTTGAAGGATAAGTTCAAATCAGATTTGGGAAAATTTGATTTCTTCTACAGACTTCTTCTTTCTTCCTTGGACTTCTTTCTTCTTCTTTTTGGACAACAAGTTTTATATAAATGGAAGAATAACTTTATTCTACCACAGTGAGAATGAATGTAAGAATTCTCTTTTGTATGCAGCAGCAAGTAATATTTTGTAATACTCTGTTTTTATCAGAGAAGTGAATGATTATTCTGTTAAGAAGTGATTGTTTCAGATAATCTTGTAAGAGCATTGAGAAGCTCATAGAATTTTGTATGCAGTCCATGATAGCTGCAAGTTTATTTTTCATTGTAGAAGTGTTTTGATTAAATAGAAGCAAAAAGAAGCTTGCATATTTCTCTAGTTCTGTTTATGTTTTGTCTCTGCCCTGTTTTGGTGATTTTGAATTTATTAATTGATGAAACAGAGCATCATTCTGTGTATTTTCAGAATTTAGTATTTCTTTAAATTCTCTACAGTATCAAACTCCATTCGTCGATCTGGAAAGCTCAGATTGATTGGAGTATTCATTGCAGCTTCCCCTAGACTGTATTTTTTGAAAAAGTTCACTTACTTAATACAAGGAAACTCTTTTTTATGTATATTATAATGTACAAAAGATAGTGAATATTATTAATTGTTTTGAACTTTTCACCTAGTATTTTCTTTTTTGATTGGCAAATCTTCTCACTCATGTAATTGTTCATTATGATACTTTTGTACCACACATCAATTTATTCAATTGTTGTATTTTTTTAAAGTGGAAGGAATAAAGTTTTATTTACACAAAATCAAGGATAATTAGAAAGTAGGGCTTGCTCTTAAAATTCTTTATACAAGATATTATCATTTAACTTCTTCTTTATTTCTATTTCATTTCTTTTCTCCCTATCCCTCCCTCTTTATATTCTTATATCTCCCTCTTTCTTCATTCCAAACATAACATGATTTTTTTTTGTAATAGAGTTTAATTATCTTCCCCATTTATAGATTTTCTTTTAATCATGTTTAGATTCTTATAAGTGGTTGCATAATTGATTTAAGGCTATGAACTATCTATTAAGACTTTTAATGCACAAAAAAAAACATCATCTTAATGGCATGGCAATTCACCTCATGCACTCCACAAAAGTATGCCAAAAATATGTACACTCAATCAAAAGATGTTATGGAACTTGCAATATGGTTTTTGATTTTTATTTTGTTTTGAAAAGATTCTTAATAGATTTTAGATCAATGGTTACAATCGTTATCAAATTGATTATTGACAAATTATGTTTTAAAGTGTATCTTACATAAGATTCACATATCTTGTTCTATGATGTGGTAAGTGTTTTTTTTTAATGGGCCATATGATTTTGGCTTCCTACTTTAGTACTCTTGCAAATTTTGGATAATAAAGTAGGACATTGAGATAATTATAAATTAAAATATTAAAAAATTCACACCCGCTTTACTCATAATTTGCATATGCTTAGAATGACACTAAGCAAAATTTATGTTCGTCAAGATTTTAATTATACCATAAAAACATAAGGTATATCACACTTATTTCATTTATTGTTTACAAATGTGTGTATTACTCTTATCACCATGTCTAATATATAGTTAAATAATATGACAACTAAAAATAATTTTTATTTTTTCTAAATTTAGAATAATATCTTTTTTAAATAAGTAAATTTAGAATAATATTTAATTTAATTAAAAATGTTATAATAGGGGTTTTTGGGACCAATTGTGCAGATATAATTGAATATTTTTTTTTGAAGTGCTTCAATGTTATTACTTCAAAGATTAGTCAGGTATTTCATCGATGGTCTGATCAAAGATAAGTGCTAATGTAATTAAGTGATAAGAATGGGAGTCATCGCTATTTCGCAAGGAAGCACGATTGAGGAGTTGCGAAGTAGCGTTGATCGTTGTTTCGTACTAAGGAGAATATGAACATCATGAAATAGCTAAGGGCCCGTTTGGTAGCGAGAATTAGGAAATGCTGAATTTGATCAAATGCTGGAAATGGTCAAATGATGGATTTGATAATCCAGATTTTCATTTCCGGATTATAGTTAGGACTGTTTGGTTGACCCGGAATAGGAGCGAGAAGATGTATATCCTCCGTTTGGTTCCACTTTTTAAAACTGGAATTGGAATTTGACTATGATTATTATTTTATTTTTTGAACTATTTTAATATTTTTTTATATTATATTTTATTTTTATTAGTTCATTTTATGATTTATTTTGTTAGTTTATTTAATTTTATAGAGAAGCATAACTATTTTTTTCACTATGATTATTATTTTATTTTTTGAACTATTTTAATTTTTTTATTAAAATATTTTATTTTTATTAGTTCATTTTATGATTTATTTTATTATTTTATTTAATTTTATAGGGAAAATCATAAATATTTTTATTGAATTTTATATAGAAAATCATTAAAAAAAATTCTACTTTTTTTAATAAGGTTAATATTTAATTTTGTTTAATTTTATTTTCAAAATCATAATCAACAAAAAAGTTCTTGAGCAAGTGAGTCATAAACAACAAAAAAGTTCTTGACTTTATCAATATATATGTCCAACGTATCTATTTATAAAAAATTTCATGTATCTACAATGTGTCTGTTAACTACATTTGCACATATGTACCCAAAAAAGTAGTGCGCATACTACACAAAGAAAGCATCGCATAAACATGTTTTCTGCTCTTGCCATTGATAATAATTTGGCATCTTTGGCCTTGCACTCCTTGCACTCGTTCCCTACGTCAGGTAGGGATGTAGATGGCGTTGACATAACGCTAGGTAGGGATGTAGATGGGGTTGACAAAACACTGGGTATAGCTGTAGCTGGAGTAGACATACAATCGGATTCATCGACCCACCTAAAGAATTTGCATTTACGATTTCCCTGCAATACCAAATCTACATTAGTTCTTCCTAAAATAATAAATTATCACATTCTTTTTAAACATAAAACTAATTACATATCGAAACCTTTTTTGGGCAATTCCAAAATTGACGCCCGGGATTTTTTGCAGTTTGTGACGTCCATAATTTGCAACGGCCAGCACCACATTGACACATAGGCACATTCTCCGAAGCCATGGACGCTATAACAATTTATAGTTGATTAAATACACTTCAAAATTTTTTATAATTTTCACATAATCAAATCTACTCATCACAATCCATGGTTGATTAAATAGACTTTCTATTTGAAACTGAAAGGATCTAACAACACATCTGTACTCTACATAGAAGATGGGGAAGAACAAAATCCAACAACGAAATAGTGGTGTGAAGACACACCGTTGCAAAGTTCCCGT
Organism: Chamaecyparis obtusa; assembly: GCA_027943335.1. Taxonomy (NCBI): domain Eukaryota; kingdom Viridiplantae; phylum Streptophyta; class Pinopsida; order Cupressales; family Cupressaceae; genus Chamaecyparis; species Chamaecyparis obtusa. The sequence goes on from BSBK01003925.1 coordinate 1,085,264, forward strand.
AATCATCAGAAATGTGTAGTCATCAGAAATATAGATTGTAAGTTGAAATCATGAACAACATATGAGATTCAAATACAGTTCATAACATTTTAGAAACTCCACATAATCAAAGCTACTCTTTATCTTATCCATGCAAATTCTATTTTGATCAATTGATGCAAGACACTCCTTTTGTCTTAAACATTCACAAAATTCAAAACAATTGCAGAATCTCAATGCACTCATTCAACCTAATAGATTGCAGAAAAGGAATTTATCCCTCGTTAATCAACAATATTCTCTTTACAATTTGGGGCTGGTCAAAATAATTCTGTGTGTTTTTACTCCCTTCCTACAAGCTCTGTATTCTTTTCTCCTTACTCTGCCAACTTCAAGAGTCGGCCCTGTTTTCAACTTTTTTGTAAGAATTGATCTATTCTGCCTCTATAAATTACCCTTTCTGTGAAAATAAAAGTGAACCGAGTGTACATGGGTGACCATAGATGGGTACACAAGGATCACTATGAGATGAAGTTGAATGAAACTGAACAGAGTGTGGCGACTTCTCTGTAAGAAGTGATCAATTATGCCTCTCCAAATAGCCCTTTTGTGAAAATAAAAGTGAACCGAGTGTATATGGGTCACTAGAGGTGGGTACATAAGGATCACTATGGAGTATTAGGGTCTTATCTTCCTCTTGAAAGCTTAAGCCCCTTATAAATCACAAAGCAAAACTAAGTTTATTTGAACTAATAAAGGAGGGTCATTAAAAATGGATGGCACTCAGTCCTCCAAAACAGAGCACAAGACAACTATATATCATGTGAATTAAGCAAGGATAAGATTTGGTCTTATTTTGCTCCTCTCCTTTTTGCATGGGTGGGGACAACATTAGAAACAAAACTAAAGGCACCTGGAACTATTGTGCATTAAAAACAAATAGGTTAATATTAGTGGTGAACATAAATAGCCTATAGGTAACAAGTCATGGAAAACATGACACTTCAAAAGTATCTTGTACTAAGAGATTAAAATAGACTACCCTTAGCCGTTGAGATGAAAGTCTTCAAGAAAAATATTAGAAAAACCCCATAATTTTTTTCTCACAGAATCAAAATACATACTTAATACCACATCTAGAATATCACAAAATTGACCTATCAAAGTATCTCACTGATCACATTGAACAAATCATCAAATGATTTGCACACAAGTGCTCAAAACTAATACAAAATGGTGCTCTGAACAACCAAAAGGCCAATCTAAAAATAAATATAGCACATGGAAGCTATAAGATATATATAGGTTAAACATAGAAGCTTAAACTATATCTTTAGGCATTGTTGTCAGGAGTTGTAGTTTTGGTTAGATCAAATAAGGCATTTGGATCCCTGATGTGTTTTTGACCTCTTTGTAGGCAAATATGTCTTTACTAGTAAGGGATACCTTTTGATCTCTGAATTGGATTGGGATCTTCCAATCAGAGTCATAGTTTTGTTGATGTATTTTGCTAGTTAATGTAAAGTAGGGAAGAGGCATTGTGCTAGTTAATGTAAAGATGGGAAAATGCACTGATCTAGCATACCGAACTTTGATATATTTAGTTGAAGAGCTTCGACTGAATTTGTTTTTGGTTGAATTTTGCATTGATGTTTCAGATTGTATTCCACAATCCAGTGCCATGTCTTGTGATTTCATTGGACATTTAGGATTGATGAAAATTTGTTGTTCCATATCTCTGTAATTGACAGATCTGCTTGATTCTCAAGTTTCTTGTGCTCTTCACCTTTCACTTCAGCAATATGATTTGTAGAGTATGCTCTGCCCTCCCATCATATTCTCAGTTCTATCCATCAACCTGTTTCCAGTTATAAGTCGTTCATAAAAACTCACAATATTCCTTTTGTTCCATTTTACCATTAGTTTGAACATCCTGAATCCATGGAATTTAAGAACATGTCTATAAAACTAATCTAAATGCTGAAAGCGGTGATGTTAATATTCATTTTTCCATATATCCAAAGGACTTTCATCTTTCTTCATGATGGTCCTCTTAGTCATCAAGTCATGAAGTAGTGCTGCTGTGAATTTTTCACCATCCAGCCACTGCCATTTCATTTTAGATTTTTTGAACTATACCAGCTCACAGGAATTAAGATCATGATCTAAGGCACTAATACCAGATTACTTCTTTTGCAAGATGAGTGCAGGTTGAAATTTGAGTATCTAAGAAATATTGTTCTATTGAGCTCTTATCCAACTTACATGCAATCACTGAGCTAGGGAAGTCCATCAAGGTCTGTTTTTGTTTATATCTGTAATGATTAGGTATTCTTGTATGCTCATTGTGTATTGATTAGGTACATATCATCTATCTCCAAGGTCCAATTGCCCATAGGTTTTAAAAAGCAAGACACATATAATGTCTGATTCACACTGAATGACCTCTGGAGTTTCAAGTGTATAATGGCAATCTTAACTGTTAAACTTAGTAAGACTTCTGAAAATAAGTCACGGTTAACTTGTTTTGGGAAAATTCAAGATGGTAAACTTATAAAGGACTGTAATGGCTTACAAAAGGTTCTGAGATAGAAATGGATGTCAATTTTAGAGTCTCAGGCATACATAAGAAAATGAGAATTGTGAGATCACTGTCACCTTTTGCATACATAAGAAAATGATAATTGTGAGATCACTATCACTAGATGATTACTTACATTCTGACCTTTGTAGGTACATTTGACTACTTGAATAAGATATAGCTTAAACAAGGAAATGACCCAATAGGAGATAGACAGGGCCAGCGGTCAGCAAGAGAAGAGAAGGCAATTGGGTGGCATCATTATGCTCAGTAATCAAAATCTTTCTTTTCTGATCAATGGCTAACACCCGCTTATTCTTTTCTACATCTAATTAGCGTCTTTAAGAAAATGAAATCACTTTATCCTAAAGAAATGTGATGTTCCAGATTTTTTGAGGACTAGATATTATTTTAAAAGTTCACATGGAAATTAAGTTAAATGCACATATCAGTTATTTGATGACTATCTGAATGGTCAAATTGCTCATTTTCAATTGGCTCTTAATTATGGGAAAAGATATGAACAGTAGCTAGATGACCTCAATTTCATGACAAAACAGTAATCAATCAGCCCAGTGGGTGAAGCAAATTCATGGAGAATGAATAGGGAAGACACCACAGGTAAAGAAAACATGTTAAATATGATCAAATATATTATGATTGGAGTCCATTACATCATGATATCTAGTCATATCAGACCTATACCATCTTTTCATACAAAATAGTGCCACCAGAAAAAATCAATTAATTGCACATCATATTCTACTTTTCTTTAGGAAAAATGTGAGTCCCCTTTGCTTTTAAAAGTTACCTCCTTTTATTTGAAGGAGATAAGTCATAGTCTAATTTAAAAAACAATGAAAAAACACAAGGAATAAAAGATGGAGCCGTATCAAGACAGTGACACAAATTATAAGATGCAGAAATGTAATATCATTGAACTAAAATATGCTCAAAGAAATACCAACATCCTAAGTTGCAGATCTGAGACAGAAATGCATGATGCATATCCATTTTTAAATGCTTGTAACAAACTTGCAGCTTCACAGAAATATATAGCTCAAAAAGTAGTGTCATTAACTATATTAATTTGGGATTGTTCCTCCTGCTAAACATGCAACTCTTAATCTTAATACATAAGAAGGTCTGTCAATGTTTAAATAACAATACTTTAAAATGAAAAAAAAATAGTATCTAGAGCTCTCCAAACTTCACGGCAATATACTATAGCCTCTCCTCCTCATTCAATTTCAAGAACGCTTTGGCTCTATCTTTTTCAGTGGTGAAGGTGTCATATGCTTTTATGAAAGTTGGTGAACTCAAGTTAGGGATGGCTTTGAGAGCCTCATAGACATTGTTCATGACAGCATCTGAGTCAGAACAGTCCACTTTGAATACAACAGGCACATGGAAGTCTTCTTCTATTCTTTTCATAGTATCACAAAGCACATCCATCGTACCAACAATGGATGTCTTCTTCCTCTTTCCCCTCCTTGGTGACAATGTTGAAGGATTTTGACTCCTACTTGCACTTGATTGATTGGAATGATAAAATACATCTTCCAAATCAGTTGGAGTGTCAAGCGGTGTACTCATTGAGACATCCTCATCACATTCCACGTAGGTGGGCCCATCCATATTGAGCCCTTCTTCTGTCTCTCCTGCAGTAGTAGCAACAGCACCTTCAGCTATGTCATTACCTACAATGATGGCTAGGTCATTGTAGTACTGGAAGGGTTGTCTCTTGTACACTTTGGCACTTTTGAATTCTTTTCTCTGCATGTTGTCATGATGAATGAATTAGATCTTTGTCTTCTATCTAACTTAATAAGAAGGAAATAATGCTAAGACCAACATATTCAAACCAACATGTTACCTTTAGAAGATCCTCCCACACCATGTCATCAGCATCCACACTTTGAGTATCTTCATTCCATGCAAACCCACTCATGTTCTTCAACTCTCTCATCACTTTAAAACCTTGCTTCCATCCTTTAAGCTTATTTTTGAAATTTTCCTTTGACAAATTAAGGTTCAAATCAGCATTGAACTTCCTCTCAATAGCTGTCCAAGCTTCTTTTTTGAAGCCCCCTTCACCTTTCCTTCCTAGATGAACTTGTTCGTGGAGTAGGTTTATGAACTTTCGTTCCATGTCTCTCGTCCACACAACCTTCTTGGATGAAGAAGTTGACTGGGTTACAATAACCTCATCATCCATGTTCATCATCAACTCTGTGAAGGACATGCAATCATTAGCTACATGCAAATGAGAATGGATATTAAAGAAATAGTCATACAACAATGGCATATAATCCAAAATATTGCATTTATGCATGACATCAAACAATTTGTATTATACTTCTTTATTATCCATTCTCATTTGCATGTAGCTAAGTATACATGTATATATGGTCTACTATGTTCACACAGTCTACTATGGTCTACTATGCTCATACAGTATCATTGAGATTATAGGTAGAAACCATGCCCAACTATCTAAAACAAAAATCCCACAATTTTTTTGGTGCATCAAATATCAGCATTCAATCAACAAAGCACACAAACATTTCTTATCAGCATTCAATCAACAACGCATGAAATTTCTTATCAATTATTATGAATCTTACGTAACATTTCTTCACAATTATCTAAATTGCCTGCACTATTTGCTAATTGCTACCAAATATTCTTTATTTATCAAATTGCATTTATTCAATACCAAAAAAATTGTTAACATGCCTTGATAAAATCCTGCAAACAATTATCTGTCAAATCTTTGTATGTCATGAGAGAGGGCAAGGCATGTCATGAAACACAGCATAAGAAATTTGATCAACAAGAATCAATGGTCACTCTATGCTTCTAGACTTTGTTGACTGATCATTGATATATTCTCATGTTGAGATCAGATTAGTGAAAAGCTTTTTCTTTTATAAATCATTGTTGTACTATCTGTGTACATCTTTTTGAATTCAACTCTCTTAAACTTTTTAATTTGTGCACAGCATTGATATTCCTACAGTAGAAATATTCCTACAAGATACAGACATGAATGTTAATCAAAGAGAAATCAGAGTATGAAACTATGAGAACACATGGTTTCAACATTAGCATTACAACAGTATGATTTAGGAATGAAAGCACATTAAAGAACAAAGGAAGGTCTTGTAAAACTACAACTAATGTCTACGTCTGTAGTCTTCCCACATCCTACTTGCTATATCATCTCTAAAGTTCCCCCACTCATCCCTATCACGCTGACTCAACCCATATGGCTCAAGTATTGGTACATCTATCCCATCGCGATCGTCATCCTCTTCAATAACCACTTCGGATGGAACACCATCCTCTATAGTAATGAAGTTGTGTAGTATGCAACATGCCAAAACAATACGTGATTGTGTTGTGATTGGATAAGATGTTGCATGCCTCAAGATAGGAAAACGCTGCTTCAAAATGCCAAATGTACGCTCTATTGCATTTCTAAGAGAGGAGTGTCAGTGGTTAAACAACTCTTGTGGGCTATTTATAGGGTTTGCTCTTGAAAACTCCTTCAGGTGGTAACGTGTACATCGGTAAGGTGCAAGAAATCCTGGTACATTTGGATAACCAGCATCGACCAAATAATATTTTCCTACAAAATAACATATATTGTTAAACCGTGAAACATTGACAACACCATCAAACATTTATCATTTTCTTTAGAAAAAATACGGTGTGAAATGGCATACCAGGTGGAACTACAAGTGGATCGGCTCTACTAAGAGCTGAAGCTAGAACACGGCTATCTGCTGCAGACCCTTCCCAACCAGCAAGAACGTATTGAAACTTATAATCAAAAGAAGAGACAGCCATAACATTTTGTGACAAGTTCCCTTTTCTATCTTGATATTTACCTTGTAAGTTGACATTGACAATGACTGGTATATGGGTTCCATCAATTGCTCCAACACAATCCTATAGAAAGAAAAACCAGTGTCAAGAAAGACATAGTAATAAGATTATCACTAAGCAAAGAAATTTGTAGCACTAGGGGGTTTACCTTGAAATAAGGATCGAAACGGTCCTTCCCACTAATTTCAGGAGGAGTGTTTGGCCCAAGTGGTATGAGATAATCCTGATGGAGTCCTACGACAGCCGTCAAGGTCTTGTGGAAGTATCGGCTTACTGTCTCTCCGGAGTGACCAAAGTTGTGGGCAATCTTGCGATTCCTCAGATTGTGGCCAAGGGTGTGGAGGAACATGACTAATTGTTCTTCTAATGTTATGCTAATCGTATCTGATAGGCTTCCTTTTTCCCTTAGAAGATTGACTAGCCGAAAGAAGGCTGTTGAACTCATGCGAATTTGGTCATGACAATGCACCTCAGTCGAATGAATAATGTGATTATAAAAACCACTTCCACCACTTCTTTCCTTACACTTTTTTTGCCTACCTTCAAGCACAGACAACACTTGGGCTACTCCAATGATAGCAATAATAAGTACGTGAATACGAGCTTTTCTGACCTTCCTACAAAGGAGTGCTTGAATGTTTGGATTGTTCAGGTATTCCATCCCTGAAAAGTACACGGCGAAGAAGGTTTCAGATACAAAATCAATAGTCACAGGCACATATACATTTATATATGTAATATATGGTTCTTATATAGGCACATATACATTTATATAAGTATGTAATATTATTAATCATAAGCTATTCTAAGGTTACAATAAAAATTCATGTTTCATATATAGATAACATAATTTATGTTCAAGTTCCTCAACTCATATCAGTGGAAAAAGTATATATATAAAGTGTTGATTAATAAGCCATAAAAAATATTCACCCTATCTTAAAAAGAAAAAAATTATGAACTGTGTTAGTGAGAAATGGACGGCTTCTATGTTGGAATGAAGCATTCTAAGATCATTTCTAAATGCAAAAAGAAGCAACTTTTTGAAATTTCTTGTAAACGGCTTCAAGTATCTATCTTTATATAGATGAGCAACAACTTTGTTGGAGGAGCTTCTAACATTTGTTATTGTTGATTTAAGCCTTCATTTAAAATTTTTTACAAACTTATAATAGATAACGAATGATAAAGTTACAATATTGTATGATAAACTTGTAATTTTATCATCAAAATAATCAAACATTAACTTTATTAAACTTGTAATTTTATCATATAATATTGTAACTTTATCATTCGTTATCTAAAATAGATGACAGATGAAAAATATCATTCGTTATCTACACCGAAAAAAGAAAGGTTTAATAAAGATGAATACCTTTTATTTATCTTATCCAAAAGAAAGAGAGTGGTGGATTCTCTTATCCATTATAAGTTAAATGATATTCTTCATCTTTTTTAAATTTTATGTATAAAAGAAGAATCCTATAATTCTTTTCAATTAATATGTGTTTGTTTATTAGATTACTGATTTTTTTTCTCAGATAAATTACTGAATATAATTTAAAATATTAATCAAATAAACAAATATAATTTAATTTACAGAAACTATAGAAAACTCATAGCACCTATATATGTAAAAAAGAGTTTGTAAAACTTTCCTACTGTGGTCAATATCTATATTGAAATGCGAATGCATTGACTAGATTATACTAGCAATCTAAAAACACCATATATATTAAATATCAATTAATAAATCAAAGGACACATTTTCAGTATAATATAGAATATATAAAGAGCATATTGTAATAGATATTGTTTATTTTCAGGCTTTGATACCAGTATAATCTGTTTCATTGTAATGTAAAGGTTGTTCAATATTGACTCATTACTACCAAGCTCTAGTTTTTTAATTTCTGCACCCAATGCTTATGATAATATCATAATTAGTTTTCAGGCTTTTGCCTCCTAGTCAAAATGAGATGCATTCTATTCAAACCGATTCTCACATCGTTGTCGAGGTGTTTCCAGCCTCTTTTATTACACCTAATAATGGATGCTAATGTTTCGTCAATTGTTTTTAGCATATCTTACATTTTTACACTGGTTTAAGGCTTAGTTATCATTTATTACACCTAATAATGGATGCTAATGTTTCGTCAATTGTTTTTAGCATATCTTACATTTTTACACTGGTTTAAGGCTTAGTTCTCAACCAAAACCTCAATAAAACTTCCCCTCCTCCACGATTTTTCATTTGTTTGTAGACGTTGCTGCCTTCAAAGTCTTTGTTATTATGTAAAACTACATGTCACTGACATCCATAGCATTGGTTTCTCAGATTGCAATGAATATTTAAGTGTGCATTTATAAGTCGACAAACAAAACCTGATTGATTTCCTTCCCATCTCCAGTAAGTCTGGCAGAACTTCAGAGGTCTTGAAAGTTGAAACAATTGGATGGAATTTTATCTCAGGGTCACTGCTTTCTCAATTTTGTTTAATAGATGCCTTTGCTTCTGTTAAAGGTTCTCCGAGTTGGGATTTGCAAACCCTCAAATGCCCAACATTTGTTTGAAATCTTAGACTTCAATACTCGGTTTCACTGTTATAGTTGATATAATTAAACTTCTGCAATAAAACTTACTTCCGCGGCCCCGTCCCCACAGTAAACTCCTCCAAACACAAAAGCAAAATACAAATACTCCCACTCTGTCCCGTCACACAATATCAAAACACAAATTTACCGCAGCATTCTTCTCTTGTTCTACATTTCCAGTCAAGGGGTTTATAGCGGCAAAAGCAACGGTAAAGTGTAAAAAAAATGGTACACAATCCTCTGTTGTAGTCCTGTAAGAGGGTACACGATGCATACCAGATGTGTGCAATGCCTGGAACCGCTTTGCAACCCTTGCCATCGCTGTGAAACGGACCCAAACAAATGCCTTCCGCCGTGAAACCCGCTGTGAAACCGTATGCCGTGAAGAATGGCGGAAAAAATAGTGTGTAGGGCAAATAAAAAACAAAGCGGACGCCAAAATGTTTATTAATTCGCCCGCGGACCCGACGAGGATACAAAAAATGGGGTTACAAAAAGTGGAATTTGGTCCTCAAATTCCAATTCCACCTTTTTGAGCGGCAGTTGTTAATGCTCATTTTGGGTCAAAATGAGCATTAGCAAATTCGTACTCCGATTTCATATTGCACTCCCAAACTGAGGATATGTTCGAAATGGACATTAACAAATGCCAATTCCAGGCAAATGCTGGAAATGCTGCGGTGCCAAATGGGCCCTAAGGGATCGCTCTTTTGCATAACGGGGTTTAGAAGCTTGGCGAGATAGCAATACATTTATGTTTGCTTGGGCGGAGTACAACACTTTCAACTAATAAGGTGGCAGCTCATTAAGTGAGATGACTCCGCTTGCACGAAGGTTTTAAGACTTTTATTTTATGGAATCCGCATTGTTTTTTGTTGAAGATTGGCACGGAGTGACGTAGCAAAGTTAATGAGCTGCAATAATCCATGGATAGACACGTGGAATTGAACAAGGTGATCAATGAGCGCTACCTCAAATTGGTAGAACATGAGAAGGAAATTTAGAAGTTAAAGGAAACCAATCAGTCTCGGGCCCTTGTAATCCATAGCAGTGCTTCGAGTATGTCTTCTGATGAGCAACAGGCTAAGTCCCAAGGAGATATAGGAGAGATGATATCTATCAGAATAAAACAAGAACTCCCAGCGCTTTTATTTTGCTACTTTGGAACAAATCCTCTCCTTCCGAGTGAAGCTTATAATCGACAAGTGCAACGATGTGTATGAAGCATATTGCTCACTGAATGAGATGTCTGATAATTTCAGGAAGATAAATCATTGTTACAGGATTTGGCCAGAAGATGGAAACCCTCTTCCTTCAAAATAACCCATATTTGTGATGTGATATATTGACATCCTGACGCTCTTGCTAACATTTAAGAGACTAGGGAAATCATTGATTTTGTGTTTGAGGAGTTGGACTACATTGGACATGAGGAAGGTAGGATTAAAGATAAATTATCATCATTCAACACCATCAAACATTGAACAATTCCTGGATTTATAGATAAGGAGGGATGCGTTGAAAGCTTAAAGGAATGGAAAATTGAATACCAAAACATGGTCCCTAGAATTATTGAACATTTGAAGGAAGACATGATTTTTTCCGTAGATGAATTCAATGTCTTCCTCGATAGAGTCATTGTCCTGGATGATAGATTCTCCAAATTCATAAATGAGGCTTGAGCTATCGTTGGGAAAAGATGGAAGGAGTATCTCCTCAGCCTACCTGATATCCCGCATTTTCAATGGTCGTCACTTGCACAAATTTTTTATTGGGTCAAAGAATACTTGGGACTAGTTGCAAGATCATAAAGTGATCAAATGTGCTCAATGAGTTGTTCTACGTGCAACATGAGTTATTTTTGTTTTGTCTATTTTTTCTTGATTGTAAGATTTTGTTTTCTTTTGGTCGATTAGGATTAGTGTTAGTTTTGAAACATCATGGGAATGTAAACGGTTGGAAGCTTGTCGCTTCCCCTGACTTTGGAGGGGAAATCACAACTGCCTTAGATATAAATTAGATTTGACTAAAGGAAAACTCTCTCAATGTTACTTACTCTTTGTTATATCAATAAAACATAACCTGTTTTCTTGTCCAGTTGGATGCAAATTTTTACGTTGTTGAATCTTGTCCCTTTGTCATAATCAATTCCAGGATTGATTATCACCTTCAAAACTTGTGCACACAGGTAGATTACTTGGATATAAATCTGAAGAAATAAGTAGCAATTGTGAAGTGTTCTCCTATTTCTACTTATCTGGTTGGTTCACCGGGAAGGATTAAATTCAATAAGACAGATTGATGTTTTAAGTTCAACTTGTTTTTCATTAATAGGATTAGGTGATTGATGATACATTTGCAAGGAATACAAATTGTTTCCTTTCAGAGGAGTACACGGTGATTTGGTGAGACTCTAACTCTTTGTCCAATTGGACAAGGGACTAGCCTTTATATATAAAGAGTGAGAAGATATTCATAATTAATCATTACCTTTCATTTATAGTTTGTAGGAAATAGTTATAAAGTAGATAGTAGAAGTTGTTTGTTTAGAGAGAATTTATAAATTAAGGGATTATCTCATCTTTGTTCTTGTATTTCAAGTTCGTGTCATCATGAAATTCAGAATCAAAAGAGAGCTCGTATTTTCATCTGCTATAAAAAGCATCAACTTGGGAGAAAGTTGGTGAAGAGGTTTACTCACCTAGGTCTTGCAGAGCCTAAAGTCTAGAGGGTTCCAATCAAGTTTGATTGATCCTGTCAGTTGGCCAACTCTTCCAGAGAGTTTAAGAGTAAATCTTGGCATACTTTCAAAACTTTCCAATCTATTAATTTGGGAACCAACAAATTGGTGATTTTTTTGGGAATTGTATTAACTATTTCATTTTTTCCTCTCATCAGAGAGGAGGCGACTCTGGTAGATAAAAGAAGCACATGAGAGGTCATAGGATTATCTGTGAAGTCACTTGAAATAATTTGAGACACCTAAGTAAAAAATTCTTAACTGTATTAGACAGTATGGATGACAGAAGGTCATTGTTTCAAGAACAACCATTTCAATAAATAGAGCTCTCTCAAGGAATGAGAAATAAGAATGATGCAAATATGAGTCCATTTGAAAATAACTAGGTTGAGTGTATACCTCTCGCAACCCAAGAGGAAAGGGAAGTCCAAGAAGAATATGAAGGACGTACAAGAAGATTGGGTCATGACACTGGCTTTGGATATGGATATAGAAGAATAGATATTCCCCCAGGATTTGCTTCAACATCCTTGAGTACTCAGGGGTCTGAGGCATCACGGAGAAACATAGTTGGTGAAGAAAAAGAGTTCTAGGATAAGGTAAGTGATTTCTTTCTATACAATCAGAAGATCATAATGTTGCTTTACCCTGACATTATCTAAAGGTGGTTGACCAATTGGATAATCTAACTTTTGATCCTCAAGAAAATCCTGATAGAAGGCCTGAGGATTAGAATGGGAAAAATAGTCATGGGTAGAAAAGAAGAAGAAATGGTTAATTATAGACCATCAATGAATTGGGGACCCCCACAAGACTATAACCCTTGAAATGTCTATCATCCTCTCGTTGTTGACAATAGCCAGTAAAATAAGAGATCCCCATATAATTAGGGACACATATATAATAATCAGTTTCAACCTACTCCACCATGCTACAATAATTTCAATGGACAATATCAATATGCCCCTCATCCATTAGCCTTCACAAGAGGACTAATGAATGCCAATAATTATAGGCCTTTTGATTTCACTATATTTCTAGGGGCCCCTCATGATATTCTAGACCATTGGAAAAATGATCTACCTAAGTTTGATGGTAGTAATTGTGAGACAAGGGAAAGTCATGTCAAGGCTTTCAAAACTCTTTGTCCAATCTTTGACAAAGGATGTAAGGGAATGGTTTAGGGTGTTTCCCGATTCTTCAATTAATAGTTGGTTGGAACTAAAAAGAAGAATTTTGAAGGAGTTTATTGATCATAATGATCCTTCTTTTGTTCTCCATGAAATAATGAGTGTAAAGAAGGGATATAATGAAGTTGTGTCAAAATTCAATAAAAAATTTAACAAATTGTGTTACCAGATACTTGCACATATGAAGCCAACTGCTGAATGTTGCTTGGTGTTTTACATGGATGCATTTGATAGTAAAACCAGTTATGCAATCATATCTAGAAGCCTGAGAAGTTTGCAGGATGCATTCAAAATTGCTTTGACAATTAAAAATAACCAGAAGGCTACAGGAAAAGTGGGTAAGAGGGATGATACTAAACTTCACAATCCTTGAATTCCTAAACAGAACAAGGAATAAGATAAGTTAGACAAAGCTATAAATATATTAAAGGATCTATCACAAAAGGTTGAAAGGAATGACAAGCCTAGATGGTGTAGGAGCACCTAGTTAAAGAGGCTTACTCCCTAGTTTTTTGGATTGTACTTGACCTTAGCCAATTCAAGAAGAGAATAAGACTCCAAGAGAGTCTAGTAGTTAGGTAGTTAGTTTAAGTTTTGGACTTGACACTAAGTTGCCACTAGTTGGACTTAGTTTTCCAAGTTGGCCAAATAGGGTCTAGAGTGTGGAAAAGGCTTAAAATAGATTGGTGAACTTTTTTTAGAGGTGTCTTAAGCTTTATAATAGAGTTAAGGTCAGTTGGGTCACTTTGAGGACTTATAGCAAAAACTTGCTATGACAAAATACAAAAGTTGTCAAAGTTGCTCGAGCAACTTTGACAACATTTTGGACAACTTTTACAATTTTTGGGCAATAACTGTCCAAATGCCCTAAATGATATTTAGGAATTGGACCTAGGTTTTTGGTAAGGTTGGAAATGGTATTTAAGGTTTGAAATGAAAAAGTAGGAGGTTAGACAACTTGTACACACAGTTCCAAAGATAGATTTGATGATTACATTCTCTGAGTTTTTAATACAATCTATTTGAGTTTGAAGCTCATCATTGAAATTTGATTGGGAAAGGCTTGTGTTTTGTTATTTAATTTCCTTATTGTATATTCTTTCTCTCTAAATAAGTTATAGTGTGTTTTCCTTTTTACTTTATTTTGTTTTTGCGAACCTAACCCTCACTGGACTGTGTCTTGCCAGTTTAAGAGGTTAAGATATAGAAATGGTTCCACCATGACTTCCCTCCATGAAAACTTGATGGCTCATGGAGGAAGTAAAGTGGAACCCTTGTATATAATGTTCCAACTTGTATAGGTTCTTGAGGTGAAGGGAGCTCAATTTGAAGGCTTTCCCTAGGTGAGATAGGGTGTCTTGGTTAAGAGCGAAGCTAGTAACCGTGAATTTTGCAATGCAGGGTTGGATTGAGAAAAGACGTGTGAGGATTGGGAAGTTCTATTAGAGATTGGATAAAGCCCTACAACTAGTATTTAGAGTTTTTGGATTTGATCTTGTTTACCTAGTTAAGTGACCTAGTCAATAGGCCTATTTTCTAGGAAAGAGACTCAGCAATTGAAAAGTATTGTACAACCAGTTGAGAAACCCTAGACCTCAAAAATCTTTGAGATTTTCCAAAAAGGTATCTAGATCTCAAATCATTTTGGGGGCTTATTTTTGAAGTTTCAAAGTTATTGAGCAAAACCAGTGTTCAAAGACCTAGTTTTGGGCTAATAGGTCTATAAGCCTAAAATATAGGAATCCTTGAGATTGGTAACAAGGATCAACATAGTTTGTGATAATTTGCATCAAAGGAGTTGAAAAACACTTAACTACAATGATTCAACCTTGTGTAATGCTAGTGATAAAAATGGTGTGTGGAAGGTGAACTTACCTTGGTGAGTTCAAGGAAGAGTAAGAGTAACTCAATTGGTAGGAAGACTCAAAGGTGGTGGGAAGAATTGTTAGTTTCTCCCAAGTGAGAGGGTGAGAAAAGACACCCTAAGTGGTCTAGGAAATGACCTTATTGATTGAGATTTCTTAGCTCAAGAAGTGTTTGAGGTCTCACTATCAGATTGGTATCAGAGCACCAAGATTTGGGCTAGTGGAAGTGGATGTTACAAACACTAGAGTTAGTAGGATTGTCAAGGATGGTGACAAATGCTTAACTTGCAAAGAAGGTGGAAGATCAAGAAGAGGAGAATAGACTCTTAAGGGAACAACTAGTAGAGATGGAAACTAAGCTTGATGTCGTACAAGCTAAGACAGAGGAAGTAAGTGAGAAAGTGAGAGAATCAAAAGGAAAAGAGAAGGCAGTAGCCATAGAGGATGAGGTGCTAGAACCTGATCCAATGTTGAAAGAGGAACCATTCCTTAGGGATCTAAAAGCCATGGGTAGAAAATCTTTTGAAGGAGTACCCCTGTTTAGTGGCAAGATGGAGCTAGAGTTGGCCATGGAGTGGATAGAGGGGTTAGAGAACCACTTTGAATGTGAGAGTGTGTCAGAGGCATAAAAAGTATAGGTAGCCAAATCTAGATTGAGGGGAGAAAATGTGACATGGTGGAAGTTCATCCAAGATGAAAGGGAAAAAAAGGGAAGAACCCCATAGCAACATGGAAGGGTATGGTTGCTAAAATTAAAGAGGCATACCTACCAGAGGATTATGATGTTCAAATACATAAAAAGAGGCAAGATTTGAGACAAAAAGAATTTGATGTGAGTACTTACACCGAGGAGTTTGAAAAATTGTGTTTGAGGTCAAAGGTGTAGGAAGTTGAGAGCATTGAAGTAGAAAGATACCCAAATAGATTGAGATGGAGAATCCAAGAGGAGATCAGCTTGCTTAGTCCTACTATCATGCATAAGTGCTATCAACTTGCTCTTAAAGTTGAAGAGAGAAGTAAAAATAAGCAAGACTCTAATACTAGGGGTAGAGGCCGAGGAAGAGATTCAAGAGGCCATAGGGGTAACTTCAGTGGAAAGGGAAATGAATCAAGATCCTATGATTAAACAAGGTAAATTGATGAAGGGTGCTCCCCTTAATACCATAAACGCATAACAGAAATAGAGAAACAACAACGATATGCAAGAACAGAAAATTGGCTTCTTATTATCTCCACAAATGTGGAATTACAAACTTTCAGAATTACAATATGCAAAGCCCCATGGGCATTCCCTTACAATATTCTGTAGGACAAAGCCTCGAATTATGCCCAGATCTACTACCCAGAACTATTCTGAACTGCCTAAGACAATAGTACAGCCTTCCTTATATAGGCAATTTTCCACCGCCTGGGAAGGTTCCAGAATTTTTAGCCAATAAGGCCGACCAAACTTAGAATTATTTTATTTTACATTTTATTACATCATAGTCGGCTCAAGATAACCTTTGAAACCCGAACAGAAATTTTGAAGAAAATTATTTTTCGCCATTTCAGGTGGCCCAACTTCCGAAGACCATAAGTCATCACCCGTTGACCCGCTCGGCTATTATAACCCCATTTCGGAAATGCCACGAAGCGCTCTACAAGCTTGCCTCACACAAGTGCCCGTCACCCAAATTTTTGACCTCATCCGAGGCATCTAAAGCCTTCAAAACTGAGTTCAAAGTTTCTGTACCCTGCTGCCAATACCGAAAACCTTCAATATCTTCCAATATACACTTGATCTGGCAATGAAACTTTACTGGCAGGCTTATATGACCAAAATGAACCTCCAAGAAAGAAATCAGATCATTCTGAGCACATACAAAAATTACTAAAAATAGTAACTTTCCATAAATAGCAGCTCTGCACAAAATAGCCCTTATTGAATATAAAAATAGAAATATTTTTGGGTGATGCAAGATTGCTCTTACACCGAGGATGCTCCTGCATCAGACACCCAGGGTAATTTGAGAAGTGACCCTATCACGACTCAGGTGTGCAGAGGAAAACCAAGATAGCTAACCTCCTCCTTTGTCAGCTATGATGAATCTTCAACAGGTCATCCTTTCCACTTGACCAGATATTCTTCATATGTCCTGTTCCTTGTGCTTCTGCCAACACGACTGTCTAGTATATCTTCGATCTCCTTAGTGTCTGAACTAGTTACTGGAATACTCCACTGTGCTGCTGTGATCTCATCTTCAACACCTCCTTCATGATACTCTGTCAGATCTGAAATGTTAAACACTGGTGAAATATTTAGCTTAGTAGACAATTCTACCTCATATGCATTTCCTGAATCATGTTTCTTCAGTATCCTACATGGTCCAAACTTCTTCATTTTCAACTTGTTATATGTACCAACTGGAAACCGCTCCTTCCGCAAATGAACCATGACTTCATCACCAACTTGAAATTCTTTATACCTCCTTTTCTCATCTGCCTTAGCCTTATACTGTGCGTTCATCTTGGTAATATGCTTCCTCACCTCCCCATGGATGTTCTTCAAGTGTTCTGCAAAATCCTCAGCTTCAGCACTACTTATTTCTCCTTTATCTATCTTCCTCAATTCAGATGCATTTCTTGGACTATTTCCATATACAATCTGGAATGGTGATTTACCAGTCCTCCTGTTGACAGAATTATTGTATGCAAATTCCGCCTGTGGTAAAATCAAATCCCATCCTGTTGGCTTATCTCCAACCAAACATCTCAGCAAATTTCCCAAACTTCTATTCACCACCTCTATCTGTCCATCAGTCTGTGGATGATGTGATGAACTGAACTTCAAATCTGTCTTCAACTTCTTCCACAATGTACGCCAGAAATATCCAACAAACTTAGTGTCCCGATCTGAAACTATGGTCTTTGGCAAACCATGAAGTCTCACTACTTCTCTAAAAAACAATTCTGCTACATGAACAACATCATTAGTCTTCTTGCAGGGAATGAAATGTGTCATCTTTAAAAATCTGTCAACCACCACAAAAATTGAATCATGTCCCCGATGAGTCCTCGGTAAACCAAGAACAAAGTCCATGCTGATATCCTCCCAAGGCTTCCCTGGTACAGGTAATGGCTGATACAATCCTGTATTCTGCTTCACTCCTTTCGCCATCTGACATACTCTGCAACTCTGTACAAACTTCTTCACATCTTGTTGCAATTGTGGCCAATAATAATTCTCACCAACCAAAGCAACGGTTTTATCACGACCAAAATGTCCAGCCAATCCTCCACTATGCTTCTCCTTGATGAAATTCTCTCTCATAGAACTTCGTGGAATGCGCAACTGACTCCCTCTGAATAGCATATCATCTTGGATGATAAAATCCAGCCATTTTGTCCTGTCTAGAGTAACAGGTTCTGTACAAGCTTTCCAAGCTTCACCAAAATCAAGATCCTCTGGATACAAATTCTTGAGTTCCTTGAACCCAACCACTTCAATCTGCATTTCTGTCAGCAATAGTTGCCTTCTGCTAAGAGCATCTGCAACCCTATTAGACTTTCCACTCCTGTGTTTCAAAACAAATATATAACTCTGCAAAAACTCAACCCATTTCAAATGCCTCTGATTCAACTTTCCTTGACTATTCAAATATTGCAAAGCTTGATGATCAGTATACAAAACAAACTCCTTAGGAAGCAGATAATGTCTCCACTTCTTTAATGCCTGAACTATAGCATAAAATTCCTGATCATAAACAGAATATTTCCTCTTGGCATCATTTAACTTCTCACTGAAATAAGCAACAGGTTTACCTTCTTGGCTCATAACAGCTCCTATTGCAGTACCACTAGCATCACAATCTACTTGAAACACCTTATTAAAATCTGGAAGTGCTAAAAATGGTTGTTCTGTAACTTTTTGTTTCAACAATTAAAAAATTTTTTCTGCCCCATTAGTCCACTTAAACTCTTTTCTATCCCCTCTCATTGTTTCAGTCAAGGGTCCACAAATACTGCTAAAATTTTTGATAAACTTTCTGTAAAAGCTAGCTAGACCATGAAAAGATCTTACCTCGGTAGCACTCCTTGGAGTAGGCCATTCAAGGATAGCCTGTACCTTCTCTGGGTCCATTTTTAGACCTTCTGCTGAAACTAAAAATTCCAAATACACTAACTCTTTCTTCACAAAACTGCACTTCTTCAAATTAATCAACAATTTCTCTTCTCTCAGCTTCTCAACTACCATAGGAATATGCATCATATGCTCCTCCAATGTCTTACTAAAGATCAAAATATCATCTAGGTAAACAATGACAAACTTACCCAGAAATTCTTTCAGAACCTCGTTCATGAGCCGCATGAAAGTGCTCGGTGCATTGGTTAGCCCAAAAGGCATGACTAATCACTCATACAGTCCTTCCTTTGTCTTGAAGGCAGTCTTCCATTCATCTCCTTCTCTGATCCGAATCTGATGATATCCACTTTTCAGATCTATCTTTGAGAAATACACAGCTCCACTCAAATAGTCCATAATATCATCCATTCGTGGCAATGGAAACCTGTACCTGATTGTAATCTTGTTTATTGCCCTAGAATCTGTACACATCCTCCATTCTCCATTCTTCTTTAGTGCTAATACCGCTGGTATAGCACAGGGACTCAGACTCTCTCGAATCAATCCTTTCTGTAACAACTCATGTACTTGTCTGTTCAACTCCTCACTTTCTGCAAGTGTCATTCTGTGTGCTGCCTTATTCGGAAAACTCGCTCCTGGGATCAAGTCCATCTGATGACTGATCTTCCTGACTGGTGGTAATCCATCAGGCACATTATCGGATACAATATCCTGAAACTCATTCAACAAATCTGCAACTTCTACAAGAACATCTTCTACTTCCTCTTTACCAGCTTTTGGAATTAAAGCAAAACATACATGCTCATGCCTCATACCATCTACGAAATTTCTTCCATCAACAAATGTTATTCTTGCATTACCACATACCTTTTCTTCGGTCTCCTTCAATGGTTTTAACTTATGTCGCACTCCATCTTTTGTCAGGGAATAGGTATTCGCACGACCATCATGTACAGCACATCTGTCAAACTGCCATGGTCTACCCAACAACATATGACATGCATCCATAGATATGATATCACACAATACCTCATCTTGGTATCCGCCAATCTTGAACTTCACCAGGCATTGTTCATTGACCATGACCTTGTGGTCATCCTGTACCCAGGCAATCCGATATAGATGTGGGTGTTTCTGTCTCTTGAGCTTCAACTTTGTCACCATCTCTTCTGACACCAAATTGTCAGTGCTTCCACTATCAATAATCATATCATAACATTTACCTTCGCACTTGCACCTGGTGCGAAACAGGCTCCTTCTTTGCTCAGGTTCATTCTCACCACTCAACAGGACTCTTCTGTTAATCAACGTTTCTCCTCTTTCAGCATCTTCAGAATTTGATGATCTGGCATCTTCATCTACATGTGCAACTCTGGCCTGGCCTTCATTTCTCCTATCTTTTCTGCCTTGGCACTGAGGAAATTCAAATGCCCTATGACCTTCTTCTCCACAGTGAAAACATGTTCCACAGAAGCCACCTCTTCCAGATCCTTGTCCTCTTCCTCTTCCTCTCTGATCTCTATTATTCTGATCCTGAAAGTGATTGGAATTATTTCCTCACTGATTCTGACTGCTACTGGCCTCATCCTTCTTTTTCAGATCTTCATTTCGGCCACCATATGACCGTCCACCAGATCGTCCACCACGACCTCTTCCATTTTGTCTGCTCTCAAACTTCTTGTTTAGCTTTTCCTCTACTTTTAGGGCAAACTGGTATGCCTCTTCAATACTGTTCATTCGAACCAGATTCAGCTCCTCCTGAATGCTTGGCCTTAACCCATTAAGGTATCGGGCAACTTTCTCCTTATCAGCTTCTGCATGGCCTGTTCTGATGAGAAGTTGATAGAACTCCTCTGTATACTCCTGAACAGATCTTCCTGCTTGCTTCAAACTCTGCATTTTCTTCAGTAGGTCAAGCTCATAATCAACAGGAATGAACTGTCGCTTCAATTTATCCACCATCCGATCCCATCTCGTGATTTTCTCCTTTCCCCTTCTATTTCGCTCTAATTGAATTTCTTCCCACCAGATCTTCGCATGACCTTTCAATCTGGCTTTCGCAAATTTGACCCTATCAGGATCCTCAACATCTTCGTACTCAAAATATTCCTCACATTCGTTGATCCAGTCGATCAATTCTTCTGGGTTAAGATTTCCAGAAAATGTAAGAACCTCAATCTTAGGTCTTTTCCCAATCTTAGAAATGGCCCGAAAAAGTCTTTCTTCCTCCTGGTTCACAATTTTGACTTCTCCTTTTTGATATTCTTCTTCGGCTTCATCCTCGCTTTCATCTCTGACATTAAGATTCATTCCTCTGCGAATCTCTTCTTGCAATGCTCGCACTTGTCTTTGCAGCTCTCTAACCTCAGGTGTCACAGCACCAGCTCTTCCACCACGTTCTCTTCGTGGAGGCATTTTCACGATGCGCGCTGAAACCCTAGCCACGGTCCTGGTGCAAACTGCCTCACAGTCGGTGATCTATTTACACACTCAAGAACTCCCGCTTTGATACCACTTGATGAAGGGTGCACCCCTTAATACCACAAACGCATAACAGAAATAGAGAAACAATAACGATATGCAAGAACAGAAAATTGGCTTCTTATTATCTCCACAAATGTGGAATTACAAACTTTCAGAATTACAATATGCAAAGCCCCATGGGCATTCCCTTACAATATTCTGTAGGACAAAGCCTCGAATTATGCCCAGATCTACTACCCAGAACTATTCTGAACTGCCTAAGACAATAGTACAGCCTTCCTTATATAGGCAATTTTCCACCGCCTGGGAAGGTTCCAGAATTTTTAGCCAATAAGGCCGACCAAACTTAGAATTATTTTATTTTACATTTTATTACATCATAGTCGGCTCAAGATAACCTTTGAAACCCGAACAGAAATTTTGAAGAAAATTATTTTTCGCTATTTCAGGTGGCCCAACTTCCAAAGACCATAAGTCATCACCCGCTGACCCGCTCGGCTATTATAACTCGATTTCAGAAATGCCAGGAAGCGCTCTACAGGCTTGACCCGCGCAAGCGCCCATCACCCAAATTTTTGACCTCATCCCGGGCCTCTAAAGCCTTCAAAACTGAGTTCAAAGTTTCTGTACCCTGCTACCAATACCGAAAACCTTCAATATCTTCCAATATACACTTGATCTAGCAATGAAACTTTACTGGCAGGCTTATATGACCAAAATGAACCTCCAAGAAAGAAATCAGATCATTCTGAGCACATACAAAAATTACTAAAAATAGTAACTTTCCATAAATAGCAGCTCTGCACAAAATAGCCCTTATTGAATATAAAAACAGAAATATTTTTGGGTGATGCAAGATTGCTCTTACACCAAGGATGCTCCTGCATCAGACACCCAGGGTAATTTGAGAAGTGACCCTGTCACGACTCAGGTGTGCAGAGGAAAACCAAGACGGCTAACCTCCTCCTTTGTCAGCCATGATGAATCTTCAACAGGTCGTCCTTTCCACTTGACCAAATATTCTTCATATGTCCTGTTCCTTGTGCTTCTGCCAACACGACTGTCTAGTATATCTTCGATCTCCTTAGTGTCTGAACTAGTTGCTGGAATACTCCACTGTGCTGCTGTGATCTCCTCTTCAACACCTCCTTCATGATACTCTGTCAGATCTGAAATGTTAAACACTGGTGAAATATTTAGCTCAGTAGGCAATTCTACCTCATATGCATTTCCTGAATCATGTTTCTTCAGTATCCTACATGGTCCAAACTTCTTCGTTTTCAGCTTGTTATATGTACCAATTGGAAACCGCTCCTTCCGTAAATGAACCCTGACTTCATCACCAACTTGAAATTCCTTATACCTCCTTTTCTCATCTGCCTTAGCCTTATACTATGCGTTCATCTTGGTAATATGCTTCCTCACCTCCCCATGGATGTTCTTCAAGTGTTCTGCAAAATCTTCAGCTTCAACACTACTTATTTCTCCTTTATCTATCTTCCTCAATTCAGATGCATTTCTTGGACTACTTCCATATACAATCTGGAATGGTGATTTACCAGTGCTCCTGTTGACAGAATTATTGTATGCAAATTCCGCCTGTGGTAAAATCAAATCCCATCCTATTGGCTTATCTCCAACCAAACATCTCAGCAAATTTCCCAAACTTCTATTCACCACCTCTGTCTGTCCATCAGTCTATGGATGATGTGATAAACTGAACTTCAAATCTATCTTCAACTTCTTCCACAATGTACGCCAGAAATATCCAACAAACTTAGTGTCCCGATTTGAAACTATGGTCTTTGGCAAACCATGAAGTCTCACTACTTCTCTAAAAAACAATTCTGCTACATGAACAACATCATTAGTCTTCTTGCAGGGAATGAAATGTGTCATCTTTGAAAATCTGTCAACCACCACAAAAATTGAATCATGTCCCCGATGAGTCCTCAGTAAACCAAGAACAAAGTCCATGTTGATATCCTCCCAAGGCTTCCTTGGTATAGGTAATGGCTGATACAATCCTGTATTCTGCTTCACTCCTTTCACCATCTGACATACTCTGCAACTCTGTACAAACTTCTTCACATCTTGCTGCAATTGTGGCCAATAATAATTCTCACCAACCAAAGCAACGATTTTATCATGACCAAAATGTCCAGCCAATCCTCCACTATGCTTCTCCTTGATGAGATTCTCCCTCATAGAACTTCGTGGAATGCACAATTGACTCCCTCTGAATAGCATATCATCTTGGATGATGAAATCCATCCATTTCATCCTGTCTAGAGTAACAGGTTCTGTACAAGCTTTCCAAGCTTCACCAAAATCAGGATCCTCTGGATACAAATTCTTGAGTTCCTTGAACCCAACCACTTCAATCTGCATTTCTGTCAGCAATAGTTGCCTTCTGCTAAGAGCATCTGCAACCCTATTAGACTTTCCACTCCTATGTTTCAAAACAAATGTATAATTATGCAAAAACTCAACCCATTTCAAATACCTCTAATTCAACTTTCCTTGACTATTCAAATATTGCAAAGCTTGATGATCAGTATACAAAACAAACTCCTTAGGAAGCAGATAATGTCTCCACTTCTTTAATGCCTGAACTATAGCATAAAATTCCTGATCATAAACAGAATATTTCCTCTTGGCATCATTTAACTTCTCACTGAAATAAGCAAGAGGTTTGCCTTCTTGGCTCATAACAGCTCCTATTGCAGTACCACTAGCATCACAATCTACTTGAAACACCTTATTAAAATCTAGAAGTGCTAAAACTGGTTGTTCTGTAACTTTTTGTTTTAACAATTGAAAACTTTTTTCTCCCCATTAGTCCACTTAAACTCTTTTCTATCCCCTCTCATTGTTTCAGTCAAAGGTCCACAGATACTACTAAAATTTTTGATAAACTTTCTGTAAAAGCTAGCTAGACCATGAAAAGATCTTACCTCGGTAGCACTCCTTAGAGTAGGCCATTCAAGGATAGCCTGTACCTTCTCTGGGTCCATTTTTAGACCTTCTGTTGAAACTACAAATCTCAAATACACTAACTCTTTCTTCACAAAACTGCACTTCTTCAAATTAATCAACAATTTCTCTTCTCTCAGCTTCTCAAATACCATACGAATATGCATCATATGCTCCTCCAATGTCTTACTAAAGATCAAAATATCATCTAGGTAAACAATGACAAACTTACCCAGAAATTCTTTCAGAACCTCGTTCATGAGCCGCATGAAAGTGCTCGGTGCATTGGTTAGCCCAAAAGGCATGACTAATCACTCATACAGTCTTTCTTTTGTCTTGAAGGCAGTCTTCCATTCATCTCCTTCTCTGATCCGAATCTGATGATATCCACTTTTCAGATCTATCTTTGAGAAATACACAGCTCCACTCAAACAGTCCATAATATCATCCATTCGTGGCAATGGAAACCTGTACTTGATTGTAATCTTGTTTATTGCCCTAGAATCTGTACACATCCTCAATTCTCCATTCTTCTTTGGTGCTAATACCACTGGTACAGCACAGGGACTCAGACTCTCTTGAATCAATCCTTTCTGTAACAACTCATGTACTTGTCTGTTCAACTCCTCACTTTCTGCAGGTGTCATTCTGTGTGCTGCCTTATTCGGCAAACTCGCTCCTGTGATCAAGTCCATCTGATAAATGATCTTCCTAACTGGTGGTAATCCATCAGGCACATTATCGGATACAATATCCTGAAACTCATTCAACAAATCTGCAACTTCTACAGGAACATCTTCTACTTCCTCTTTACCAGCTTTTGGAATTAAAGCAAAACATACATGCTCATGCCTCATACCATCTACGAAATTTATTCCATCAACAAATGTTATTCTTGCATTACCACATACCTTTTCTTCGGTCTCCTTCAATGGTTTTAGCTTATGTCACACTCCATCTTTTGTCAGGGAATAGGTATTCGCACGACCATCATGTACAGCAGATCTGTCAAACTGCCATGGTCTACCCAACAACATATGACATGCATCCATAGATATGATATCACACAATACCTCATCTTGGTATCCGCCAATCTTGAACTTCACCAGGCATTGTTCATTGACCATGACCCTGTGGTCATCCTGTACCCAGGCAATCCACCGCGACCTCTTCCATTTTGTCTGCTCTCAAACTTCTTGTTTAGCTTTTCCTCTACTTTTAGGGCAAATTGGTATGCCTCTTCAATACTGTTCATTCGAACCAGATTCAGCTCCTCCTGAATGCTTGGCCTTAACCCATTAAGGTATCGGGCAACTTTCTCCTTATCAGCTTCTGCATGGCCTGTTCTGATGAGAAGTCGATAGAACTCCTCTGTATACTCCTAAACAGATCTTCCTGCTTGCTTCAAACTCTGCATTTTCTTTAGTAGGTCAAGCTCATAATCAACAGGAATGAACTGTCGCTTCAATTTATCCACCATCCGATCCCATCTCGTGATTTTCTCCTTTCCCCTTCTATTTCGCTCTAATTGAATTTCTTGCCACTAGATCTTCGCATGACCTTTCAATCTGGCTTTCGCAAATTTGACCTTATCAGGATCCTCAACATCTTCGTACTCAAAATATTCCTCACATTCGTTGATCCAGTCGATCAATTCTTCTGGGTTAAGATTTCCAGAAAATGTAAGAACCTCAATCTTAGGTCTTTTCCAGATCTTAGAAATGGCCCGAAAAAGTCTTTCTTCCTCCTGGTTCACAATTTCGACTTCTCCTTCTTGATATTCTTCTTCGGCTTCATCCTCGCTTTCATCTCTGACATTAAGATTCATTCCTCTGCGAATCTCTTCTTGCAATGCTCGCATTTGTCTTTGCAGCTCTCTAACCTCAGGTGTCACAGCACCAGCTCTTCTGCCACGTTCTCTTCGTGGAGGCATTTTCACAATGCACGCTGAAACCCTAGCCACGGTCCTGGTGCAAACTGCCTCACAGTCGGCGATCTATTTACACACTCAAGAACTCCCGCTTTGATACCACTTGATGAAGGGTGCACCCCTTAATACCACAAACGCATAACAGAAATAGAGAAACAACAACGATATGCAAGAACAGAAAATTGGCTTCTTATTATCTCCACAAATGTGGAATTACAAACTTTCAGAATGACAATATGCAAAGCCCCATGGGCATTCCCTTACAATATTCTGTAGGACAAAGCCTCGAATTATGCCCAGATCTACTACCCAGAACTATTCTGAATTGCCTAAGATAATAGTACAGCCTTCCTTATATAGGCAATTTTCCATCGCCTGGGAAGGTTCCAGAATTTTTAGCCAATAAGGCCGACCAAACTTAGAATTATTTTATTTTACATTTTATTACATCATAGTCGGCTCAAGATAACCTTTGAAACCCGAACAGAAATTTTGAAGAAAATTATTTTTCACCATTTCAGGTGGCCCAACTTCCAAAGACCATAAGTCATCACCTGTTGACCCGCTCGGCTATTATAACCCCATTTCAGAAACATCACGAAGCGCTCTACAGGCTTGACCCGGGCAAGCGCCCATTACCCAAATTTTTGACCTCATCCGGAGCCTCTAAAGCCTTCAAAACTGAGTTCAAAGTTTCTGTACCCTGCTGCCAATACCGAAAACCTTCAATATCTTCCATTATACACTTGATCTGGCAATGAAACTTTACTGGCAGGCTTATATGACCAAAATAAACCTCCAAGAAAGAAATCAGATCATTCTGAGCACATACAAAAATTACTAAAAATAGTAACTTTCCATAAATAGCAGCTCTGCACAAAATAGCCCTTATTGAATATAAAAATAGAAATATTTTTGGGTGATGCAAGATTGCTCTTACACCAAGGATGCTCCTGCATCAGACACCCAAGGTAATTTGAGAAGTGACCCTGTCACGACTCAGGTGTGCAGAGGAAAACCAAGACGGCTAACCTCCTCCTTTGTCAGCCATGATGAATCTTCAACAGGTCATCCTTTCCACTTGACTAGATATTCTTCATATGTCCTGTTCTTTGTGCTTCTGCCAACACGACTGTCTAGTATATCTTCGATCTCCTTAGTGTCTGAACTAGTTGCTGGAATACTCCACTGTGCTGCTGTGATCTCATCTTCAACACCTCCTTCATGATACTCTGTCAGATCTGAAATGTTAAACACTAGTGAAATATTTAGCTCAGTAGGTAATTCTACCTCATATGCATTTCCTGAATCATGTTTCTTCAGTATCCTACATGGTCCAAACTTCTTCATTTTCAACTTGTTATATGTACCAACTGGAAACCGCTCCTTTCGTAAATGAACCGTGACTTCATCACCAACTTGAAATTCCTTATACATCATTTTCTCATCTGCCTTAGCATTATACTGTGCGTTCATCTTGGTAATATGCTTCCTCACCTCCCCATGGATGTTTTTCAAGTGTTTTGCAAAATCCTCAGCTTCAGCACTACTTATTTCTCCTTTATCTATCTTCCTCAATTCAGATGCATTTCTTGGACTACTTCCATATACAATCTGGAATGGTGATTTACCAGTGCTCCTGTTGATAGAATTATTGTATGGAAATTCTGCCTGTGGTAAAATCAAATCCCATCCTGTTGGCTTATCTCTAACCAAACATCTCAGCAAATTTCCCAAACTTCTATTCACCACCTTTGTCTGTCCATCAGTCTGTGGATGATGTGATTAACTGAACTTCAAATCTGTCTTCAACTTCTTCCATAATGTACGCAGAAATATCCAACAAACTTAGTGTCCCGATCTAAAACTATGGTCTTTGGCAAACCATGAAGTCTCACTACTTCTCTAAAAAAAATTCTGCTACATGAATAGCATCATTAGTCTTCTTGCAAGGAATGAAATGTGCCATCTTTGAAAATCCGTCAACCACCACAAAAATTGAATCATGTCCCCGATGAGTCCTCGGTAAACCAAGAACAAAGTCCATGCTGATATCCTCCCAAGGCTTCCCTGGTACAGGTAATGGCTGATACAATCCTGTATTCTACTTCACTCCTTTCGCCATCTGACATACTCTGCAACTCTGTACAAACTTCTTCACATCTTGCTGCAATTGTGGCCAATAATAATTCTCACCAACCAAAGCAACGGTTTTATCACGACCAAAATGTCCAGCCAATCCTCCACTATGCTTCTCCTTGATGAGATTCTCCCTCATAGAACTTCGTGGAATGCACAACTGACTCCTTCTGAATAGCATATCATCTTGGATGATAAAATCCAGCCATTTCGTGCTGTCTAAAGTAACAGGTTCTGTACAAGCTTTCCAAGCTTCACCAAAATCAGGATCCTCTGAATACAAATTCTTGAGTTCCTTGAACCCAACCACTTCAATCTGTATTTCTGTCAGCAATAGTTGCCTTCTGCTAAGAGCATCTTCAACCCTATTAGACTTTCCACTCCTGTGTTTCAAAACAAATATATAACTCTGCAAAAACTCAACCCATTTCAAATGCCTCTGATTCAACTTTCCTTGACTCTTCAAATATTGCAAAGCTTGATGATCAGTATACAAAACAAACTCCTTAGGAAGCAGATAATGTCTCCACTTCTTTAATGCATGAACTATAGCATAAAATTCCTGATCATAAACAGAATATTTCCTCTTGGCATCATTTAACTTCTCACTGAAATAAGCAACAGGTTTACCTTCTTGGCTCATAACAACTCCTATTGCAGTACCACTAGCATCACAATCTACTTGAAACACCTTATTAAAATCTAGAAATGCTAAAACTGGTTGTTTTGTAACTTTTTGTTTCAACAATTGAAAACTTTTTTCTGCCCCATTAGTCCACTTAAACTCTTTTCTATCCCCTCTCATTGTTTCAGTCAAGGGTCCACAAATACTGCTAAAATTTCTTATAAAATTTCTGTAAAAGCTAGCTAGACCATGAAAAGATCTTACCTCGGTAGCACTCCTTGGAGTAGGCCATTCAAGGATAGCCTGTACCTTCTCTGGGTCCATTTTTAGACCTTCTGCTGAAACTACAAATCCCAAATACACTAACTCTTTCTTCACAAAACTGCACTTCTTCAAATTAATCAACAATTTCTCTTCTCTCAGCTTCTCAAATACCATAGGAATATGCATCATATGCTCCTCCAATGTCTTACTAAAGATTAAAATATCATCTAGGTAAACAATGACAAACTTACCCAGAAATTCTTTCAGAACCTCGTCCATGAGCCGCATGAAAGTGCTCGGTGCATTGGTTAGCCCAAAAGGCATGACTAATCACTCATACAGTCCTTCCTTTGTCTTGAAGGCAGTCTTCCATTCATCTCCTTCTCTAATCCGAATCTGATGATATCCACTTTTCAGATCTATCTTTGAGAAATACACAGCTCCACTCAAATAGTCCATAATATCATCCATTCGTGGCAATGAAAACTTATACTTGATTGTAATCTTGTTTATTGCCCTAGAATCTGTACACATCCTCTATTCTCCATTCTTCTTTGGTGCTAATACCGCTGGTACAGCACAGGGACTCAGACTCTCTCGAATCAATCCTTTCTGTAACAACTCATGTACTTGTCTATTCAACTCCTCACTTTCTGTAGGTGTCATTCTGTGTGCTGCCTTATTCGGCAAACTCGCTCCTGGGATCAAGTCCATCTGATGACTGATCTTCCTGACTGGTGGTAATCTATCAGGCACATTATCGGATACAATATCCTAAAACTCATTCAACAAATCTGCAACTTCTACAGGAACATCTTCTACTTCCTCTTTACCAGCTTTTAGAATTAAAGCAAAACATACATGCTCATGCCTCATACCATCTACGAAATTTCTTCCATCAACAAATGTTATTCTTGCATTACCACATACCTTTTCTTCGGTCTCCTTCAATAGTTTTAGCTTATGTCGCACTCTATCTTTTGTCAGGGAATAGGTATTCGCACGACCATCATGTACAGCACATCTGTCAAACTGCCATGGTCTACCCAACAACATATGACATGCATCCATAGATATGATATCACACAATACCTCATCTTGGTATCCGCCAATCTTGAACTTCACCAGGCATTGTTCATTGACCATGACCTTGTAGTCATCCTGTACCCAGGCAATCCAATATGGATGTGGGTGTTTCTGTCTCTTGAGCTTCAACTTTGTCACCATCTCTTCTGACACCAAATTGTCAGTGCTTCCACTATCAATAATCATATCACAACATTTACCTTTGCACTTGCACCTGGTGCGAAACAGGCTCCTTCTTTGCTCAGGTTCATTCTCACCACTCAACAGGACTCTTCTGTTAATCAACGTTTCTCCTCTTTCAGCATCTTCAGAATTTGATGATCTGGCATCTTCATCTACATGTGCAACTCTGGCCTGGACTTCATTTCTCCTGTCTATTCTGCCTTGGCGCTGAGGACATTCAAATGCCCTATGACCTTCTTCTCCACAGTGAAAACATGTTCCACGGAAGCCACCTCTTCCAGATCCTTGTCCTCTTCCTCTTCCTCTCTGATCTCTATTATTCTGATCCTGGAAGTGATTGGAATTATTTCCTCGCTGATTCTGACTGCTACTGGCCTCATCCTTATTTTTCGGATCTTCATTTCGGCCACCATATGACCGTCCACCAGATCGTCCACCGTGACCTCTTCCGTTTTGTCTGCTCTCAAACTTCTTGTTTAGCTTTTCCTCTACTTTTAGGGCAAACTGGTATGCCTCTTCAATATTGTTCATTCGAACCAGATTCAGCTCTTCCTGAATGCTTAGCCTTAACCCATTAAGGTATCGGGCAACTTTCTCCTTATCAGCTTCTGCATGGCCTGTTCTGATGAGAAGTCGATAGAACTCTTCTGTATACTCCTGAACAGATCTTCCTGCTTGCTTCAAACTCTGTATTTTCTTCAGTAGGTCAAGCTCATAATCAACAGGAATGAACTGTCACTTCAATTTATCCACCATCCGATCTCATCTCGTGATTTTCTCCTTTCCCCTTCTATTTCGCTCTAATTGAATTTCTTGCCACCAGATCTTCGCATGACCTTTCAATCTGGCTTTCGGAAATTTGACCCTATCAGGATCCTCAACATCTTTGTACTCAAAATATTCCTCACATTCATTGATCCAGTCGATCAATTCTTCTGGGTTAAGATTTCTAGAAAATGTAAGAACCTCAATCTTAGGTCTTTTTCCAATCTTAGAAATGGCCCGAAAAAGTCTTTCTTCCTCCTGGTTCACAATTTTGACTTCTCCTTCTTGATATTCTTCTTCGGCTTCATCCTCGCTTTCATCTCTGACATTAAGATTCATTCCTCTGCGAATCTCTTCTTGCAATGCTCGCACTTGTCTTTGCAGCTCTCTAACCTCAGGTGTCACAGCACCAGCTCTTCCGCCACGTTCTCTTCGTGGAGGCATTTTCACGATGCGCGCTGAAACCCTAGCCACGGTCCTGGTGCAAACTGCCTCACAGTCAGCGATCTATTTACACACTCAAGAACTCTCGCTCTGATACCACTTGATGAAGGGTGCTCCCCTTAATACCACAAACGCATAACAGAAATAGAGAAACAACAACGATATGCAAGAATAGAAAATTGGCTTCTTATTATCTCCACAAATGTGGAATTACAAACTTTCAGAATTACAATATGCAAAGCCCCATGGGCATTCCCTTACAATATTCTGTAGGACAAAGCCTCGAATTATGCCCAGATCTACTACCCAGAACTATTCTGAACTGCCTAAGACAATAGTACAGCCTTCCTTATATAGGCAATTTTCCACCGCCTGGGAAGGTTCCAGAATTTTTAGCCAATAAGGCCAACCAAACTTAGAATTCTTTTATTTTACATTTTATTACATCATAGTCGGCTCAAGATAACCTTTGAAACACGAACAGAAATTTTGAAGAAAATTATTTTTCGCCATTTCAGGTGGCCCAACTTCCGAAGACCATAAGTCATCACCCGTTGACCCGCTCGGCTATTATAACCCCATTTCGGAAATGCCACGAAGCGCTCTACAGGCTTGCCTCACACAAGTGCCCGTCACCCAAATTTTTGACCTCATCCGAGGCATCTAAAGCCTTCAAAACTGAGTTCAAAGTTTCTGTACCCTGCTGCCAATACCGAAAACCTTCAATATCTTCCAATATACACTTGATCTGGCAATGAAACTTTACTCGCA
Organism: Chamaecyparis obtusa; assembly: GCA_027943335.1. Classification (NCBI taxonomy): domain Eukaryota; kingdom Viridiplantae; phylum Streptophyta; class Pinopsida; order Cupressales; family Cupressaceae; genus Chamaecyparis; species Chamaecyparis obtusa. Next base: position 1,117,901 of record BSBK01003925.1, read on the forward strand.
GGCTTATATGACCAAAATGAACCTCCAAAAAAGAAATCAGATCATTCTGAGCACATACAAAAATTACTAAAAATAGTAACTTTCCATAAATAGCAGCTCTGCACAAAATAGCCCTTATTGAATATAAAAATAGAAATATTTTTGGGTGATGCAAGATTGCTCTTACACCCAGGATGCTCCTGCATTAGACACCCAGGGTAATATGAGAAGTGACCCTGTCACGACTCAGGTGTGCAGAGGAAAACCAAGACGGCTAACCTCCTCCTTTGTCAGCCATGATTAATTTTCAACAGGTCATCCTTTCCACTTGACCAGATATTCTTCATATGTCCTGTTCCTTGTGCTTCTGCCAACATGACTGTCTAGTATATCTTCGATCTCCTTAGTGTCTGAACTAGTTGCTGGAATACTCCACTGTGCTGCTGTGATCTCATCTTCAACACCTCCTTCATGATACTCTATCAGATCTGAAATGTTAAACACTGGTGAAATATTTAGCTCAGTAGGCAATTCTACCTCATATGCATTTCCTGAATCATGTTTCTTCAGTATCCTACATGGTCCAAACTTCTTCATTTTTAGCTTGTTATATGTACCAACTGGAAACCGCTCATTCCACAAATGAACCATGACTTCATCACCAACTTGAAATTTCTTATACCTCCTTTTCTCATCTGCCTTAGCCTTATACTGTGCGTTCTTCTTGGTAATACGCTTCCTCACCTCCCCATGGATGTTCTTCAAGTGTTCTGCAAAATCTTCAGCTTCAGCACTACTTATTTCTCCTTTATCTATCTTCCTCAATTCAGATGCATTTCTTGGACTACTTCCATATACAATCTGGAATGGTGATTTACCAGTGCTCCTGTTGACAAAATTATTGTATGCAAATTCCGCCTGTGGTAAAATCAAATCCCATCCTGTTGGCTTATCTCCAACCAAACATCTCAGCAAATTTCTCAAACTTCTATTCAGCACCTCTGTCTGTCCATCAGTCTATGGATGATGTGATGAACTGAACTTCAAATCTGTCTTCAACTTCTTCCACAATGTACGCTAGAAATATCCAACAAACTTAGTGTCCCGATCTGAAACTATGGTCTTTGGCAAACCATGAAGTCTCACTACTTCTCTAAAAAACAATTCTGCTACATGAACAACATCATTAGTCTTCTTGCAGGGAATGAAATGTGCCATCTTTGAAAATCTTTCAACCACCACAAAAATTGAATCATGTCCCCGATGAGTCCTCGGTAAACCAAGAACAAAGTCCATGCTCATATCCTCCCAAGGCTTCCCTGGTACAGGTAATGGCTGATACAATCTTGTATTCTGCTTCACTCCTTTCGCCATCTGACATACTCTGCAACTCTGTACAAACTTCTTCACATCTTGCTGCAATTGTGGCCAATAATAATTCTCACCAACCAAAGCAACGGTTTTATCACGACCAAAATATCCAGCCAATTCTCCACTATGCTTCTCCTTGATGAGATTCTCCCTCATAGAACTTCGTGGAATGCACAACTGACTCCTTGTGAATAGCATATCATATTGGATGATAAAATCCAGCCATTTCGTCCTGTCTAGAGTAACAGGTTCTGTACAAGCTTTCCAAGTTTCACCAAAATCAGGATCCTCTGGATACAAATTCTTGAGTTCCTTGAAGCCAACCACTTCAATCTACATTTCTGTCAGCAATAGTTGCCTTCTGCTAAGAGCATCTGCAACCCTATTAGACTTTCCACTCCTGTGTTTCAAAACAAATGTATAACTCTGCAAAAACTAAACCCATTTCAAATGCCTCTGATTCAACTTTCCTTGACTATTCAAATATTGCAAAGCTTGATGATCAGTATACAAAACAAACTCCTTAGGAAGTAGATAATGTCTCCACTTCTTTAATGCCTGAACTATAGCATAAAATTCTTGATCATAAACAGAATATTTCCTCTTGGCATCATTTAACTTCTCACTGAAATAAGTAACAGGTTTACCTTCTTGGCTCACAACAGCTCCTATTGCAGTACCACTAGCATCACAATCTACTTGAAACACCTTATTAAAATCTGGAAGTGCTAAAACTGGTTGTTCTGTAACTTTTTGTTTCAACAATTGAAAACTTTTTTCTGCCCCATTAGTCCACTTAAACTCTTTTCTATCCCCTCTCATTGTTTCAGTCAAGGGTCCACAAATACTGCTAAAATTTTTGATAAACTTTCTGTAAAAGCTAGCTAGACCATGAAAAGATCTTACCTCGGTAGCACTCCTTGGAGTAGGCCATTCAAGGATAGCCTGTACCTTCTCTGGTTCCATTTTTAGACCTTCTGCTGAAACTACAAATCCCAAATACACTAACTCTTTCTTCACAAAACTGCACTTCTTCAAATTAATCAACAATTTCTCTTCTCTCAGCTTCTCAAATACCATACGAATATGCATCATATGCTCCTCCAATGTCTTACTAAAGATCAAAATATCATCTAGGTAAACAATGACAAACGTACCCAGAAATTCTTTCAGAACCTCGTTCATGACCCGCATGAAAGTGCTCGGTGCATTGGTTAGCCCAAAAGGCATGACTAATCACTCATACAGTCCTTCCTTTGTCTTGAAGGCAGTCTTCCATTCATCTCCTTCTTTGATCCGAATCTGATGATATCCACTTTTCAGATCTATCTTTGAGAAATACACAGCTCCACTCAAACAGTCCATAATATCATCCATTCGTGACAATGGAAACCTGTGCTTGATTGTAATCTTGTTTATTGCCCTAGAATCTGTACACATCCTCCATTCTCCATTCTTCTTTTGTGCTAATACCGCTGGTACAGCACAGGGACTCAGACTCTCTCGAATCAATCCTTTCTGTAACAACTCATGTACTTGTCTGTTCAACTCCTCACTTTCTGCAGGTGTCATTCTGTGTGCTACCTTATTCGGCAAACTCGCTTCTGGGATCAAGTCCATCTGATGACTGATCTTCCTGACTGGTGGTAATTCATCAGGCACATTATCGGATACAATATCCTGAAACTCATTCAACAAATCTGCAACTTCTACAGGAACATCTTCTACTTCCTCTTTACCAGCTTTTGGAATTAAAGCAAAACATACATGCTCATGCCTCATACCATCTACGAAATTTCTTCCATCAACAAATGTTATTCTTGCATTACCACATACCTTTTCTTCGGTCTCCTTCAATGGTTTTAACTTATGTCGCACTCCATCTTTTGTCAGGGAATAGGTATTCACACGACCATCATGTACAGCACATCTGTCAAACTGCCATGGTCTACCCAACAACATATGACATGCATCCATAGATATGATATCACACAATACCTCATCTTGGTATCCGCCAATCTTGAACTTCACCAGGCATTGTTCATTGACCATGACCTTGTGGTCATCCTGTACCCAGGCAATCTGATATGGATGTGGGTGTTTCTTTCTCTTGAGCTTCAACTTTGTCACCATCTCTTCTGACACCAAATTGTCAGTGCTTCCACTATCAATAATCATATCACAACATTTACCTTCGCACTTGCACCTGGTGCGAAATAGGCTCCTGCTTTGCTCAGGTTCATTCTCACCACTCAACAGGACTCTTCTGTTAATCAACGTTTCTCCTCTTTCAGCATCTTCAGAATTTGATGATCTGGCATCTTCATCTACATGTGCAACTCTAGCCTGGCTTTCATTTCTCCTGTCTGTTCTGCCTTGGCGCTGAGGATATTCAAATGCCCTATGACCTTCTTCTCCACAGTGAAAACATGTTCCACAGAAGCCACCTCTTCCAGATCCTTGTCCTCTTCCTCTTCCTCTCTGATCTCTATTATTCTGATCCTGAAAGTGATTGGAATTATTTCCTCGCTGATTCTGACTGCTACTGGCCTCATCCTTCTTTTTCGGATCTTCATTTTGGCCACCATATGACCGTCCACCAGATCGTCCACCGCGACCTCTTCCATTTTGTCTGCTCTCAAACTTCTTGTTTAGCTTTTCCTCTACTTTTAGGGCAAACTGGTATGCCTCTTCAATACTGTTCATTCGAACCAGATTTAGCTCCTCCTGAATGCTTGGCCTTAACCCATTAAGGTATCAGGCAACTTTCTCCTTATCAGCTTCTGCATGGCCTGTTCTGATGAGAAGTCGGTAGAACTCCTCTGTATACTCCTGAACAGATCTTCCTGCTTGCTTCAAACTCTGCATTTTCTTCAGTAGGTCAAGCTCATAATCAACAGGAATGAACTATCGCTTCAATTTATCCACCATCCGATCCCATCTCGTGATTTTCTCCTTTCCCCTTCTATTTCGCTCTAATTGAATTTCTTGCCACCAGATCTTCGCATGACCTTTCAATCTGGCTTTCACAAATTTGACCCTATCAAGATCCTCAACATCTTCGTACTCAAAATATTCCTCACATTCATTGATCCAGTCGATCAATTCTTTTGGGTTAAGATTTCCAGAAAATGTAAGAACCTCAATCTTAGGTCTTTTCCCAATCTTAGAAATGGCCCGAAAAAGTCTTTCTTCCTCCTGGTTCACAATTTTGACTTCTCCTTCTTGATATTCTTCTTTGGCTTCATCCTCGCTTTCATCTCTGACATTAAGATTCATTCCTCTGTGAATCTCTTCTTGCAATGCTCACACTTGTCTTTGCAGCTCTCTAACCTCAGGTGTCACAGCAGCAGCTCTTCCACCACGTTCTCTTCGTGGAGGCATTTTCACGATGCGCGCTGAAACCCTAGCCACGGTCCTGGTGCAAACTGCCTCACAGTCGGTGATCTATTTACAAACTCAAGAACTCCCGCTCTAATACCACTTGATGAAGGGTGCTCCCCTTAATACCACAAACGCATAACAGAAATAGAGAAACAACAACGATATGCAAGAACAGAAAATTGGCTTCTTATTATCTCCACAAATGTGGAATTACAAACTTTCAGAATTATAATATGCAAAGCCCCATGGGCATTCCCTTACAATATTCTGTAGGACAAAGCCTCGAATTATGCCCAGATCTACTACCCAGAACTATTCTGAACTGCCTAAGACAATAGTACAGCCTTCCTTATATAGGCAATTTTCCACCGCCTGGGAAGGTTCCAGAATTTTTAGCCAATAAGGCCGACCAAACTTAGAATTATTTTATTTTACATTTTATTACATCATAGTCGGCTCAAGATAACCTTTGAAACCCGAACAGAAATTTTGAAGAAAATTATTTTTCGCCATTTCAGGTGGCCCAACTTCTGAAGACCATAAGTCATCACCCGTTGACCCGCTCGGCTATTATAACCCCATTTCGGAAACACCACGAAGCGCTCTACAGGCTTGACCAGCGCAAGCGCCCACCACCCAAATTTTTGACCTCATCCGGGGCCTCTAAAGCCTTCAAAACTGAGTTCAAAGTTTCTGTACCCTACTGCCAATACTGAAAACCTTCAATATCTTCCAATATACACTTGATCTGGCAATGAAACTTTACTGGCAGGCTTATATGACCAAAATGAACCTCCATGAAAGAAATCAGATCATTCTGAGCACATACAAAAATTACTAAAAATAGTAACTTTCCATAAATAGCAGCTCTGCACAAAATAGCCCTTATTGAATATAAAAATAGAAATATTTTTGGGTGATGCAAGATTGCTCTTACACCCAGGATGCTCCTGCATCATAAATGGAGCAGACTAATGAACCAAGTGGTAGAGGTAACCAAAGCAAAGGAAGAGGATTTAGCATTAATAGAGGAAGATTTGGTGGCTCTAGTAGAGGATCACACTTTGCTAACATGAAATGCTATAGTTGTGGGTAAATTGAGCATCCTGCCTATAGGTGTCTGGATAAGGAAACTACTTCTCAATCAGATAAGAGGATAAACTTTCTCCAAGAAGAAATAAGCAGTGTTAAGTCTCCTGAGGTAACTCTTGATTCAAAAAGTGGGGAAAACTTAATGCTTAGAAGGATATGTTGAAGGAACTAGTGAAAGAAGAACCCAATAAAAGAAGGGCCTTATTCAAGGTAAAATGCAAGATTCTTGGAAAAAAATTTAAAGTGATCATAGACTTCGGGTCTACTGATAACATCATCTCTGAGGAGGTAGTGCAAAAGCTTGGTTTGACAAGAATTCCTCATGCCCATCCCTACAAGGTAACTTGGTTGAATAAGGGACAAAATGTGTTGGTCAATGGACAAGTGTGGGTATTTTTCCATTGGTAAGTATCAAGACAAGGTGTTATGTGACATACTACCCATGGATGCATGTTATTTTCTATTGGGCGGGCCATGGCAGTATGATAGCAAGGCCATGCATAATGGAGAAAGGAATTCTTACTCATTCCAAAAGAACGGAGTAACATATAGTATACAGTCCCTTGAGGATGAAGAGGAGACCAAGACAACAAGTTCTAATGTTCTATTTGAGAGAGGCAAAGAGTTCTTGAAGGAACTCAAGAATGAAGATGAAGTCAAGTTATCTATAGTGGTGAAACCAAAGAAAGAAGACAAGCATGAACAAGAACCCCTACCTATAGTGGTGAGAATATTATTAGAATAATACAAAGACATACTAATTGATGGAAGTCCTCCAAATTTACCACCTAAGAGGGAAATTAGTCATCAAATGGATTTTGTGCTAGGAGCTGCATTGCCAAATAAGGTAGCCTATAAGGTGACCCCAGACTAAAACAAATAGATAGCCCAACAAGTTCAAGAATTTCTTGACCAAGGGTTGATAAGAAAGATCATAAGCCCTTTTGTTGTCCCTATGGTGTTGGCCCCTAAAAAGGGAGGTAAGTTGAGATTATGCATTGATTCTAGAGCAATAAATAGAATCACCATTAGATACAAATTTCCTATTCCTAGGATAGAAGATATCATGGATTGTCTTCAAGGTGCTAAGTAATTCACAAATTTAGACCTCAAGAGTGGGTGCCATCAAATTAGGATCAAGGAGGGGGATGAATGGAAGATGACATTCAAGACTAAAACATGCTTATATGAGTGGTTGGTCATGCCATTTGGGCTCACCAATGCCCCTAACACATTCATGAGATTGATGAATATAGTGCTAAAGGCCTATATAGGGGTGTTTGTAGTAGTCTACCTTGATGACATATTGATATTCAGAAAGACAAGGATGGAACACCTTGAACACTTGGAAGTTGTGTTGAAGAAGTTGAAGGAAGAACAATTGGCTATCAATCTAGAAAAAGTGTGAATTCTTGAAACAAGAGCTAGTGTATTTTGGTTTTTTAATCTCACAAGGTAGCCTCAAGATGGATAAAGGTAAGGTAGAAGCTATCCTTAGTTGGCCTACTCCAAAAATAGGGACTGAGGTAAGGAGTTTCCATGGTTTGGCTCAATTCTATAGGAATTTCATCAAAGAGTTTAGTGAGACTTGTGCCCCTATCTTGGACACCATCAAGGGTGGAGTAAAAAATAAATTCAAGTGGACCAAGGAGGATGATAAGAGCTTTGAGCTATTGAAGACCAAGGTGGCTACCTGACCTATTCTTGTGTACCTAGTTTTGATAAACTATTTACCTTGGAATGCAATCCTAGTGTTGTTGTTGTTGGAGCTATCCTTAGCCAAGAAAGAAAAATGGTAGCTTTCTTTCGTGAAGAGATCAATGAGGGAAAGACAAGGTATTCATCCTATGATTTGGAGCTTTATTCTCTCTAGTCCAATCCCTTAGGAAGTGGAGGCACTATTTGTTGCCCAAGGAATTTGCGGTTTTTATAGATAATCAAGCTTTGAGTTACATTAATACTCAAGAAAAATGAATCCATAGGCACATTAAATGGATGGAATTCCTACAAGCCTACATCTCCAATATCAAGCACAAGAAATAGAAAAATAATAAGGTTGACAATGCCCTTAGTAGAAGGTTGCTCACTGTTCAAGAAGTAAAGTTGCAAAGCATTGGAATAGAAGGCTTCAAAGACCTATATCAAGATGATGCAGATTTTGCAAAGGCCTACAAGGTATGAGAAGATTTTAGTAACCATTTCCATAGTCAATTTATAGATTATACCTTACAAAATGGTCTATATTTAAGGGAGGACAATTATGTGTACCTAGATGGTCCATGAGAGAGAATCTCATACAAGAGAAACACAATGGAAATCTTAATGGGCATTTTGGGCTTAATAAAACACTTGACTTAGTTTGTAGATTCTACTATTGGCCAAAGTTCCAAAGGGATGTTAGGAAGTATGTAGAAGAATGTATGGTTTGTCAAAAGGAAAAAGGTATTTCTACCAATACTGGTCTTTACCAACCTCTCCCAATTCCTAATAGACCATGGGAGTGCCCTAGCATGGACTTTATTATGGGTTTACCTAGGACTAACACTGGATATGATAGTGTGTTTGTGGTGGTTGACAGATTCAACAAGATAAGTCACTTTATTCCATGCAAGACCACCCATGATGCAATTTATATTGCCCACCTATTCTTCAGAGAGGTAGTAAGGATCCATGGGTTTTCATTGAGAATTGTTTCAGACATGGATGTGAAGTTTATGGGAAAATTTTGGAAAATATTATGGAAAAGGCTTAGAACCAACTTGTCATTTGGTTCAGCTTATCACCCATAGACAGATGGAAAAATAGAGGTCATCAATAGAGTCTTGGGTAACCTCCTTAGGTTTTTGAAAAAGGAGTATGGTAAGATGTGGGACCAGGTATTACCCCAAGCTAAATATGCATACAATGTCAGTGTCAATAGAACCACCGACAAGATCCCCTTTGAAGTTTTTTATGGTATTCACCCAAGAGGGGTATGTGAGCTTAGGGACTTGAAAAATGCAGAGTATAAGAGTGGACATGCTGAAGATTTTGCATAGTCCATGAAAGAGGTTCATGAGAAAGTCAATAAAACACTAATGGAGGCTACACAAAAATTGAAGGCTAAGGTGGATGACAGGAGGAGGGATGCACAATTTGAGGTTGGAGAACTTGTTATGGTTCATCTCAACAAGGCTAGATTGCATAAAGGAATCCCCACCAAGTTACAAATGAGGAAGATAGGCCCTTTCTCTATTTTGGCCAAGTGTGGTCAAAATTCCTATAAGGTAGAACTACCAGTAGATTTAGCCATCTCCCCTGTGTTTAATGTACATGATTTGACCAAGTATAAGGGCCCTGATGTAGACAAAGGCACACAAGGTACAAAGGTTGTTGCAGATCTCCACAAGATATCATTACCACCCTAGAGCTAGCCTAAAAAAGAGAAGATTCTAGACTCCCAAGCACAGAAGAAAACAAGGCATGTAGTGTATATGGAGAATATAGTGAAGTGGAATAAACAACTAGAGTCAGAAGCCACATGGATTGCTGAAGCAAACTTTAATAAGTTTGGTATAGACAAAGCTTTGTTGTCACCAAATGTTACTTGATTCTTTTGTCTAGGGGGAGTATGTTGTAGGAGCACCTAGGTAAAGATGCTTACTCCCTAGTGTTTTTGCATGTACTTGACCTTATCCAAGTCAAGAAGAGAATATTAATCCAAGAGAGTATAGTAGTTAGGTAGTTAGTTTAAGTTTTGGACTTGGTACTAAGTTGCCACTAGTTGGACTTAGTTTGCCAAGTTGGCCAAATAGGGCCTAGAGTGTGGAAAAGGCTCAAAATAGGTTGGTGAACTTGTTTTAGAGTTTTCTTAAGATTTATAATAGGGTTCAGGTCAGTTGGGTCACTTTCAGGACCTTTAGCAAAAACTTGCTATGACAAAATACAAAAGTTGTCAAAGTTGCTCAAGCAACTTTGACAACATTTTGGACAACTTTTACAATTTTTAGGCAAGAACTGTCCAAATGCCCTAAATGATAGTTAGGGATTAGACCTAGGTTTTTGGTAAGGTTGGAAATGGTATTTAAGGTCTGAAATGAAAAAGTAGGAGGTTAGACAACTTGTACACATAGTTCCCGAGATAGATTTGATGATTACATTCTCTAAGTTTTCAATACAATCTATTTGAGTTTGAAGCTCATCATTGAAATTTTATTGGGAAAGGCTTGTGTTTTTTTATTTCATTTCCTTAATGTAGATTCTTTCTCTCTAAATAAGTTATAGTTTTTTTTCCTTTTTACTCTAATTTTTTTTTGTGAATCTAACCCTCACTGGACTATGTCTTGCCAGTTTGAGAGGTTACGATATAGAAATGGTTCCACCATGACGTCCCTTCTTGAAAAATTTATGGATCATGGAGGAAGGAAAGTGGAACCCTTGTATATAATGTTCCAACTTGTACAAGTGTTGAGGTGAAGGGAGCTCAGTTTGAAGGATTTCCCTAGGCGAGACAGGGTGTCCTGGTTAAGAGCAAAGCCAGTGACAGTGAATTTTTCAATGTAGGGTTGGATTGAGATAAGAAATGTGAGGATTGGGAAGTGCTATTAGAGATTAGATAAAGCCCTATAACTAATGTTTAGAGCTTTTGGAGTTCATCTCATTTACCTAGTTAAGTGACCTATTCAATTAGGCCTATATTCTAGGAAAGAGACTCAACAATTGAAAAGTACTGTACATCCATTTGAGAAACCCTAGACCTTGAAATTATTTGAGATTTTACAAAAGGGTATTTGGATCTTAAATCATTTTTGGGGCTTATTTGTGAATTTTTTGAGTTATTGAGAAAAACTAGTGTTCAAAGACCTAGTTTTGGGATAATAGGGCTACAAGCCTAAAATATAGGAATTCTTGAGATTGGTAACAAGGATCAACCTAGTTTGCGATAATTTGTAGAAAAGGAGTTGAAAAACACTTAACTACAATGAACTGAACCCTATGTAATGCTAGTGGTAAACATGGTGTTTGGAAGGTGAACTCACCTTGGTCAGTTCAAGGAAGAGTAAGAGTAACTCAATTGGTAGGAAAACTCCAAGGTGGTGGGAAGAATTGTTAGTTTCTCCCAAAGTGAGAGGGTGATAAAAGACACCCTAAGTGGTCTAGAAAGTGACCTTAGTGATTGATTTTTATTGGCTCAAGAAGTGTTTGAGGTCTCCCTACTAGATTGGTATTAAAGCACCAAGATTTGGGCTAGTGGAAGTGGATGTTGCAAACACCAAAGTCATTATGATCATTAAGGATGGTGACAAATGTTGAACTTGCAAAGAAGGTAGAAGATTAGATATACAAACGTATGGAATGAGGTGATTAGAAAAATTGACTAGAAAACTATCTCTTGGAAAGGGAAATGGATTTATAGTGTAGGAAGGGCACTAATGATTAAAACAATCCTATCTGCTTTACCCATTTACCAAATGACGTGCTTTAGGAAACTAGAGGGTATTAAGGAGAAAATTAAAAAGAAGCTAAGAAAATTTTATTGGCAAGGTTCTGGAGATAAATCCAAAATGGCATTGATTGCTTAAGAGACTATTTGCAAGAGTAAATAAAATGGGGGGCTAAGTATAAAGGACATTTCAAACCATAATAAAGCCTTAGGTGCTAAACTAGTTTGGAATATGATTAAGAACCCAAAGGTTAAATGGATTTGGATCTTGAGATTCAAATATCTAGATGGTAGTGATAACCTTAGCATCTATAGACACCATTCCCTTCCAAAAGGCTCAAGAGTATGGAATTTCATTAGTGAATGTAGGGATATCATTCTGGATGGATTATCTTGGGATATTTTTTATTACGTAAAACAAGTTTTGAAGGGAACCTAAAACCCTGAACAAAGCTTGAGAAATTACATTAAAGCTCCAAGAAAAAAAGAGTGGACACACAACAAAACAAGGCCAACATCAGGGCCAATAGACAAAAGAAAGCCAAAAAAGGACAGGAAAAAGGACCAGCACCAAAAGAACAAAAGCAAAAAAACCCAGGAGAAACAACTCAAGACATGTTCTTGAGAAGGTTAGCAGCCTACGCCTCCATTTGATCCATTTTGTTAGCAGCTTCCTTGATCTGGTTCTGATCATCTAGGGGGCCATTGTAGCCCTTTTCTTCATGCTATCCCTAGTTCTCTTTCTTGCCCCCGACTCCAAGGTGGCATCTGGCTCATCATTGATCTATACCAAAGCTTTATCCCAGGGAAAAGCCTCCATCTTGGCAATAATAATCTTTATGTGCTCATTGGAGGGTTTGAGGATGTGAAAAATTTGATCAGCAATGCCTTTAAGGGTGCTTTTAATGCCAGACACCCTATTTTCTATTTCAAGCATCTTGGTCTCCAACTTATAAAAATAAGCCATATTGAAGACGGGTTCAGAGGTAGACCTATCTTTGTCAATGTTCTCACCTTTTTTTCTTTCCCATCTCTCCCATCCTAGTTCTTAAATCACCAATCTTAAAAAAAAGCCATTTAGTGGATCTTTAGTTATCAAGCAGACTATTCCTCACATTGTTAAGTAGATTGAACTCGAACTCCCTGGTGGAATCACTAAGGACAACCATTGAGGGGTCAATAAGTTTAGTGATCTCAATTTTTCCACCTTTCCCTTAAAGCACCATGGGATTAATAATCTCCCTAGTAATACCCATCTTGGCAGTGTAGCAATTAAAGTTCTTTAATACAGTATTCTTACCTTTGGGAAGGGCATAACAATGGTAGCCTTCATTGTGCTTATCCTGGTGAGGGTCTATCTGATGCACAGGGCGTGTCCTGAGTGGCCATATCACCCTCTATTTTATTCTTCTTCCAAGAATCATAAAAACCTTTAGGAGTAGTCTCATGAGGGATAGAGGGAGAAACTATAGCCTTACGCTTACCTTTTATCTTTTCTTCCTCTTTAGAGTCCACAAAAATTAGGTCCAGGCTCATTTGTCTACTCTTGTTCACTTTCATTCTTTTGGAGCTCTTAGGGACTTTTTTCCCAATTTTCCTCTTCCCCTTCTCTCTCAAAACCTCCTCCTTATTGTCCATGTCCTCTTTGTCCTCATAGTATTCTTTGTCAAAAGATATGGCAGTTTTAGTATGTTTCTTAAGGGAAGGACCCTTGACTTCTTTCTTGACACTCTACAACTTAAATTTTCTTTTCGTAGAAGAAGAGCCAAAAGTCCCTTTCTTAAGCTCTTCTTCCTCCTAGTCTTTAGAGTGCAGCCCAGTACTATCCTCAGTATCTGAGGGCTCATAATAAAACCCTAACTCATCCTCCTTGACCCCCTTCTCTTTAACAATTTTACCCAACATTTATGACTTAAATAATCATAAATAAGCAACAACAACCCCTCTTGAAAGGTAGGGTTAGAAATAGATTTTTCCCTATACCCATAGCTATTTTCATTTATGGATGAATAGGGGAAGAAGGGAATGGATACCATCTTACCATGTCAAAAGTGATTGAGGAGGATGAAGTGGTAAGTGCGAATTTTGGAGAATCTTGAATCCAATGTGTTGTAGTAGATAATTACCCGTAGCATGAATCTCCAAATTTTCTTAATGCCCTCTAGATGGTAGTAATTGTGAGTCTTTGTGAGAGCCTCTTTTTCCTCTAGCTCCTTAGGGAACTCATTCAACATAGGGTCTAAGATTATACGATCTCTGTAGAATTTTTTTCCAATTATGGGAATTCCAGTAACCTATGAAATGATATTTTTCATCACAGTAAATTGGCGACCATTAATTTCAACACTTCCCTCATTCAATTTCTTGAGAAACAAATTGGTGACTTCTGGTTTACCACCATGAAGTCTCTCCATGAAGGGTGTAATACCACCCTTGTGAAATTTATCCCAGACTTTTCTTTTATTCCTCTATTTTTCATAGTCCATGAGCTCTCTCTTGAATCTCTGGCCACCCATGATGCAAGCCTGCCTAACACAAAAGTTGCACTTCAAAAAAATTCAGAACAAAATGCAAACCAAGATGTTGTTATTTCTCTTGGTATTACTTCAAAACTTAAAATAAAATAGGATACCAAAGCTTAAATATTTGGTTCTCCTAAATACCCAGAAAGCGTGTGGAATGGACACCTCATTATTATGGGTCATGTTGTCACTATACTTCCATGCTTGGAAAAAATCATTGGAGAATGTGTTTTAATTATCATTATTACCACATATGGATCCTTCCTTTCTATGAATGCAATCCCATGTGATCAGAGCCTTCACATCCTATAGGAGGTCCTTGCCATTATGACACCTCACAATACCTCTCTTCCTAGTAGCCACATTGGACAGGGAGTTAGCCACTTGATTTGATTCCCTGAACACATGTGATATATGAAATTTCTCAAAAGTGTTGAGAATGCTTCGAGTCTCCAATATTATGTTGTCTATAGTCCACGAAGGGGGTTAACCATTAAAACACCTTATAATATTATTAGAATCTCCTTCAAGCCATAAGTAATTTATCACCAAATCTTGAGCCAACTTGGTAACTTGGAGAGCAACCATGGCTTCTACGTAGTGATTAGTTTGGATGCCAAGGGGGAAAGAAACAACAGAAATGTGACCTTCATGATGATTCCTTATCACTCCTCCACTTCCATCCAACCTAGGGTTTCCCTTGTCCACCCCATCAAAGTTAACCTTATACCACCCCATGGGAGGAAAAAGCCAGGTGTTATTTTCCCTTCTACAATCAACTTTATTTGAAAGGAGGTCCAAGCAGTTACCAAAAAAATCATTAGTCACACTACAAACAAAAAAGTTTTCAATAAGAGCATGATGAATTTTAGAAGAAACCAGTTTGGAAGGAGCATATAAGTCTCTAAAAATTCTATTATTGGGCTCCTTCCAGATGTCCCAGTAGAGATGGGGAAAAACCCAGGACCAGAGTTTTCTGAAATTAGGAGAAGAAGAGGACAAAGGAGACCATTGGGAGTGTAAGATATAAAAATATATCTTAGATATATTTTAATATCTTTGTTTTGTGTGTGTGTGTAGTGGAGAGTATGTGATAACAAAGTGTAAATATATGATGGAAAATGTTATGGACATAAAAATAGGAATACTTATCTTGAAAAGAGATGGATGTAGAAATCACTATTTTCTAATGTCTATGTTCTATTTTGGGAGATTCTGTAATCTGCTTCAGACTGGAAATGCCGAGACAAAGAAAACCCAAAATTTTTTTGTCTTTTTGGAGCTAGGTCAAACTTGACATCAAGATCGGGGCACAATCTTACCCCGGGGCACAATATTATCCCCCACTAAAGGTTGACCTTGACCCAAAATAGCTTTGATGGAAATTCTAATCATGGATCTTGAAAGTTTTCCGAAAAGGGTATCCGGATTGTTGGTCCATTTTCCTGTCAATGCAAAATCTTTTGAAAATGGCCCATTTCCTTGCAAGTTTTCTTGAAGTGTCCTGCCCTGTGTTCTTCATTGTGGCACCTTACTCTAGTCCAAATCACATGTACTGAATCGCAAACCCAGAGAGTTATTCAAGTTCTAAGGTCTGTAGGAAACAAATTTTAAAATCTACCTAAGTGTCGAAAACCCACAATGTTTTTGAAAATCCATGATGTTTTTTGTCTGTGTGAAAACCCTGTGTGTTTTCAACCTTGCATTTCTTCTCTTCTGTCAGCACTCCTTGTTCGTCGGTCTTAAGTGTGCAAGTGCGATGGTTGGTGGGGCCATATTTTTCAAGCAGCAGAGGGAGGAGATTGATGGTCGGCGTATGAGCATAAGGAATATTCCATGCTCATGAGATCATGCACCTACCATTGATCTCATTTGTCTCAAACATATCTTTGGTGATGGTCCCGCTGCCAGGTGAGTTGACTTGGTAGTATCTCATTGGTCCACGGGAGTATGAAGTGGAGTGTTGTCAGTGGGACTGGTCTTCTTGGCATTCAGGCAGATTAAAGTTCAGTTTAATCTTGTGGCTATTGTTATACCGTTAATCAAACATGCTCAACCTTTAATGCAGTGGTATAGCAATAGCTGTTGATTCTCATAAGGGAGGTAGGTGGGTCCGTTGACACATATGCATAGTTGGCACTATTTTATTTGTCCATGTATTTGCACAGTGGCTTGTTGTCAGTGGGACCTAGTTTCCAGATGTGTTAGTGGGTCCTGATCCTGTCAGTTAATCGATGAACAACATATAATCTCATCAAGTGTGTCAGAGGCTTAAGATCTTGCGACGACTGTCGATCTTCCTTTGTGGGCTCAATTGAATTTCTTGGTGTCTTTGGCAGTTGTGATAAAATGTTTAGTGGCCTGACAAAATTTCTTCCTATTCACTGGTTCGCGTAATGTTTTGGCAGTGCCCCAGTTTATTTAGTGATTTAGCGAATAGTGGTTGTGTGATCGCTAAATTTTTTAGTGATGTTGGAAAGTATTTTGCGAATTGGCAGAAGTTCTTCCGTTGCCAGTTCACTAGATAAACTGGGGCCGCTTGCTCGGTGATGTGCTCAATTCTGATTAGCCGGCGAGTGACAAGGTGGCATTGACATGGAGGCTTGTCACATGTTCACATAGCCCAGTTTTTGACTATGCAATCATGCGACCACTGCTGGTGTCGTGGTTGCAGAGTTGGGTGGGTCCACGGTGCCTGTGTTGCTGACATGCTAGTTTTTGATTGGTTGTTGACTTTTTGAGGGCCCCACGACTGTTGTGAACTTAAACATAGGCTGCTTGATGTGCTGAGAAAAGGATGAGATCTACGACTGTGTTTTAAAATTTTAGGGGTGATCGTTGGATTTCAATTTCAAATTTGCAGAGGGTTTTCCAGTGAAAAGAGGTACCAGAATTCAATGCTTTCATGGCCAAATTTGGTTGGTTTGGTGGCGCTTGCTGTTGCAGTGTGGTCCAGGGTGCCATGAGTGTTTACAGGGATGTTTTGCCGTGTGGGGAGGATAGTTTGCTGGCTCAAGATGTTTTGATGGTCTAGTTAGACTGATTTTCATGATGAATTTGTGATCCTGGGTACAAATTTGAAGATTTTCTTGCTATGAGGATCATGCCTTATTTCTGACAGATTGGTGCTAGTTTTTACTCTAGCATGTTTTTTGAAATTTTGTTGTGGTTTAGCTGTTGTAACCCTAACCCTAGTCACCCTAAGCTTCATGCAATCTCTTTGAGATTCCCAAGGTGGCTAGTGGTATAAATTTTTGATTTTTTGACTAAGTAAGGGTTCTAAATTTTGTCAGTTCCAGGGAAATAGAAAACTCTATCGCATTGTAGGAAGCTGAATAGAAATTCTTTGCATCTTTTGCGGGTTATTGAAGTGGTAGTCTCATTTCTGGTATAGACCTATACATGCCTCATCATACTTAATATAGCTATTCTCATGCTTTCAAGTCTCTCCTTGGTGTCAGTCTTATGAGTTTTGGATTTTTTGGTCCATTACATTAGGTTGCTTCTATATATGTTCTAGTCTTTAGTTCTTGATCTAGGATTAAGTGAAAGATACTTTAGATAGGGCATAGATTCATTAGATTCGTCTACAAAAGGATCTTATAAGTAGTGGATGGGCTGAAATAGTTGTATTTATGGCTTTGAGTCTTTGACAATAGTTGGTTCATGTTCTATATTTATTTTTGAGTGCTGCCCAATGGATAATGGCACTGATCAAGGACTAGTACATTTAGTTGAGTCCAATGCCTGATGGTCTTTGGCTATTTCCTGCATCTTTGAAGATCAATTACCAGTAATACCCTTCACAAGGCCATTTTATATCCAATAGCAATTGAGATTCAATGAATGTCTGGTTAACATTTAGTAGTCTCTTACTATCATCTGCTTTGTTTAATCCAGTCCAAAGTCCTAAAATACCATAAGTTATTGGATTAGGTACACCCGCCATGGTTTTGCAGATCTAAAAGTGAAGAGGGCAGTCTTGTCCCTATAGTTGGTCTAGTTGTCTTGCAGAGCTTTGACACTTGGAGCTAACCACTCCTAACATCAGTCTCAAGGCATATTGGTAGCCTTAAGTGGCGTAAACATTTTTGAACACCAACAAGATGGTGACTCTGCTGGGGAGAGTCTAGTATAGAGTTAGATATAAAAAATACACTTGTAAAATTTTTTCACCTAGTTGTGAGTGGCGACTCTGAGGTCTCTGTTTGATCAGTGCATCTTCTAATAAATAGTGTGGTTACTTGTGGAGTTTTGTATTGGTTGGAAGAAGAAACAAAGAATTAATTTCCTCTTCAAGGAGGTGGCGACTCTACTTTGCAAAATTTGATGGAGCTGCATGGTGAGCTCTAGATTTGCCCTGCTTCCAGCCAAAGGTCTTCTACTGCAAGATTCACAGGTATTTCTCATGATCTGAAATGTCTCCTTATTAAGTGGTCAAGGACAAAGAAAAGGAGTAAGGTGTGAGTAGAGGTTTTCATACTTCAAGCTTTCAGTTGCATCTCTGCAAAATTCTATGGAAGTATTGCATTAAGTCAAATGAATAATCAAGGGAAAAGTCAGTCTAGGCTGCTTGGTTTCCTCAAGTTGGATAGACCTTTGAGCTATGTTCTTCTAAAGTCCCCTCATTCTTTCCCTAGTGAGCTTTTGGGTCTGATTCCTATTTTTGATTGTCAGTTTGATTCAGCAGTGAAGCATGTCCTAGCATTCTATAGATTTATTATAGAATATTAGATTCTTGATGAGGATGTTAGCATGATATTTTTTGGGAGATCCCTCAAAGGGGTTGCATCTAATTGGTATCTAAATTTGCCCCCAAAATGCATCTCTTCTTTGACTGAATTCAAGTGGTTGTTCTTAGAGGAGTTTGCTGATGATGATGAATGGAATAAGCTACAAAAGGATCATTAGAAAAAAGGGAATACAAGTTGTATTTCAGAGAAACCCATATCTAATGCTGAGGGTACTTCTTTTGATGAAGTTTTGTCAGAGGAATATTTAGGTTGTGGCAGTGAGCAGGAATCAGAATCAAGGTGTGCAGGATCCTCCATTCATTCAGAGATGTTTGAATGTGATTTTAATGGTTATTCAAGTGAGGATGATGAAGGCAGTAATGTTGATGTATCCTCATATGAATCAGATGCATCATGGGAAGAAGAAAGTAATGGTGAAAGTGAACACTCCTTCAGTGAGGAGTATGAAGATAAGGAAGTGATAATGGATTGTGATGTCAGTGAATTTGAACATGAAGGTTTAAGTGATGGGTTATTAAATAATCCTAAAATGGGTAGTGAGTTTAAAGTGTTCACTAACACTTTATATGATGAAGATTATAATGATTATCAACTCATTTTTTGTCATGATGTTCAACATGGTGCATTGCATGGAGTTATCAATCCTTTGTTTGAAGAACATGTGGATGTCTCAGGCTCAGTTGAATCAGGATGCCCATTTTCCATCTGTGGGTATCAGTCTGATTATTCATTTGAGGTCCATCTAGTTACACCTATGGAAATGCAAAGTCAAGGTATGAATGCAGCCTTTCTGCAGGCAGATTATGAGACTTTTGTATTTCCAATTGATAGCATACATGAGTCAATGGAGAAGAGAAGCTTCTTATCTGATGGTACTGTTCATGGGTATGCTGAATTATTTCTTCATAGTGAGCAAGATAAAGAGAGTGCCAATAAATTTTACATGCACTAAGAAGATAGCTACTTTATTCTTCCTGATATGCTAGTTGAACATGTTGACACACTTGGTGAAACAATTGAAGACAAAATATCTGGTGTGCCACATGAAGGAAGAAATGAAAATTAGGTTTTTGACAGAGGCAAGAACTGACTCTTGTTTATTGCTACAGGTTTTTTGTAAAAAATGTACATTTTGTGAATAGTTTCCCTTTCCTATTTGTTCCCTATGTTTTTTGAGGTCTCTGTATTTTTCCAATGGGTGGTCTGCTTCTTCCCAGAGATCTGAGGTCCTCATTGTATCTGTAGGAGATACATGTCCCCAACTAGAGCCACTATTGGTCCATTTTCTTGTCAATGCAAAATATTTTGAAAATGGCCCATTTCCTTGCAAGTTTTCTTGAAGTGTCCTACCCTGTGTTCTTCATTGTGTCACCTTGCTCTAGTCCAAATCACACATGCTGAATCACAAAACCAGAGAGTTATTCAAGTTCTAAGGTTTGCAGGAAACAAATTTTAAAATCTGCCTAAGTGTCGAAAACCCAAAATGTTTTTGAAAATCTATGATGTTTTCAGTCTGTGTGAAAACCCTATGTGTTTTCAACCTTGCATTTCTTCTCTTCTACCAGCACTCCTTGTTTGTCGGTCTTAAGTGTGCAAGTGCAATGGTTGGTGGGGCCAAATTCTTCAAGTGGCAAAGGGAGGAGATCGACGGTCGGCGTATGAGCATAAGGAATATTCCATGCTCATGAGATCATGCACCTACCGTTGATCTCATTTATCTCAAATGTATCTTTGGTGGTGGTCCCACTGCCAGGTGAGTTGACTTGGCAGTATCTCATTGGTCCACGGGAGTATGAAGTGGAGTGTTGTCAGTGGGACCAGTCTTCTTGGCATTCAGGTAGATTAAAGTTTAGTTTAATCTTGTGGCTGTCATTCTACCGTTAATCAAACATGCTCAACCTTTAATGCAGCGGTATAGCGACAACCGTTGATTCTCATAAGGGAGGTAGGTGGGTCCATTGACACATATGCACAGTTGGTGCTATTTTATTCATCCATGTATTTGCACAATGGCTTTTTGTCAGTGGGACTTAGTTTTCAAATGTGTCAGTGGGTCCTGATCCTGTCAGTTAATCGATGAATGATGTATAATCTCATCGAGTGTGTCAGAGGCTTAAGATCTTGCGACGGCCATCAATCTTCCTTTGTGGGCTCGATTGAATTTCTCGATGTCTTTGGCAATTGTGATAAAATGTTTAGCAGCCTGACAAACTTTCTTCCTATTCACTGGTTCATGTAATGTTTTGGCAGTGCCCTAGTTTATTTGGCGGTTCAGAAAATAGTGGTTGTGTGATCGCTAAGTTTTTTAGCGATGGTGGAAAGTATTTCATGAATAGGCAGAAGTTCTTCAGTTGCCAATTTGCCAGATAAACTAGGGCTGCTTTCTCAGTGATGTGCTCAGTTTTGATTGGCCGGTGGGTGACAGGGTGGCATTGACATGGAGGCTTGTCACATGTTCGCATAGCCTAGTTTTTGGCTATGCGATCATGCGACCACTACTGGCATCGCGGTTGCAGAGTTGGGCGGGTCCACGGTGCCTGTGTTGTTGACGTGCTAGTTTTTGATTTGCTGTTGAGTTTTTGAGGGGCCCGTGACTGTTGTGAACTTAAACATAGGCCACTTGATGTACCAAGAAAAGGATGAGATCTATGACTGTGTTTTAAACTTTTGGGGGTGACCGTTGGATTTCAATTTCAAATCTACAGAGGGTTTTCCAGCAACAAGAGGTACTAGAATTCAATGCTTTCATGGCCAGATTTGATTGGTTTGGTGGCGCTTGCTGTTGTAGTGTGGTCCAGGGTGCCATGAGTGTTTGAAGGGATGTTTTTCCATGTGGGGAGGACAGTTTGTTGGCTCAAGATGTTTTGATGGTCTAGTCAGACCAATTTTCATGATGAATTTGTGATCCTGGGTACAAATTTGAAGATTTTCTTGCCGTGAGGATCATGCCTTATTTCTGACAGATTCGTGCTGGTTTTCCCTCCAGCATGTTTTTTGAAATTTTGTTGTGGTTTAGCTATTGTAACCCTAACCCTAGTCACCCTAAGCTTCATGCAATCTCTTTGAGATTACCAAGGTGGCTAGTGGTATACATTTTTGATTTTTTGACTGAGTAAGGGTTCTGAATTTTGTCAGTTCCAGGGAAATAGAAAACACTGTCGCATTATAGGAAGCTGAATAGAACTTCTTTGCATCTTTTGTAGGTTATTGAAGTGGTAGTCTCATTTTTGGTATAGACATGTACATGCCTCATCATACTTAATATAGCTATTCTCATGCTTTCAAGTCTCTCCTTGGTGTCAGTCTTATGAGTTTTGGATTTTCTGGTCCATTACATTAGTTTGCCTCTATATATGTTCTAGTCTTTAGTTCTTGATCTAGGATCAAGTGAAAGATACTTTGGATAGGGCATAGATTCATTAGATTCATCTACAGAAGGATCTTATAAGTAGTGGATGGGCTGGAATAGTTGTATTTATGGCTTTGAGTCTTTGACAGTAGTTGGTTCATGTTCTATATTTGTTTTTGAGTGCTGCCCAATGGATAATGGCACTAATCAAGGACTAGTACATTTAGTTGAGTCCAATGCTTGATGGTCTTTGGCTATTTCCTACATCTTTGAATATCAATCACTAGTAATACCCTTCACAAGACCATTTTATACCCAATAGAAATTGAGATTCAATGAATGTCTGGTCAACATTTAGTAGTCTCTTGCTATCATCTGCTTTGTTTAATCTAGTCTAAAGTCCTAAAATACCATAAGTTACTGGATTAGGTACACCCGCCATGGTTTTGCAGAGCCAGAAGTGAAGAGGGTAGTCTTGTCCCTATAGTTGGTCCAATTGTCTTGCAGAGCTTTCACACTTGGAGCTAACCACTCCTAACATTAGTCTCAAGGCATATTGGCAGCCCTAAGTGGCGTAAGCATTTTTGAACACCAACACAGATCTCAACTGCAATTCATTGTTCTATACCTTTACTTGCAAGAAAAATGGTTTTGTTATTTGGATGAGGGATTTTCCTTAGTCAAACTTTGGTTTAGAATCAACCTTAATAATGGAATTGAAATAGAGAATGCTAGCAAGTAGTAGAAGTAGATCTAGCAATGTAGTTATGATATTCAATAGATATGCAATTGTATCTCAAATGTAAACAAGTATGTTGATATTAAATTTTGAACACAACATTAACAAATGTAAATCAAAACCTCTATGATTATATGCTTGGAATCCACCTTGAGGGAAGAATGAATGGATCTTGAAGATGAACAAAGGATCTTGAAGGAAGATCACACCACCATGATGGATAGATCTAGGGTTTGAATGATGAATCTTGAATGCTTGAACCAAATCCCTTCAAAGGCTTGAATGCTTGAATCCTTGATCTTCAATGGAGATGATGGCTTGAATGCTTCCATGAAAATGCTTTCTTAATCTTCTTGATTGAGAGTGCTTGAGAGATTATGAGATGAGATGGATAAAATGAGAGAGGAAGGCTTTCTTTTATAGTGATCTAGGGCAAAAAATTCTAGAGAGGCTAACATTGGAGAATTAAATCTTAATTAAACTTAACCCCTAGAAATGGACCTAGATTAAATTCAATTTAAGAGTTTACCATTTCAAAATCCGAAATAGCTGACTTGAAAGTGGGAAAATAAAACTTTCTGAAGCTCGATATCTTGAAACCTTTGGAACTTGAAAATTGGACCCAGGGTCAAGGTTGAGGTCAACTCGGCCCTAGGTCAGAGTCATGATTAACTCTACCCTAGGTTAGGGTCAAGGTTGACCTTGACCTAGGAGGTCGACCTTGACCCTGAGGTCACAGATCTCAAATTCTTAGGACTAGGTACTAGAAATAGGCTGGACATAGGTGGAGAGAGAAGCAGGATAGGGGGAAAAATCTAGATCCATGCAAAGACCTATTCAAGGTGTTTGACATGACCCCAAACCACTTACTCAGAGGGCTAAACATTCTTAACATGGAAGTGCTTCTATTTTAAGATGATACAGGGAGAAGCACTCTTGAATGGTCAAGGGGAAAATCTAGACCTAGCCAAAATAGGAGATTAGGGCAAGCCAAACATCCACCACAAAGGGACAATGAATAAAGAGATGATTCACGGTCTTAAAATTAGATTTACAAAGGAAACACATATTGGGAATAAGTATATCCCTCTTAATAAGGTTGTCAATGGTGAGGATACAGTTTTTCAACAAAAGCCTAAAGAAGATATTAATTTTCGGGATTAAGGTAGGGAACCAAGCTTTAGCCCAGCTAGGGGAAGGAGAAGGATCAAGAGAATCCAAAAAGGCTGAGGTGATCAAGAATTTACCACTAGGATTAGCTTCCCAAACTAAAACATCTAGGGAATGAGATAAGGAAAGAGTCGAGAGAGACCTCATGAGGGGTTCCAAATCAGGGGATATATGACAAAGATCCACTCAATCATTACTAGATCTATAGTTACAAAATTAAGTCCCAAAATGCATAAGAAAACTCCCATCCATCTATTGAAGGGCTCCACATTAGCTAAGATTCCGTAATGGAGTCAGTTGTCTTACGAAAATTGTATTGATTCTCCATTTCCAAATTTCCATTTGGAACAAGAAGCAATAGTCTCTTTGGCCATGAGGATGCCATTCCAAATGAAGGATCCTTTAGGAATATCATTGTTAAATAATATTTTTTTCATTGAATTATTGGAGTGGAGATATTTAGCCTCAATAATATCTCTCCAATCTCCAGTATCCTAGAAAATACACCACAATTGTTTAGCTTGAAGTGCCTTATTAAAGAATCTTATTCTTCTAATACTAAGGCCTCCTTTACATTTTGGTAAGAAGAATTTGTCCCAAGAAATAAGGGGAACCTCTTGTGGTCTGCCCCCAGACCGTAAAAACATTTTCTAAATTTTCTCCATAGCATCAAATTTTTTTGAGGGAATAGAGAAGAGACTCAAAGCATAGGTAGGAAAGTTTTGAAGAGTAGATTTTAGAAATCGTATCTTCCCAACCTGGCTAAGCATCACACCCTTCCAACCAGCCAAATTCTTATTGAATCTATCAATTAAACTATTCCAAAAGGACTCAGGAGGTTTCAAACCCAAAGGAAGACCCAAATAAGTCAAAGGAAAGATATCCATTCCATATCCCAATATCTCTATTATTCTTCTCTTCCTTTCAATGGAAGTGTTGATTAAGTAAACATAACTCTTGTTCTAGTTGATAAGCTACCTCATTGTATTCGAATAACTATTCAACAAAATTTTCATTTCTCTAGCTTCTTTAACTGAGGCCTCTCCCCCCAAAATAGTATCATCAATGAAATGTTGGTGTGAGAACTTTGTATTCCCTGAAGATTGTTTAATTCCCTACAAAGATACAAAAGAAATCTTCATCGAGATAAGTCTTTTGAGGCTTTCAACCATAATAATAAAGAGGACAGGGGAGATGGGGTTGCCTTGTCAGAGACCTCTGGAAGGTTTGAAGAAGGCCAAAGGAGATCCATTGATCAACACTGCCATAGAAGGGGAAGAAACTAGTTGGTAGATGATTATGCAAGTGCAATGATAATTCTCTTTTTTGGTATGATTATTAGGGTACTTACCCCCTTGAGATCTATTCTAGAGGATGATAGATCAATAGAATAAGCAATATCTTTAACGGGGTGCTACATCAAGGACTACATCAAGTATTTAGATGATGACCTAAAGGCAGGTTGGAAATGAAAATCCTTAGATCATTTGAATCTTCCTAGGATATTTCTAGACCTACTCCAAGATGCTTTAAAAAATAGAATCATGACTCCTAGAAAAGGGGAAGACATAGTTATTTGGGAAAATGCAAAAAATGGAAAATATAGTGCTAAGGAAGCCTATGAGACTCTTCAAAAGGTCAACTCAAGGAAAATGGATCTCCTAGTAGACCTATGTTGGAACAAGGATTGTAAGCCTAAGGCTAGGATGTTTGCATGGGTAGCTTTATAGAAAATAATTCTGACCTCATATTGGTTCACCAAAATAGGATTTGAAGGCCCCTCAAGACACCCCCTTTGTGAAAAGGATTATGAAAATGTGGACCACCTATTGGTTGGCTTTGATTACTCTAATAAATGTTGGAGATGGTTGACATAGAAATTAAATTGGTATTTTTCACTCCAAAACAACATTGTAGGGATTCTAAAGAGCTGGCCAAGGGTCAAGAGCAATGATTTGTAAGGTAAAATTTGGAGGATAGCTCCTTCAATGTTAATCTGGGAGTTGTGGAAGGAAATAAATAGATGTATATTCAAGGATTCAAAGCTAGATGTAGTTCAATTATAGAACAAGATGGAGGCATGTAGTGTGGAAATGGTTAATAGTAGGAATATACTTGTGACAAGGGATCAGACGTTCTCCCATGTAGATAACTCTATTTGCAAAAATTGGCAAGGATTGAAAATCCCACCTTTCATCGGTTGCAACAAAGAGAAGGCGGTGGATAAAAGAGAATATTGTGTATGGAAATTTCCTATGAATGGATGATTCAAACTTAACTTTGATGGTTCTTCTAGGGGTAATCCAGGGGATGTAGGGGTAGGATGTTTTATCTTTTAATGGGATGGTAAGAAGATAGCTAGTAAATCATCATACCTCAGGAGAGAATCTAACAATTATGCAGAAATGTATGCTTTATTAGAAGGTTTAATGCTATGTAAAAGGCTCAACATAGATCACAAAGAAATTGAAGGGGACTCTACTTTGGTTATTAATGTTGTAAGAAAATGAGCAACTCTAAATTAGTTCCTTAATGGTCTGGTGAAAAAAATAATGGAGATACTGTCCACTATTCCACATTACGTGGACAATCATATGTATAGAGAAGGTAACCAGATTGTTAACTTATTGGCTAATGAAGGGGTGGATGGAGTAATGAAGGAAATCATCTATTATAGTATGGAGGATTTTGTAGAGGTCTAGAGGTCTAGATAGACAAATATAAGGTAAGCTAATTTATAAAATTGGCCTTGGTCAGTCGGATGAGTCATTGAATATCCTAGACAACTAATAGGATAAGATAGGGTTTTGAGCTTCAATGTTAGACCAACAAGCTCTGCATTAACTATAGAAATCTCCAATACCACCCTTGAAGGCATGAAGCATGATAACTATGGTTTAAGGAAGAACACTTTAGAAAGGGATCCCATCATTAGGATTCAGGTCACACAGAAGAAAAGTTTTTTATAGAAATATTTAAATGATTATGAAATAATAGATTAATTTCAATTTTAGTTTTCTTTTAACAACCCACATTCAAAACCTTGATTAGAGGAGTTATAAGGTTATTATAACTGACCTTCTCTAGGAAAATATAAGTTTGTAGGGATGGGCTAATTTGGGTTAAAGCTACTTTAATTTTAGAACTCCTATTTGAATTAGACATCATAGCCCTTTTCCTCTCTCTCCTTTTTTAGTATCTTGGCTTTCTCTTTTCAAATTTCCTTTTTTCTCCACTGTCAAATTAGAATTTAATATGTTTATCAGTCTCCAAATAAGTAGATCTCTTGAGATTTATGTGGAAGGAAGAAGAAATGGATATTATAAATAAAAGTAGAAGGCTCAAGTCTTAATGAAGAAAGTGAATTGGTAGAACATGGATCTAGGGAAAGGGCTATATCTTCTCTCCACTTCAACTTTAATCCTTATATATAGCTAAGATTTTCTACCTATTTTTATGTTTCTTTATGTTTTAAGTTTCCCTAAAGTTAGTCTGTCTCGAGATAGCTTAAAAGTTACTTATATAATTACAACTCACCCTTTACTTTACTTGCTCCCTCTAACAATATATAGCCTTTATTAGGATTCTTTAATAATTAAATTTTTAGCTTCTTTCCTCTTCCCAAGAAGATTCTAATCTTTCTTCTCTAATAATGAAGTAATCTTGCATGACATCAACTATAGATTTCTTGAGACTCATTCTCATGATTATTTTACCTTTGAAGTGATAGATAACTGAGAGGGGGGTGAATCAGTTAAAACAATTATCCTGTAGTCCCAAACTCTCAGATGTACTTTTTCACACTAATATGAAAAATCAAGTAGCTTGGTAAGATATCAATATCTATCTTTTTTATCATTTACTAAATATGAGTAATTATCGAAACTGTGATTACCAATTATGTAATATTAAAAGTATGATAGAAAAATAATCATAACAAATAACACATAACACAATGATTTAACATGGAAACCCTGCAAAGGGAAAAACCAACTGGGACTAGTAACCCAAAATATTTCACTCTTTTGAAGTGAGCTCGATTAGGAGCCAACCCTATTAAAGGTTACAATGCACACTGTCAGGTATAACCCAATTAGAGGATTTATCACTAATAGTTAACTTTTGACCAGCATTCACTATGGGGTCAACAAGATAACAATTACCATTCCTTGAATGTCATATGTAAATACAATAAGACTGTTAAGACCACTTGGTTAAGAGATTTTGTTGAATCAATGGTTAAACTGATACAGTTCTGATTTGATTCAAATACAAATCAATTGAAAATATTCAGATCTATTCTAAGCTCATAAAACTCATCTGATCAATAAACCAATTCACTTCCTCACATCCTTCAACTTTCTTCACTCGATGTATATATCTCCAATGCTCAATTATGCATGCAACTTGGTTCTGTCTGTAACCAGTTTGATCAGGAATGCATAAAAAATGTCTTCACATGAAATATTTTGTAGTCTCTATTTCATCTGACATGTTTCCAGAATGAAACCCATGTCTCTTAAATAGACAAGTAAACCATTTTCATATCAGCCATTAGATTTTGCCTCTTAATCTCATTTGTCCATTTTTCCACTTTAACCTTTCTTGGTAGATGTGTCAAAAATACATTTCAATCTCTTCCCTTAGATCATCTATGAATTTTTTCAATTGTGGATCTTGTAAAAAACTTCATCCGTTACCTCAGAATCATAAGCAATTTCCAGCTTCACAATTTTAGTCGATTGTTCTAGCATTTAATGTTTTCATCCATACTCGATTAATACTGAATGCATCAATGATAACTAACTCAGTTATTACTATCACTCGGTATACACAAGAGTGACTTGGTGTATAAAAAATCTTCAATTACCAACCACATTAACTTGTTCAATTCAAATCTCTTCTTCATAATAGAATAATGTAACATGCTCAAGTCAACAATATAATGCCATAGACTCATCAATAGGTTACCCAATGTATACCTTATCCTTATTTGTTATATCCATCTTTTCTTTATGTAGATATATTATTTCTTTGACATTTCTTCCTTTTACAAATATTCAGATGTTTGTAACTATCATGATAAGTATAGTCAAAACTAGTTGACATAAATGACAACATATTGACTAATTTAATCATCTTACAAATCACTTTACTAGCTCAGTGATCTCTAATCACTATCTCTTCAACTCATCAAGATATTCAATCAATTGTAGATCATCAATCTCTCCATTTGCCCACTAGTACATTTGACCTTATTTTTCTACCAAACTTTTCGACCATCAATTAAAAAGGTTTAGGTTGGTCAGATTATAGAAGGAAAACTTTTTTTTTTTTTAATCCATGCCTGTGTTGGTCGAAAGTTTGACCAATACCATGTAGGTCAAAATTTTGACCAACAGGGGCATAACTTAAAAAATAAGGATTTCATATCTCATTTCATTATGAGATCAATCTTGGAGCACACAAAAGAGGAGCGCCTACGAGGGTTTTAACTATTATTTGGTGTAAAAGGAGGACTGCCTGTGAGGGTTTCCACTGTTATTTGGTGTAAAAGGAGGACTACTTGCGAGGGTTGCCACTACTATTTGGTGTAAAAGGAGTACCACCTGTGAGGGTTGCCACTATTATTTTGGTATAAAAGGAGGAATACTTCTAAGGGTTTCCACTATTATTTTGTGGAAAAGGAGGACTACCTGTAAGGATTTCCTTACTCTACATTTTTCTGGCATTGTTTTATGCTTCTATGCTATTGGTACTTGTTGGTTACCTACTTAGGGCCCGTGAGCAATGTGCTAGGGCATCGTGTATTATGTATTTGCTGGCACATTTTTTATCACTGTATAAGTGTTTGAGATTTTGATCTTTGTTTATATAAATTGCTGCTATTACATTCATGAGGTACTTATTGATAAGCCCATGGCTATGTTCTTCACATTACATGAAGCTAGGGCATCATTATTTTATGTTTATCCTAAATTTTCTACTCATGAACAACCCGTGAGTGATTTATTGTTCATCCAAGGCCCCATTGTTACTAGCTATTAGGGATCTAAATGGATTATTATGGTATTATGATGCATTTACATTGAAGTCTTGGATAGTTTCTATTAAAGTTTGGAAGTGTTTAATCCCTCAAAATGTGACTATCCCTGTATAGTTAGGGTATGTAACAGTATGTCAAAATAACCCCACCCCATATAAAAAGACCAACAATATAAAATATGCCATACCATACAAAACATTAGCTCTACAACTATATAGGTAAATGTTGTAGCTCAATAAGCTCTCCCTAGCTTGATATTTAATATGGTTAATCACTACAAACGACATTCCATGCAGACTCTCCCTGCGGATTTGATCTTCTTTAGTTCTCTTATTTTCTCTCCCTATAGTGGATAGATGTTTCATTGAAATCTCTCTCACCTTTTATGTTCTCATCAACAGATATTTCATATACGTTTCTCCCATATTAGCTCGATCTCCCTTTGACAACAATGCCAAAGAAAATAAACAACTCTTCAGCAGCCAAGTTATTCACTGTTGTTCAGTCTAGATTAAGTACCTTCATGTATTGATATACAATTCTCTATTCCAGCTTCTACAATCTTTCACAACCTTAGGAATCCTAAGGTGTGATCTATGTGCATCAACATGAATGATTTTTTGATAAAATATAGGTTGATGTAACTTTCTGACCACCTTAGTGACCAATAGATAGGGGACATACCCCTAGTCTAGTCCTCAAGTACTCAAAAGTGTCCTTCGGTAAGGGCTTGGTAAATATGTCAGCAAGTTGTTCTTTAGATTTCACAAATTCTAATTTTACTTTCTTCTCTTGTACTTGTTCCCTCAAATAGTGATACTTAATAGATATGTGCTTTTTTTTTTTAATGTATCACCAAATTCTTGGAAATGTTTATAGCACTAGTGTTGTCATAGTAAATAATGATTGGACCAGTGATCACCTCATTCAGTCCTTCCAACACTTTCTTTATCGATGCAATAGTTGAATAGTTAGTAGCATCTAAAACATACTCAGCTTCAAAAATAGACTAAGAAATGCATGCTTGTTTCTTTCTTATCCATGTCACAAGCCTTTCTCCTAAAAAGATTGCTCCACTGGTTGTGCTCTTCTGGTCATCATTGTTTCCAACCCAATCAGCATTAGTGTAAACTCAGAGTTCAAAGTTGCCTTCCTTTGTGTGCCATAAACCATAGTCTTCAATTTTATTTAAATATCTCATCATCCTTTTAACAACAACCATGTGTGAATATTTAGGATTAGTAGAAAATCTTACCACAATCCAAACTGCATGTGCTATATCAGGCCTACTGTGTACCACATACATTAATTTTACAATCATTTATCTGTACAGTGTCTAATTTACCTTAGTTGATTCTTCATCCTTAGTCAACTTACATCCTATCACCATTGGTGTTCCTATAGGATTTGAATCTTCCATGCCAAAAGTCTTTAACATTTCCTTAATATATTTTGATTGAGTGATGAAAATCTCATCATTCTATTGTATACTCTGCAAACCTAGAAAGAATTTAATCTCTCTAAACATTGACATTTCAAAATCTTTTCTCATTTCATCAGCAAAATATGTGCAAATCAAATCATGTCCTCCAAAGATTATATCATCAACAAAAATTTCAGCAATCAAAATATTATCATTAGTTTCTCCTTTCATGTATAAATTTCTATTTTCACTTGTCCTCACAAAGCCAATACTAATATGGTGCTTGCTTCAATCCATACAAATATTTGTGTAGTCTACATACCATGTTCTTCTGATTTGGATCAACAAAACCTTCAGGTTGTTCTATGTAGACCTCCTCATCAAGAATTCTATTTAGAAATGTTGATTTCACATCCATTTGATATGCTTTGAAACCCTTATGTGCAACATATGCAAGTAATATCCAGACTCCTTTGGGTCTTGCTACTGGTGCAAATTTTTCACCATTGTCTATTCCTTCTTCTTGTGCATAGCCATTCCATACAAGTCTTGCCTTGTTTCTAGTTACTTCTCCATTGTCATTTAACTTTTTTATGAAAATCCATTTAGTACCTATTATATTTTTATCACTTAGTCTCGGTACCAATGTCCATGTCTTGTTCTTCTCAATCTGTTCAATTTCTTCATTCATAGCCTTAATCCATTTCTCATTTTCAAGTGCATCTCTAACATTCTTAGGCTCAAATTTACAAACTAAGCATGTGTTCTGTCTTAACTTACTTCGGGTCATCATTCCAGCTTGCTTGTCTCCAATGATTTGGTTCTAGGATGGTGTCTTATAACAAATATCACCAACACTTGTTCTCTTCTTTTCTCATCATTCAATTCAGGTTCATTTTGTTCCTCGGTAGCTTCTTCCTAGTTCTTGGTTTGCATTTTCTGATTCTTGGTAGCATTTTCTTTTCACTCAGAAGACTCATCCTATGGCTTCAGTAGATAGCCTAGATTCAACATATGTAAACCTACTATAGTCTTCTAGCTCCTTCATGCTTTCTTCATCATTCTTTTCAGCAAACTCATCAACTTTCATATTAGCACTTTTAATCATTTTATTATTAGCCTTGTTTAAACATTTGTATTCTTTTCTCTTAGTAGAATATCCTTAAAACATTCCTTCATCACCTTTAGAGTCAAATTTTCTATTTCTATCATCTTTCAAAATGTACATCTACTTCCAAAAATTTTGAAATAACTTACATTCAATGTGTAGCCAAACCATAATGCATAGGGTATCTTATCTATGTCTTTTTTCAGTTGAACTCAGTTCAAGGTATATACAACACTACTAACAGCTTCTCTCTAGTACATTTGTACAACATTTTTCTCAATCATCAAAGTTTTGGCATAGTCAACTATATATCGGTTCCTTCTCTCAGCAATACCATTCTGTTGTGGTGTCCTTAGTGTAGAAACTTGCCTTTTGATTCCATGCTCATTACACAAGTTAGTGAACTCATAAAAAATAAACTTACCTCCCCTATCAGATCTTAATCATTTTAAGTCCTTCCTAGTTTCCTTTTCAACTTTAGCCTTATACCACTTAAACAATTTGAAAGCTTCACATTTTTCTTTTAGAAACATAACTGTCATCATCCTAGAGTAGTCATCAACAAATAAAATGAAATATTTGTCACCATAATAACTCTAAGATCTCATAAGACCACATAATTCAGTATGTACCAACTCCAAAATACCTTTAGATGAATAGTATTTTCTCTTAAATCTAGATTTGATCATATTTCCTTTATGACATTGATTGCACATAACATGATCAGGTTTGGTTAGACTCAGTAAACCTATACCTCTTCTCTTCTTATTGATCTTAATCATATTATCAAAGTTCACATGACACAGTCTCTTATACCACAATCATAGATCTTCATTTCTAGCCAATAAATAAGAAGTTTCAGCATTGTCAAGATAGAATAGATTACCTTTGGATTGTCCTCCAGTACTGATCAACTTTCCAATTTCATCATAGATTTTCACCTTCTTACTTTCAAATGAAACTTGCTGACCTGAATTATTCAGTTGTGCTACATTCAACAGATTGTAGTTAAGTCCTTTCACCCAATATGCATTATCACATTTAATCCTATTGTTCAAC
This sequence comes from Chamaecyparis obtusa, assembly GCA_027943335.1. Classification (NCBI taxonomy): domain Eukaryota; kingdom Viridiplantae; phylum Streptophyta; class Pinopsida; order Cupressales; family Cupressaceae; genus Chamaecyparis; species Chamaecyparis obtusa. Next base: position 1,151,319 of record BSBK01003925.1, read on the forward strand.
AAGATAGACCCATTTTCTTTCACTTGACAAGGTGTATCATTTCCCATTTTAACTGATACTCTATTATAGTGTTCAAGAGATTCAAATTTCTCTTCATCACTAGTCATATGATAAGTACAAACACTATCAATAATCCAAGTATCATTTTTACTAACTTTAGATATGAGTGTTGTTTCTACATACCTTTCTTCTTCTTCTGAATCATCTTTCATTGCAACAAATACCACCTCATAATCTTCATCATTGTCGGTGTCAAGGTCATTATCATTTTCTCCAACAAGGTAACATGCCTTTTTACCTTTGTCTTTGTAGTCTCGATAGTTTCTTCTATCATAGTGTTAGTTTCCTCTGTTATTTCTTTTGCCAAACTTTCCATCACCAGATCTATCATTGTCTTTATCTTCTTCTTTTATTTTAGGACATCTAGCAACAATATGACCGATCTCTTTACAATTAAAACAAGCTAAAGGTAACTTTCCTTTATACCTTCCTTTACCTTTTTGAAGTCTTCTAGTCATAAGTGCTTCAAGCTCATCAAGCTCATCTTCACCGTTACTATTTGTATCATCTTAAAATGGAAGCACTTCCATCTTGATAGGTTTAGCACCCTCTTTTAGTACATTTATCATGATAGACTTGTATTTAGGATGCATTTTGCACTTATCTTCTTCATTCTAGGTGAAATTAGGGTTAGGATCCGAGGATTCTCCTTAATTTCCCTTTTCCATGGCTCTATTTTTTAGGTAGGACTTAGAAATAAGTCCTCCTGGCCTTCATCACAGTAATCATAGGATTTTATGTCTATCCCTGGCATTTTGTCCTATTCTAATATCATTTCTAAGTTTTTGGGCATTCCTGGGAACTCCTAACCTGGTTCTGACTGAATCTGGGCCCAGGGTCAAATTCGAGGTTGATCCTGACTAGGTCAGGATCGAGCTCAAACCTAACTAGGTTAGGTCCAACCTCTATTTTTCCCCCTTCCTTCAAATCTTCAAAATCCATGATTTCTGAGCATCGGGCTTTCGAGATATTTATTTTCTCGCCTCAAGGTTGGCCATTTTAGGTTTTGGGATGGTGAATCCTCTAATTGCATTTAATCTAGCTATATTTTTTAAAGGTTAGGACCTAATTGGGATTTAATTCTCCAAGGTGGCCCCTCTAGAGGATTGTGCCCTAGTTCACTATAAAAGGAGGCCTTCCTCTCTCATTTTCTCATCTATTATTCACATCTCTCCATCAAGTTTTGTGAAGACCAAGTACGATCAAGTATTCTCATGATCAAGAATTCTTAAGGAGTCAATTTCATGAGCAAGAAGATTTGAAGCAAGCAAGGAATGGTGAAGATGCAAGATAGCAAGAGGATGATATAGAAGATCAAGCCATTGTTGACATCAAGCATCTTTATGAACTCATATTTGGAGCAAGAGAGATCGTTTCTTCCTTGAGCCACCATTATCAACTTTCAAGCATTCAACCTGATGAACTACAACTGATTTGGAACCTAATTGAAGAATCTATGATTAAAGATCATTGAGGAGTTTCTGATTAGATATGGAATATGATTAAATTAGTATTATGTTGTCATTGATGTCAACTAGTTTGACAACACTTATCTTGTAAGTTACTATACCGAGACATCTGAAGAAAGGTGAAAGAGATGAAGAACAAAAATATCTACATGAGGAAGATGTATATGATAGATGAGGATAAGGAATACATTGAGTAACTTGTTGATGAGTCTATGACCTTATGATATTGACTTTATTATGTTGCATTCATCTATGATGAAGAATAGAGCTGAAAGACACAAAGTAGTGTTGTCAGTAAATGAAAGATTTTAATATACACCGATGGAGTGTAGTGTATACTGAGCACAATGTTAAGCAAGCTTGTGTTCATTGATGCATTTTTTTGCTAACTGATTAGAACAAAAAGGAATTAAATGATCAAGTTTAGCCAATAAGATTGATGAGTTGGAAAGTGTATAAAATCTAGGTAATGGATAATGTTTGTTATGAAGATCGATGGCTAACATAATTAAAGGAAGATCTAATGGAGCAGATTGAAACATGTTAATGACACATTAGCCAAGGAAGCTTAAAGCAAAAAAATCAATGAAGATGATCAAGCAGCATAATCTGATGAAGGAGAAGAAAATGTTTTACATGTCTATATAAGAGACTGATGATTTCATAATGAAGATCATTAGAAGAAGATACTACAGAATTATCATGTGAACCAACTTCATGCATTCTGATCATACTAGATAGTGAGAACTGAGCTGCAGAACAATTATTGAGCTACAGAGAGTAATTACCGACAAATAGTAAGTTGATACATTGTTGAATCTAAAGTGTTATATTGATTAGAAGGATTTGTATGAGCAAAATATTGATCTGTAATCTCCAATTGAAGTTGTATTAAGGCATATCATCTACTATTACATATTTAACCATTGTACACAGTCAAATCTCTTAACTAAGCGGACTATAAAGTCTTATTATGTATCATTCATAGAATGAACATTTTTATCCTGTCAACCCCATAGTGAATGCTAGTTGGAAGATAACGGTTGGTCTAAAATCCTCTAACAAGGTCACACCTAACAGTGTGTTTGTAACCTTTAACAAGGTTGGGTTTTCACTGACCTCACTTTAGAAGAGTGAATATTTTGGGTTGCCGGTCCTAGGTGGTTTTTCCCTTCTCAGGGTTTCCATGTTAAATCTCTCGTGTCATGTGTTATTTGTTTTTTATCATACTTTGCATATTACATGTTAGATTTGATCGGTAACTGCTATAAGTTTAAGACTAGTAATCGATAAAAAGCACAGATAGAGAAAGTATTTTATGTTTACTAAGTAGCAGAAGTTGAAGTATTTGTTTAGGATTATACATTTTGTTTTTGGACAGTGATTAACTGATTCACCCCCCTCTTAATTATTCTAACAATTGATATCAGATATGTGGTTGCTTAGAACAGAGTTTTAAGGACTTCAGCACAAAGGTCTCAAGATGTATAAGAGGGAAGTGCCAAGACTGAACAAAGAGAACTTCATAGTATGGCAAAGCCGGATGAAGTTGCACATATCTAGAATTGGGAATTCTGCACTAGACCTGATGGAGAATGGCTATATACAACCACCCACTAGTCCCTTAACTCTTGATCAACTAAAGGACATGCATGAACATAATATTACTATGATGGAACGTTCTGTTTCCTATACCAATGTTGAATTTGAAGACATCAAGGATTGTGATACTGCTAAGAAGATGTGGGACAAACTAAATCTAACATAAAGTGGAGATTTGAATGTTAAGAGAGCCTGAGCTGAAAGCCTAAGAGGTAGATTTGATGATATGAAGATGAAGGAAGGTGAGAACATTGTGCAATACACAAATAGACTAAAAGAGGTAATACACGCTATTAGAGCATCTGATGGATTTATTGATGATGAAATAGTGATCAGCAATATTCTCAGAACTTTGCTACCAGTTTATGCAATCAGGATCTCTGCAATTCATGAAACAAGGGCTACATCCGATCCTACCCTTGACACACTGATTGGTCAGCTTAAAACCTTTGAATTGAATAACTTTGGTAAGGTGAAGATTTATGTCACTTCACCATTATTCATATCTCTCCATCAAGTTTTGTGAAGACCAAGTATGATCAAGTATTCTCATGATTAAGCGCTCTCAAGGAGTCAATTTCATGAGCAAGAAGATTTCAAGCAAGCAAGGAATGGTGAAGATGCAAGATAGCAAGAGGATGAAATAGAAGATCAAGCCATTTTTGACATCAAGCATCTTTATGAACTCATATTTAGAGCAAGAGAGATCATTTCTTCCTTGAGCCACCATTATCAACTTTCAAGCATTCAACCTGATGAACTACAACTGATTTGGAACCTAATTGAAGAATCTATGATTAAAGATCATTGAGGAGTTTCTAATTAGATATGGAATATGATTAAATCAGTATTATGTTGTCATTGATGTCAACTAGTTTGACAACACTTATCTTGTAAGTTACTATACCGAGACATCTGAAGAAAGGTGAAAGAGATGAAGAACAAAAATATCTACATGAGGAAGATGTATATGACAGATGAGGATAAGGAATACATTGAGTAACTTGTTGATGAGTCTATGACCTTATGATATTGACTAAATTATGTTGCATTCATCTATGATGAAGAATAGAGCTGAAAGACACAAAGTAGTGTTGTCGGTAAATGAAGGATTTCAGTATACACCGACGGAGTGTAGTGTATACCAAGCATAGTGTTAATCGAGCTTATGTTGACTGATGCATTTTTTTGTTAATTGAGCAGAATAGAAAGGAATTAAATGATCAAGTTTAGTCGATAAGATTAATGAGCTGGAAAGTATATAAAATCTAGGTAATGGATAATGTTTGTTATGAAGATCGACAACTAACATAATTAAAGGAAGATCTAATGGAGCAGATTGAAACATGTTAATGACACATCAACCGAGGAAGCTTAAAGTAGAAAAATCAATGAAGATGATCAAGTGGCATAATTTGATGGAGGAGAAGAAAATGTTTTACATGTCTATATAAGAGACTGATAATTTCATAATGAAGATGATCGGAAGAAGAAGATACTACAAAATTATCACATGAACAAGCTTCATGCATTCTAATCATACTAGTTAGTGAGAACCAAGCTGCAGAATAATTACCGAGCCATAGATAGTAATTACTGATGGATAGTAAGTTGACACATTGTTGAATCTGAAGTGTTATATTGATCAGAAGGATTTGTATGAGCAAAATATTGATCTATAATCTACAATTGAAGTTTTATTAAGGTATATCATCTACTATTACATATTTAACCATTGTACACAGTCAAATCTCTTAACCAAGTGGACTATAAAGTCTTATTATGTATCATTCATAGAATGAACATTGTTATCTTGTCAACCCCATAGTGAATGCTAGTTGGACAATAACGGTTGGTCTAAAATCCTCTAACAAGGTCACACCTAACAGTGTGTTTGTAACCTTTAACAGGGTTGGGTTTTCACCGACCTCACTTCAGAAGAGTGAATATTTTGGGTTGCCAGTCCCAGGTGGTTTTTCCCTTCACAGGGTTTCCATGTTAAATCTCTCGTGTCATGTGTTATTTGTTTGTTATCATACTTTGCATATTACATGTTAGATTTGATCGGTAGCTGCTATAAGTTTTAGACTAGTAATCAGTAAAAAGCACAAATAGAGAAAGTATTTTATGTTTACTGAGTAGAAAAAGTTGAAGTATTTGTTTTGGATTATACATTTTGTTTTTGGACAGTGATTAACAGATTCACCCCCCTCTTAATTATTCTAACAATTGGTATCAGATATGTGGTTGCTTAGAATAGAGTTTTAAGGACTTCAACACAAAGGTCTCAAGATGTATAAGAGGGAAGTGCCAAGACTAAACAAAGAGAACTTCATAGTATGGCAAAGCCAGATGAAGTTGCACATATCTGGAATTGGGAATTCTGCACTAGACCTGTTGGAGAATGGCTATATACAACCACCCACTAGTCCCTTAACTCTTGATCAACTGAAGGACAGGCATGAACATAATATTACTATGATGGAACTTGTTGTTGCCTATACTGATGCTGAATTTGAAGACATCAAGGATTGTGATACTACTAAGAAGATGTGGGACAAACTAAATCTAATATATAATGGAGATTTGAATGTTAAGAGAGCCCGAGCTGAAAGCCTAAGAGGCAGATTTGATGATATGAAGATGAAGGAAGGTGAGAACATTGTGCAATACACAAAAAGACTAAAAGAGGTAGTACACACTATTAGATTATTTGATGGAGTTATTGATGATGAAATAGTGATCAGCAAGATTCTCAGAACTTTGCTACCAGTTTATGCAATCAGGATCTTTGCAATTCATGAAACAAGGGCTACATCCAATCTTAACCTTGACACACTGATTGGTAAGCTTACAACCTTTGAATTGAATAACTTTGATAACAGTGTCATTCCTTCTGTGTAATCAGCTTTCATGTCTTCTTTGAAGATTAGTAAGTCTAGCAGGAAAAATAAGAATGATGATAGTGATAGCAATATTGATGATGAGCTTGATGAGCTTGAAGCTCTTATGGCTAGAAGATTACCCAAAGGAAAAGGAAGATATAGAGGTAACTTACCTTTGGCATGCTTTAATTGTAAAGAAGTTGGCCACATATAAGAAAGATGATGATAGATCCAAAGACCGATCAAAAGGAAGCTATGGGAGAAGAGTCAACAGAGGCTACCAACACAACAATAGAGATAACCGAGATAGTTATGACAAAGGGAAAAATGTATGTTACATAGATGAAGATATTGAATCCGAATCTGATTTTGATGATGACATAGAAGTTGTATTTGTTGCTATGAAAGATGACTCAGAGGAAGAAGAGAAACATGAAGAGACAAAACTGATCTCTAGAGTAAACAGAAATGATACATGGATCATAGACAGTGGCTGTACACATCATATGACCGATGATGTAGAAAAATTTGATCAACTAGATGAATACAATGGAGGATCTATGAGAATGGGCAATGATGCACCTTGTATGGTAAGAGGTAAAGGTTCACTGATGATTAATGATAGAATAAAATGTGAAAATGCATACTGGGTAGATGGACTGAACTATAATCTGTTAACTATGGCATAGCTGAACAATTCAGGCCACCGACTTACTTTTGAGAGAAAAAAGGTGAAGATTTATGATGATGGAGGAAGACTTGTCAGAACTAGTACACAATCCAGAGGTATCCTATTTTATCTTGATATTGATTAGTCTTCTTATTTTTTGATGAAAGATGAAGATGCATGGTTGTGGCATAAAAGATTATGCCATGTAAACTTTGACAACATGATCAAGATTAGCAAAAAGAGAAGAGTTAGAGGTTTGCCTAACTTGTCAAAACTTGATCATGCTATGTGCCATGAATGTCAGAAAGGTAAGATGACTAAGTCTAGTTTCAAAAGCAAAGACTACTCAACAAAGAAGATACTTGAGTTGGTTCATACCGACCTGTGTGGTCCTATGAGAACTTAGAGTTGTTCTGGTGATAGATACTTTATTCTTTTTGTTGATGACTATACTAGACTGATGACTGTTATGTTCTTGAAAGAGAAATCTAAAGATTTTAAAATGTTCAAATGGTATAAAGCTAAGGTAGAAAAAGAGACTGGTAAAAAAATTAAATGCTTAAGATCTGATAGAGGAAGTGAATTTATCTCTGATGAATTTACTAATTTTTGTAATGAGCATGGTATTAAGAGACGGGTCTCTACACCAAGGACACCTCAGCAAAATTGCATTGTTGAAAGAAGGAACAAGTCAATAATTGATTGTGCTAGAACACTGATGATACAAAAGAATGTTTCTTAGACATATTGGAGGGAAGTTGTCAGTACAGCTGTATATGTTCTTAACTAAGTACAACTGAAGAAGGACATCAACTGGACACCTTATGAGTTATGTTTTGGACACAAACCTACTGTAAGTTATTTCAAGATTTTTGGGAGTAAATGCTTTATTCTAAGAGAGGAGAGAAATGAAAAATTTGATTCAAAAGGAGATGAAGGGATATTCTTAGGATATTCTACTAAAAGTAAAGCATATAAATGTCTGAATAAGGTTACAAATAAGATAATTGAAAGTACTAATGTTCATGTTGATGAGTTTGATGACAAGAACATAGAAGATAGTAGAAAGGAACTAGAAGACTATGATAGATTCACCTACATTGAACAACCTAATTATCTACCAAAGTCACAACATGTTATAACCGTTCAGCAGGAAATCAATGCAGAACAACAAGAAGAAAAAACCGACGAACAAGATGGAGCTACCGAGCAAGCTAATGAACCTAAAAAGGATGAACAAGAAAGAAGAGACCAAGTACTAGCTAGATTTTTCAGAAGACATCATCCTAAGACACAAATTATTGGAGACAGACAAGCTAGAATGCAAACTAGGAGAAAAGCAAGACAAGGTACATGTCTAGTTTGTGAATTTGAACCAAGAGATGTAAAATTTGCATTAGAGAATGATGAATGGTTCAATGCAATGAAAGAGGAAATAGAGAAAATAGAAAAGAACAAAACATGGAGCTTAGTACCCTGACCAAAGGACAAGAATGTTATCGATACTAAATGGATATTCAAGAATAAGCTAAATAAAAATGGAGAAGTTACAAGAAATAAAGCTAGATTAGTATGCAAGGGATATGCATAGGAAGAAGACATTGACTATGGTGAAATATTTGCACTTGTTGCTAGATTGGAAGGAGTTAGAATTCTACTTTCATATGCTCCACACAAGAAATTCAAAGTCTATCAAATGGATGTGAAGTCAACATTTCTAAATGGTATACTTGAAGAAGAAGTCTACATAGAACAATCGGAAGGGTTTGTTGATCCAGACAACAAAGACATGGTATGTAGATTACATAAAGCTTTATATGGTCTAAAGCAAGCACCAAGAGCCTAGTATGAAAGACTGCATACTTATTTGCTAAGTATTCGATTTGTTAGAACAAGTGACAACAACAACTTGTATATGAAAGGTGATACTGATGATACTATTCTTATTGCTGAGATATTTGTGGATGATATTATTTTTGGAGGAAAAGATCATATATGCAAAGCCTTTACTGATGAAATGCAAAAGGAGTTTGAAATGTCTATGTTTGGAGAGATTAAGTTCTTTCTAGGACTACAAGTGATTCAACAGAGTGATGGGATATTCATCACACAATCTAAATACATAAAGGAAGTATTGAAAACATTTGGCATGGAAGATGCTAAACCTGTGGGAACACTGATGGCTACTAGATGTAAACTAACAAAGGAGGATGAAACTACAGAGGTAAACCAGACACTTTACTGATCCATGATTGGTAAGATAATGTATGTAGTTCACAGTAGACCAGATATAGCACATGCTATGGAAATTGTTGCTAGATTTTTTGCTAACCCTAGAGAATCACACATGATTGCTATGAAAAGAATCTTAAGATACCTAAAAAAGATAGAAGATTACGACATTTGGTATCCTAAGGAAGGAAAGTTTGAGTTGAATGTATACAGCGATGCTGATTGGGCTAGAAATGTAGATGATAGAAAAAACACCACTGGAGGAGCATTTTTCTTTGGTGAAAGACTTGTAACCTAGACAAGTAAAAAGCAGGCTTGTATTTCTCAATCTATAGTTGAAGAAGAGTATGTTGCTGCTGCTATGAATTGCTCAGACATTGCATATATCAAGCAAGTGTTGGAAGGAATGAATGAGGTAATCACTGACCCGGTGATTATATACTGTGACAACACTAGTGCCATTAATATTTCAAAGAATCCAGTGATTCACTCTAAGAAAAACAATATATCTATTAAGTATCATTACTTAAGAGAGAAAGTGCAGGAGAAGCAAGTGAAGTTAGAATTTTTTACATCTAAAGAGCAACTTGCAGATATCTTTACAAAGCTTCTACCAAAGGACACATTTTAATACTTGAGGACTAGACTTGGGGTCCATCCCCTGTCTGTCAGTCACTAAGGTGATCTGGATGTTGCATCAACCTAATCTTATCAGAAGATCATTCATGTTGATGCAGCATAGTTCACACTTTGAATCATGTTCAAAGTTGTGATTAAGTTTGGAGAAATGAAATAGATTGGGATATCAGTATACAAAGATACAGAGAATGTAATGGACAATAGAGAGTCACTTGGCTAATGAAGATCTATTTTTTTATTTGTTTCTTTGACATTGTTGTCAAAGGGAGAGATAACTAATATGAAAGGAAACATAAATATGCACCGATGAGAACTATCTGAGGGAGAGATAATCTGAAAGGAACATAATATTAAAAATTAGTTACTAAGAAAAGAAGTAGGAACAAGAGAACTTAAAAGAGCATCAAAAATGTTGAGTAACATAGTGATTAAACATATTAAGTCTATTTGACTTACAACATTTGTTCATAGAGTTGTAGAATACATGTTTGGTATGTGTATGGTACATTTCATATTACTTGAGTTGCCATCAATGCCAAAGGGAGAGATTAATGAACTACAACTAATTTGGAACCTAATTGAAGAATATATGATTAAAGATCATTGAAGAGTTTCTGATTAGATATGGAATATGATTAAATCAATATTATGCTGTCATTGATGTCAACTAGTTTGACAACACTTATCTTGTAAGTTACTATATCGAGACATCTGAAGAAAGGTGAAAGAGATGAAGAATAGAAATATCTACATGAGGAAGATGTATATGATAGATGAGGATAAGGAATACATTGAGTAACTTTTTGATGAGTTTATGACCTTATGATATTGAATTTATTATGTTGCATTCATCTATGATGAAGAATAGAGCTAAAAGACAAAGCAATGTTGTCAATAAATGAAGGATTTCAGTATACATTGACAGAGTGTAGTGTATACCGATGTGAGGCATCACCCTGAGCCTATCATAGCCATTCAGTTCTGCATTTGAGAAATACATATTTGATGATTATATTTTGATGCTCTATGGATTTACTTATATTTTTATTGTTTTATCACCTTAGGGTTTAGTTTCTCATCCATTTATGTTATTTTGATGAAACTGTGATATCTATTTGGAACCTTTTCATGAAATTAAGTGGATTTTATGAATGATTGTGATGTCATGATGAAGTTTAATTGCAATTAAATTAAATATGTATGCAATGATTATGTTTTAAATTTAATTTAGTGATGAATTATATATTTCATGATGAGATTTATGTAAGTTATAAATGAATGATTATACCATGTGAAACTTTGACTTAATTATGATTAATTTCTTGAGAATTATTTGATTATGAAAGTTATGGAATTTACATGTATATTTCCTTGGACTACTGATATTGGACTTGAGTGTGCAGGGAAATAGGCCATGGTAAATTTGGGGAACCAGAGCATAGACTTTTGTTAATCAATTTGAGCCAAGTTTGCTTCTAGTGAGAAGCCAAAAACCTCATTGTCTCGTGTTTAATTTGTGAAAGTAATGTGCATGATTGTATTTTATTTTTATGTAAATTGTTAATGTAATTTAAGTTGTGAAAATCCAAGTGGATATGCCACATGGCTTGTGATGTGTCTTTCTTGTTTATGTCACTCAACACATGTTTGTGTACTTAAGGCCATGACATGTCCACTTGGGATTTGATGTCATCAACCCAGGATGGTAACCCCTTTAGGTTTTCCATGTTAAACCTTTGGTTAGGAAGCCTTAGAGTAAGTCAAACTATGTTGAACCCGAATTCAAACTTCAAGTGCAGTTTAGGGAGGTTAAATGAGCCCCTAGGGAGTATTTAGGGTCTTTTTAATCCACCCCACTTGATGTACCTTGGTTTGGGTGTTAAATTTTAGTCATTATTAAGCCCATAACTCATTTATGGTCCTGCAAAAGTACCTCTCAAGGAAAATTTCGAAAATGAGGGTTGGCAAATGAGGACAAGGCCATTCCTCTTTTCCCATTCTTGGTCTCCATATAATTTATGAAGGGAGACAAGGATAGATGAAAAATCTCATTGAGCCATACCTATTAATAAAGGTTAGTTGGGGGTTTGGTGGGAGATCTCTTTTAGTAGGAGTTTTGGGGGAGGAATTGGGTTGACACCCACTCTCTAGATTTAGAGATTTGCTAATTTGGAGAAGACTTAGGAAAGTGGAAAGCTCTTCATCAATTTTCCTCCTTAAGCTTGGATTCTAGGTTGGTTGTATTTATTCTTCTACTTGTTATATTTTCATATGAATGAGCTCTCAAGAAAATTGTTTTTATACATGTATGGAGAAACTAGAGTTGTGTGATTATGTATTTGTGTTTTGTGAATCTTGTTACGATGTGTAGAATATGTTATGAGAATTCTTGTGCTTGTTGTTGTGCAAGCCTCTTGTTTTGTAAATGTGAATCTTGTTGTTCTTGTGGATTCTTGTTGTATTGTTGTTAAGGGAGTTTTCTCAAAGCCACACTCACCCTTGGGAGGGAAGAGTAGCCTTGGGGGTGAATGTAAATTGGGACAATCATGGGTGTAGAGTCTCTCCTTGTAATGGAGAGCGAAAAAAATATATGGATGTATGGGCTCCATGTGGCCATTTTTGTTAGGGGTCATAAGGGATTTTGTGGCTTGAAGCCTTGGGGGTCATAAGGAGTTTCACTGTGTGAGATTTTGTGGTATCTTGTGTGTTGAGAAAGCCAAGTGAAGGCTTGTCTTTGGTTTCCATGAAATGTGCTTTCTCCCCTAGAGTTGGTTCCACCTTCACCCCAATTCATGAGTCATTTGAAGACTCTTTGTTTTCCTTGGATGGGAGTTCAATGTAAAATTTGTGATTTTGTGATTGTGTTGTTAGTATGTGAAACCTTGTTTATGTGATGGTTTCCCAAGCTCAGGGGTGGCTTCTTAGAAGCCTACGATGGGAGGTGAGCATCCCATGGTCTATTTCATTTTCGTTGGCAGGAATTGATGATCTTGTTGCAAGAAGAAGAAGCATTGGAGTGACCTCTTATGGTGTTATGTGAAAACCAATGTATTGTGTTGTTGATCCCTTGGAATAAGAAACATTCCATGTTGTATTGTATTTGGAAATTGTAAATCTATGTAACAAGGAGTATGTCAAATGTCCTTGCATATTTGTAATAAGTTGTTGATATAGATACTTGAGAGAATAGTTGTATTAGGTGATAGATCCATGAGAAAGAGATGTTGTTTAAAAATGTATCATGTTATTTTGTATGCACTTGAAGGAATAAGATTGTAACAATGTATGTTAGTCTTCATGAGTTTCTCTTTGGAACATTCATTGTGAAAGACGTATTGTTGATTGTAAAATGGATAATGTCTCATTTCAATGGAAGAAAATAAAGATGTGTAGGAGTTACTTTGTGAGAACTTTTTTTGTAAACTCTTGGATAAAAAAAAAAAAACCTTTTATTTTCATTTGTTAAACTAGGAAGGGAACAAAATTTTCAATCTTTTATGTTGCAAAGAATTGATTTTATTTACATAAAAATATACAAGTTAGAATTCTAAATGTCAAACCATACAAATGACACTTTCCAAAATTTAGAGCAAAAATGCTCTCTGGAAATTGTATGGGAAGGGAAATAATCCTCTTCCCACAGAGAATATTCCCTTCCCTATATACTTTTCCTAATAATAGTTGAAAAAATTAATCCCCTAACTAAAACCCTTATCATTATCAACTAAATCTTAAATTGTTGAATAAATCAAATCAACATAACTCACCCTTTTGACCTAGTGGGCCCATGCTTATAAATAAATACTACTACCCATGTTGAATTTCAAAATTCTTAATGCAAAGTCTTTAAGCATGTAGTGGGAGGTGGGACCCACCACATGCCTCTCCACCTAGGTTTACGTGAGTGCTTGCTGCTCACATGGTTAATATTTACCAAAGACTTGACAACAAGTCCAATCTATGCGTAAGTTTTCTTGCATTGAAGAGGGAACATTAAGTGGGGGCCAAATTTCAAGCAAAACATAAACCTGTGCCCATATCTCCATCCTCTCACTTTCCATGCAGTAATATTAATGTTTACCTTGGTTGACAAGTCAATCTTCCTCCTTGTGTGGATCTATGAGCTTCCCTTGGTAAATCTTGTTTTGGTTTTAAGTGCTTAGTGGACCCCCTTCTCATCTTGCACATGCCTTTCCTTAAAGGCTTCCCTCTAGGAACCCACGTAGGGCTTTAGCTTTTAGCTTTTCATTAAATGTTTTCTTTTTGAGACTTTTGTTAATATTTTGGTTGGGGTCATGTCATTTTCCACTTGGAAAGTGGCCTTGGAATAGGGGTGACATGATAGGTGGTAGGTGTTGTAGGTTAGGCTGATAGGCTAGCTTAGATTAGTTATTACGATTTATAGGTAGATTTGAAGACTAATAGGATGTGAGCTTTTGTTTTATTCTATATAATTGTTTTAATTATTATTGTTAATAAATCTGTTCATATTATTATTTATTAGTTGTATTATTATTTAATTGTAATTAAGTTTATTTGGGATTAGACATTTGCTTTTAGATTTTAGTTATGGTTGTTAGATATAAAATTTATTTTGGTGATTATCCATTTTGTTAGTAATTTTAACCACTAATTAATAGTTACATGGGTAATAGGACTTAGTTCCTATCTATTAATTAAGCAATGTGTAAGATTGATGGATTATTTTATTCTAATGTTATATTGTTAAATTAAGGCTTTTGATAATAGTTAGTAGGATTAGTAGAATTGTTAGAAGGTTAGGATCATCTTAAAAAGATTTGTTTTATTAGTCTAAATTCTACTTATTTGTTTTGTTTTTTTTTGATAAAAATGGACAGAGCCATTATATTTTATTAATATCAAAAACTACTTCGGTGAGGCTCCAGGAGGAAAGAAGTAGTAAGAAATTCCCTTCTTAGCCAAAATATACAAGGATATTACAATTTTCATAACTGAAATCACACTAAAATGACCGAAAGTACCCAACCTTATGATCACATTTGGGTTCCCCTTACCCATATATGCCAAAAGTTGACAATTTACAAGGCGTGTACACATCAAAAGATCTATAATCGAGAGGTATATATTCCCCTATAAACTAAACACTATACCCCCCCAAAAAATGACCCAATCATTACTTATGAGCCTTGATCATGACATGGGCATCTGCAAGTTGAGGATGAAGAGGCTGAAGATGTACTAGCTAAAGAAGCCAAAGGAACCCTGGGACCTACATGACCATGCGAAGAAGGAGAAAACAAGCCATCATTGTGAGCATAATCCAACAACACCAGGAAAGAATCAAACACATTTAGTGCGTGCACTCAGACTAAAATCGGAATAAAATCCACCAATGAGGCCATGGTGGAGGAGAAAACCTATCTGTCCCTGCTAGAGATGCCAGTTTTAAAAGCATCAAACATCTTGATAATTGTGACATCATTATCAAGGCTTGCTGGAGAGAAAATCCCCCCCACCCATGCCATTGAGGCCCTGAGGCTGTATCATGCCACCGCATTATGGATTTCTTTCGAGGATGCAAAATCCTCCTTGACAAGCTTCAAGACCATGTGCATGAAGAGAATGTAATTTTGGTAGACATCATAGAAATTTGATAGAAAAACTGATAGGATTTGGGAGTGGAAGATGCACCAAGGCACAGAGGGAACCAAGACATTGTCCCCAATAATCTATCGAACCACCGAAACAACCTCTGTGGGAAGTGGCCTAAAAACTACCTGAAAATGGCACTATAAATAGTCCCTCATCTTCGGGCACTCCCAATGTTGAATTGGCATGTTAATACGCAAGTTTAGCGCCCTATATTCCATGAAATCCATAGCTTGCGGATGTGAAAAAGTGAAAGCACAATGGGAAAATGCAGTCTAAGATGTGAGGAAAAAGAGGGAATAGTGCCTGATAAATAGGACCCAAACCAGAGGGGGTGACAACCTCCTGCCATGTCATATCTTGTGTGAAAGATATCGATCTGCACTTCAAATCCAAACAAATATTTCCTAATTAAGATTGCACAAAAAATGAGGGAAAAATGCTGACATCAGCAAAGCATAAACAACCCCTTAACGGCCAACTTCACTTGCTTGATGAGATGTGACAAGACGCTATAGCCATCATATGGATATAAAACACCTACCCAAAAAGACCTCATAGTACTCCGCTTATTTAGTAGTGATTACTGCTTGGGGCTTGGTACTTTCAAATTTGGACTTCCTTAAGAACCCATGATTCCCCTTTTGAGCTTAGCAATGATGGGATAAGGGAGTCTTCCTACCAATAGATGTCTCCTAAAGGGAGATCTATCCCCTTATTTGCCAACCAATCTGCCAAACCATTTGCTTCCCTGAAGCAATGTGACACCACAAAATCTTCAAAAGATGGGAGGAGGGCCCAGACTTCCTCTATGATGTATTGAATTTTCCAACTAGTAACTAAGTATTTGTTGAGAGCCATAGTGATTATTTGAGAATCTCCTTCTATGTGAATCTTCTTGATCCCAAGGGATATAGCCATATGGATGCCCATGAGAAAAGCCTGGGCCTCAGTAGTATTATTAGATCTAGTAGGTATTCTCAAGCTAATGGCTCCAATGAGAATCATATTTGAATCCCTAATCACACATCTCGCACCCAAAATGCCTGGGTTACCTCTAGAGGCACCGTCAAAGTTTAATTTAATAAAAGAGTCCTCCAGAGGAAATCACTTTACCTCTTTTCTTTTCTCCTTGTTTGGCACTTTCCCTACTAGAACCCCATTAAATAGAATAACAATCAAGGGCCATGAATTTAACATTTTTGAATCCTGAGAAGTAAATAGAGAGAATACCGACTTTGATCTCAAAGTGTATGCATTAACCATGTCTGAAATTGATTTTTCCACCATCCCACACACCTGATCAATTGAATTCTTTTCTTTTCTAAAAATTCTTTTATTTCTTTCCCACCAAACAGACCATGTAATCAGTGCAGGGATCACTCTCCAGATTTGTGCAAAAAAGGAGTCCAAGGTAGGAAGGGGCCATTGATTAAGGAGGTATGTCAAAACAGCTAGCAAGGGACCTTGCCAACCCAATCTATTTAGAATCCAATACCAAATTTGTTGTGAAAAAGGACAGGACAGCAGAAGGTGATTTGGGTCTTCCATATGGGATTCACACAACACACAATTAAAATTTGCAGCAATCCCCAATCTATGCAGATGGTCTCCTGTTAAAATATGCTTCTAAATTTCCAACCACAGAAAGGATCCTACCTTAGGAAGGACAACGGTATGCCAACAAAAGCCAAAAAAATGTTTGTTATTCAATTGTGGTTTATTTGATAATTGAGAATATCCAAGCTTAACTGAATATCTCCCATCTGAGGCAGAGGACCAAATGAGCCTATCCTACTCACGATTAATGATCAAGGGTCTCTGAAGAAGAATATCTTGTAGGGCCTCCACCTAGTCCTTAGGAAGACCCTCCTGAGACAAATCCTTCCAGTCAGATCTGAGACTTCTACCATGCTGGATTGTTGTGGAGATATAATCTTTTACCTTAGAACCCCATCTGCATTTTAAGGCCTAGATGGTTGAAGGTGTAATGGTAGAGGAAGCAAAAATGGGGGGGAGACCATTCCATGAGTCCTCCTAGAAGTTAGCTTGATCCCTTGAACGGATGATCCAAGATAGTTTAGGCAGAATAATTTGTCTACACTCGATCACAAAATTCCACATTGCCAAGTCAGGAGGGGAGTCCATAATGGTGAATATTTGAGTAGGATCATCTAAGTCCAGATACTTAAGTTTGATTATCCTGGCCCAAAGTGAAGATGGATTTTCATAAAGTTTCCAAGATATTTTTTCCCCCAGACTGATATTTCTTTCATATAAGTTGTGCAAGCCAAGTCCTCCACAAACTTTGGGACAGGTCATCTTATCCCAAGCCACAAGGGGGATCTTCAAGGAGTTGTCCACATTACCTTTCCAAATGAAATCCATAATAAGTTTTCTGATTCTGTCCATAACTGCCCTTGAAGCCAATAAAACTGACATGATATAATTTGGGATTGAGGATAAGACCGATCTGACAAGCAAAATTCTATCCACAAAAGACAACCACCTAGCCTTCCAAGAGGAAATCCTATCAGCTATTTCTTGGAAAATCTTATCCCAAAAAGATGCTTTACATGACCCTTGGAAGAACATAATGCCTAGATACATGCTAGGTGATAGAGCTATTTCAAAACCCAAACAATCACCAATTGCTGCCTAAATCCTCAGGGGAGTGTTGAAGAAAAAAGACTTTGGACTTTGGAATGCTAACCTTCTGACCTGACATCGAACAATATTCTTCTAAGGTGTTCTTAATTTCCCTAGCTTCTGCTATGGAGCTATAGCCAAACAACAATAAATCATCTATGAATAGGGTGTGGGTAACTAAAATACATGATTGGTGCAAACAAATACCGGCCCACAAACCTTGAGAATTTTTGAAAGTAATCAAACTACCAAGACCCTCCACCATGATAATGAAAAGAAAAGGGGATAGGGAATCCCCCTGCCTCACTCCTTGGGAGGCTGAGAAGAAACCACAGGGAGAGCCATTGATTAGAACAGAGAATTTGGCCCCTCAAACACATGCAATAATCCATTTAATCCATTTTTTATGAAAACCCATCTTGCTCATAATCATCTGAAGGAAAGACCAGCTGACCCTGTCATATGCCTTCATCATATCCAGTTTGAGGACCCTCGATTAAAGAATTTGAGTTTTAACTAAGTGTAAAACTTCATGTGCAACTAAAGTCCCTTCAACCGTATCTTTTCCTGGAACAAAACCCCCTTGCTGATATGAAATAAGCTTAGGGATAATCTTTCCCAGCTGAAGTGTAATGGATTTGGTAATGATTTTATAAATAGTGTTACACAGTGAGATTGGTCTATAGTCTGCAAAGGTGGAAGGAGTAGAAAATTTTGGGATGAGAGTGAGGAAGGTATTATTAAAATGTTTAAACATACATGAGTGAGTCCTTGATTCCTCAGCTACTTCCAAGATGTCTAGACCCATAAAATCCCAACACTTTTGGAAGAAGAACAGTGTAAGACCATTCAGACCTAGAGCCTTATCAGGTCCCATCAAAAAGACTACTGCTTTAATCTCCTGTAATGTAAATGGTTGAAGTAAATGATCATTATCTCCTGATGACACCAAAGAGGGAATGCAATGAAGAGGGTCAGAAAGAGATGAATCTTGGTTGGCCTCTACTGGCTTGGCCAAAAGGTCTTGAAAAAAATGAACCACCTCATTTTGGATAGTCTTTTTAGAATTTAATAAGTTTTCGTTAGTATCCTGAATCTGAAAGATGGCATTTTTTTGTCTCCTTATTTTAGTCGAGTTATGGAAAAAACTCATGTTTCTATCCCCCTCTCTAAGCCATAGTTCTCTAGAATGCTGTCTCTAGTATGTCTCCTCCCTAAGAAGAACCTCTTCAAGCCTTGTTTTTAACTCTTTCTGAATCTCATAAACTTGCTGTGAGAGACCATTATGATTGATATGATCATTCCAATCCTCTAGCTGGCCCTGAATGGAAGCTTTTTCAGCAAAGATGTTCCCAAAGCAATGGCGGTTCCACTCTTTAATCTTGGTTTTCAGAAAAGGTAATTTTTTGAAGAGCTGAAACATTTTATAGCCTTCCTATTGAGGATATTCCAACCACCATTGTGAGAGTAAGGATAGGAAATTTTTATCCCGAAACCACATCTTCTCAATCTTGAAATAGGATTTAGGCTAAAATTTGCTTGAGGCTAGATTAAAGTCAAGCAAGATTGCAAAATGATCAGATCCAAAGAGGGTGAGAATGGATGCTGTGCAACATCCTTGGGAGAGGATCCATGTTGGATTAAGAAGGAATCAGTCTAACCTAGCTCCCATAAAAGAGGAACCTTTTCTCCTATTAGACCATGTTATAATTCCATTTTCAAGAATACAATCAAATAAGGCTAATCCTTCAACAAAATTTTTAAAGTCCTGTGTGACCTTAAAAGATGTTCCAGCTCCCCCCACTTTTTCTGTATCACCCAAATTAGCATTGAAGTCCCCACCAATAATCATCTTCAAATTCCCAAGGTTAAGAATAACTTGAGATAGCTAGCCCCATAACCTTTGTTTGGAGGAGACTGAAACTGGGCCATAAACATTCAGAAGATAAAAAGAAAGATCAAAGATTGATACCTCTACCAGTAACCAATTTGCATCAGCTGAGACTATTTGAATTGTACAAATAGAGGACTTCCGAAGGATATCCATGCCACCCGAAGCCCCCTTAGAAGATGTATGGATGAAATCCCATCCCTGCCAAGATGTGAAAAGATCCTTCCCCTTATCTAGAGATAATTTTGTTTCCTGCAGTAAAACTATATCTGCTCGACTCACTAGGAGCTGATCCTTGATGAGATGTGCCTTGTTAGAGGCATTTAAGCCTCTAACATTCCAAGATATAATCCTCATTGGTGATTCGGAGAGCCTACTACTCTCCTCCCCTGCTTCATTTGTTTGGCTATTGAAGCTGTAGCCTCCTCCTTAGACTTTCTTTGAATCTTAGAAAAAGGAATGACTGATTGAACTCCTGCAACAATCTCCTCTTGGATTTTCTTACCCTTAGGGGGATGACCCCTAGCTTTTTAAGTTGATAAGAAACCTATGATATTTGATAAATTAGCTTTCATTTGAAGAATTCCACAAGTTTGTAAGGAAGGCGACCAAGGTGTCTAATCTGATATCACCATTTCAACACATTTAGGGCTGCTGACAGTGTCATGTTGAACCTCATCTAAATTTTTTGAAGGAGCAAAATGTGTATCCCCCCCATCAAACTTCTCATCTGCCACCTCTAGTACTAGATTGTCCACAAAATCTGCCAAATCTATCTCAGCAATGCATTTTGGACTTGGATTAGTTGGATCCAACCCAAGAGGATCATGGGTTGGAGTGATGAGTTCCAAAGAATCCATAAGAGCTAGAGGGTCAATTTCTTGTAAGAAGGATTGTTGTAGATTTTTCCTAACAGATTGCATCAGAGAAAATCCATCCAGAGCCCCCAAAGGTAGAGGCAAATTTTCCCCTGGCCATTCAGGTTCGTAATCTAGATGTCTGCTTGCAATTTCCATATTATGTAAAGAGATGGGTGGGAGATTTGAGATGTCTACCCCTTCCAAAGGAGATAGAGGTGAGTCAGTAGACATCCATTTTGGCAAAGGGCAATTTGCTCGGGAGGGGATACTAGGCAAAACTATCTCGGGCTCTAAAAATTGAAGAGGACTAGATGGCCGAGGAATAGCTGGGACATCCAGAAAAGGTTCTTGAAGCTGGATGACCGCCCCTTTATGCACCTCCTCTGAATGCAATGGAGGAGGAGACATCTGTTTAGGAATCTACCATGATTCAATGAAATGAAGCACTTTTTTTGGAGATAATGGATTGAGGGAAGAATCATTATGCCCTTTCTGAAAGAATCTTACTCCCTCATGAGGGTTAGTTGGGTCCAAACCTTTACAATTTTTAGGAAGAGAACAACTATCTTTGTACACCCCACTGCCAGAATGAGAGGTCTTCCCACATTGGGAGGAAAGATGGCCAAGGGAGTCCATTTTGCCTACAATATCATATGGACCATCCAAGTTGATTTTTTGAGTGAAAGAGATAAAGTTTGATTCCAAGCAGAGATGTGGTAACCAAGGCTTAGAGGGATCCCAAAGTAGGAAAACTCTAGGGGGGAGTGTGAAATTTTCTAGTGATGACTAGTCATGACAGAGAAAAAGTCCTAGTTTATTCACCAAAGATTCCAATATATCCAGCTATCTATACTCCAATGGTAGTGCAGGCAAGGAAATCTAGAAGGGGAAGAATCTCCTATGACTATTATCTGGCCTAAAATTTGGATACCAGGGCTCTGTGTACACACCACTTCCTTTTACAAACCAGCTCTTAGAATGATGGATCTTGTCTCTGCTAGCTTTATTAGCAAAAATAGCTATAAAGAAACCCCTGCCATTATCTATTTGAAAGATCTTTTGCAAACCCCCCCAGTATTTAAAACCCTAAAATGATAAGTCTTCATTTGACAGAGTAAAGTTCTAGGTCTTACCAATTAGTGCCTTAGCCCTAAGTTCCTGAGCTTCAAGAGAAGTCATACTAGTTGGGATAAAGAGTCGGTTAGCATCCCTGGATGCCGCTCGTGAAAATCTATGGAATGCCTTGCTCTGATCAAGAAGTGGAGGTCATGTGACAGGAAGTGGATTGAAAGGAGCTCCTCTGGAAGTGGAGAAAAAATCACCATGGACTTTGAACATAGGCTCTAATACTTCTGGGACATCACTATCCAATCATGATGGTGAGATCGAACCACATATATCAAAGATGGTCTTCTTCTTCGAAAACCTCCTATGACTACCCTAAAAAGGTCACGCCTTCCTAAAGTTTTTTGTCCTGTATGAAGGAAAATGGGGAAAGTAGTTATTTGCCTTGAAATTATCAACATTCATGACCACTTTGTCCACCCATTTCCCAGATTGAAAGACCCATTGAGGGGTTTTGTTAGGATACTCCTAACGAGATTCATCTGTCCATCTTCCAGATCTGAAAACCCACTGGGGAGCCTGATAGGAGGGCTGGTTCACAACTTTATGCTGAAGGTCCTGAATAGGGAAAACCCTATCAACTTCATCCCCCCATCACTCCTTCTGTTTTGGAAATTTTTTTTCATCCTACTGCTGCAAAACCCTAGCCATACCTGATTGTGCTCCTCCTCATCCTCCTGCCATCTCCTCGTCCCTTGACTGTAAAAAAATTCAATTCTACTTATTTTTTATTAATGTTATTTTGTGATTAAAATTCTATGTAATAAAATTAATTACTAATTAATGGTTTTATTAATAACATGTCTTAGATTTAACCAATGATAGAACAACTTGTTAAAATCATAGTTTGTTGCATTCAAATTGTTAATTAATTAAAATGAGATCATTTGATAGATTATTTGGGTTCATTTAGATTATTAATTTGAAATTAGTTAATAAGGTTATGACCTAATGTATTGAACCATTTAAATTAAATTAATGTTTGTGAGGGATGATAATATAAATTAATAAGGCTAGTAAAAACATTTATATTCAAATGTTTAGATAACTTTTTGTGCTAGCTCACATTATTAGGTTTATTGTCGAACATAATTTGATTAATAGCATGGTTAACTCATGAACTAATAATGGGGAAAAATTATCGAATATGTCAAATAAATCACGCTCGAAAGATGAAACCTAATTACATATAATTGATATGTTATAATTAAATCTTTTTATTAGAAGGTGATTAGTATGTAGTGTAGGAGGTAGTATAGCTAACACTTCTTGATACGTTTAGATAACAATATGTTCTAGACAACACTTTTAAGATCATTATCATATTATAACTCCTTAGCTTAACACTCTCCAAAACTTGATCCTAGATTGAGGCCGATTTAACTATTGTCAACTTACACTCATCCTTTGAATGTTACTCTCTAACATTTCATCTTTAAAAAAAAAAAATGTGTTACATTTTTGGTTAGTTAATTTATGGGCATGACAACTGAGCATAGTGTTAGCTGAGCTTGTGTTCACCGACACATTTCTTTGTTAACCAAGAAAAACAAAAAGGAATTAAATGATCAAGTTTAGCTGATAAGATTGATGAGCTAGAAAGTGTATAAAATCTAGGTAATGGATAATGTTTGTTATGAAGATCGACGGCTAACATAATTAAAGGAAGATCTAATGGAGAAGATCTAATAGATAATGTTTGTTATGAAGATGGAGTAGATGGAGTAACAATTATAGATTGTGAGTTTTGTAGAAGTACTTTAGCCTTGGGGGCTTGATATGCTTTTCTATCTCATTCAAATCTATGCATTGTTGTTTCACACATATTCATGCTAGGGTTTTGATCTAGAGGATTAGATCTTGGCATTACACTTTCAATACACACACATACACATTCTATTTCAATTAGCTATTCATGGAGGTGGAGATCACCAAAAATGGGGGTTTGACTAAGGCAAAACCCTATATAGCCACCCAAAAAACCCCCTTTTTCAGATATCTACAATCGTTGTTTCGAGAATCAGAGGACATATTTGAGTACCCTTTTTGCTGAACTTTTGGGATCTGTGAACAAAATCAGAATTGGGCTTCAGAATAAAAATGTGGTATTTGACCTTTTATGAGGGTCAAACTCGACTTGCTACCAGAAAGATGAAACTTTTATGGGTTTTCTTCGTCTTGGTTTTCTGATCACGGAGCTGGTTGTAGAATCTTCTGAAACCTCACATAGACTTCAAAAAATAGGTATTTATAAATGAATTTCATGATGAGGTATGTATCTTGACCTAATTAATTTTCAAGTATTTCTAGATTTACTTATGTCATTTCAACTTCAAATCTATTACAAATGAAAAGGTGTTGAATGTTAGGTACATTACTAAGCTTCCATTTTCCACCTATTCATTTTGGTGAACCCTTTTACGACAAATCTTTCTTTTATGGTGTTAGATTTAAATCTTGTATGCTTATAAGATTAGATTTCTTTCTTGCATTTATATTTCAAAAATATAAAAAAATTGCAAAATTCCTTTAAAAATACAAAAATATTTACATTTTCATGCTTTTAGTGCTTTCTTTGTATTCAACATGTATTATTCTTGTTTTGAGTACTTTGATGAGGATTTTATTGCACAAGAGGATAGATTCCCTAATGAGGTACATGGTAGTGAGGATGAAAATGGTTTGAATATGGTCTCCATGGATCCTATTCCTATTTCACTCTCCTCCACAACCTCTCCAATTGACCTTTACCATAGGGTGTGTGCATGGTTACCTTCATGTCCCACTATTTGCAACATTGATAAACCTAAAATGATATATCCTACACCTTTGATGATGGTAAAAGGATGTCCTCGTATAACAATTAAGGGTAAACCTAGAGATCCTTTGGATTTCTTTGATAACACTAATTCTGTTTCACATGCTTATCACACACAGAATAACCCTTAGCCTACTGTTCTAGTTTCTTTACCTCCTTCTCAACCTATGCTTCCTCAAGCACCTAGGTATCCATCTACCTTTAAGGAGTACAACTTAGTTGACCAATTACGTGCTACTCCTGCTAAGATATCTTTATGGGAATTACTTCAAACCTCCCTGACATATCATGAGGCATTGCAAAAAGCTCTATCTACTCTTCCTGCTTCACCTCCTAATCAAGAAAACATTCATTCTATTTTGGATTGTATGCATACTATGCCTTCTATACCTCCTATTGTGTTTTCTAATAATGATTTACCTTCCTTAGAGGTGTAGAATCAATATGATGCTCTTATGGTGGTTGTATCTATTAATCAGAGTATCATTCGAAGAACCTTAATTGATAATGTATCCAGACTTAATGTTTGTAGCATGGATATGCTCAAGGCAATTAAGGCTGATTTATCTACTATTCAACCTAATAATGTTCCTATATGTAGATTTGATAATATTGTGAAAAGAACTTTGGGTATTATTACCTTACCTATTAAAGTAGGTCCAGTTATTCTAAATACTCCTATTCATGTTATGCCTGGACCTCTCAACTATAACCTTCTTTTAGGAAGACCATGGTTACATACTATGCATGCAGTTCCTTCTAATCTTCATCTCAAGGTTAGGTTCATCTATAATAACCTAATGTATACATTACATGTGGACGATGCCCCAAACCCTTGCTTAAATGTAGAATATGCTAATAAATCTGAACCTATTCAACCTAATAAAGAGATTGAAAAACAATCCGATCTACAACACTCTAAGATAAAACAAATTGAGATTCAACAACAAGAAGTTCCATCTTCTTCTTCCTTGACTGAGGATGATTGGGGGACATTGGATTTTAACCCTACATTTATTGGAGAATATAAGGTCTCTGATTTAGAATTCATGAAGCAATAGAATGAATTTGAGAAAAAAGTTTTTATTTCTTCTCCGTTGTCCGAAGAATTAAAAATTTATTTTGTTGCCGCTTCGATTAATGAAATGCTTGACACTATAAAGCCTGATTTTTATGACATTGTGACATATGCCACTCCTTGGAATCCTTCTGACATGACTGGTCGATATGGCTCTAGTTATCATTTTCTTAAGAAATTAGGATTTAATGGGAAAGGATGTGGTAAATATGAACAAGGTATACAAGTACCTTTGGATAATGAAGTTTATGATCATACATATGGATTAGGATTCAATCCTTATAGACAACCATTTGTTTTTCCTCTTAATGTTAATCATATTTGTAGTGGACAGTTGAAGTTGGTTAACCCATTGCTTATTGACCTTAATCAACAATCCTCTTTGGATATTTTTCCTAAGGATGAAGCCCTAATGGAATTTTTAGGGGTTTATGAGGATCTACCTAAGTTTCATCACAAATGAGGAAAGCCTTATTGTTTAAAAATAGATGCTTATTTTGGAGAACATGAAGAATAGGATATCCTTCCTTTACTGATGGATTCTCCAATAAGAAGTGATTTGTTAATCACTGAGACTATTGATATTCAAGTGGATGAAAATGATCCTAAAAGGATGATAAAAATCAGGAAATGTTTGAATTAGGATGAACGTGATCAGTTGGTTTCCCTTTTGCTTGAATTTAAGGATATCTTCGCTTGGACATATTCCAATATGCTAGGTATAGATTCTAAGATTGTTACTCATAACATTGTTTTAAAGCCAAATATGAAACTGGTGAAACAAAAAATTTGAAAGATGAATCCACGAATTGCTTTGTTAGTCAAAGGTGAAATTGAAAAACTATTGGATTCTGGATTTATCCATTCTATTGATTACTCAGATTGGATTTCAAACATTGTGCCTATGTCAAAAGGAGAAAATAAGATAAGAATGTGCACTGATTTTAGAGATTTAAATAAGGCATCCTTGAAGGAATATTTCCCACTATGTAATATTGATATGATTATGGATTCAACAGCAGGCCATGCCTTGTTATCTTTTATGGATGGTTTTTCAAGATATAATCAAATCTTTATTCCCCTTGAAGATCAATTTAAGACTACATTTATAACACCTTGGGGAACCTTTTGTTGGGTCATGATGCCTTTTAGATTAAAAAATGTGAGAGCAACTTATCAATGGGCTATGACTTTGATTTTTCATGATTACATTCATAAGATTCTTGAAGATTATGTGGATGACATCCTGAAAAAATCTATACAAAGAGAAGATCACGTTACTATTTTATGAAAGATATTTGAAAGGATTAGAAGTTATAATATGAGATTGAATCCTAAGAAATGTGTCTTTGGAGTTGATTCTAGTAAATTGTTAGGATTTATAATCTCTAAGCGAGGCATCAAAGTAGATACTGAAAAGATTGAAGGTATTTTTAATATGCCTCCTAAGAATATTTCTTAGTTACAAAGTTTACAAGGAAAAATAGAAGCTATTCATCGCTTTATTTCTAATTTAGTGGACCGAACTATCCATTTTACTTCCTTGCTTAGAAAGGATACCACTTTCTCTTGGAATGAAGAGTGTAAACAAAATTTTGAGAAATTTAAGGAGTATCTTGTGAATCCTCCTATCTTGCAGCCTGCAAATTTTGATAAACCATTTCAATTATACACTTCAGTGACTCCACGTGCTGTGAGTGCATTGTTAGCTCAAATTGATGATAATGGTAAAGAAAGACCTATGTATTACATTAGTCAGACTTTACTTGATTATGAAACAAGATATATAGATTTAGAAAGACAATGTCTAGTCATAGTTTATGCATGTCATAAACTCAGGCATTATCTTATAAATGCTAAAGTTAATGTGATTATCAAATTTGATCCTTTGAAACATCTTTTCTCACAAACTAATCTCTCAGGCCAGTTGGCAAAATGGGTGATGTTGCTTACTGAGTTTGATCTTAATTTTATTTCTCAAAAGTCTATTAAAGGACAAGCATTGATAGATTATCTAGCCGAAGCTCCTTGTCCTTTCTCTGATGAATGTTCTACTTCCATAGAATTTCCTGATGATAATATCCTAGCTATTCAATAGGATGATATTTGGGAATTATATTTTGATGGGTCTAAGTGTAAGACTGGTTTTGGTGTGGGTATCATCTTGATTCCCCCTACAAAAAAACCCATCCCTTTATTGTATAAACTAACCTTTCCTTATACTAATAACATTGCAGAGTATGAAGCTCTTATAGCTAGATTACGAGTAGCTTCATCCCTCAATATCCAACATTTACATATATATGGAGATTCACAAATAATAGTTGAACAGACTAAAGGAGGATATCAGACTAAAAATGCTAAAATGACACAATATAGAGATTTAGCTCTTGATGTGCTTTCACAATTCCCCTCTCATATGATTCAGACTTTACCTAGGAAGGACAATCAACATGCAGATGCCATGGCTAGTGTAGCTTCCTTGGTTTGTCTTGAGAACAATGCAGAAAACTTTCAATTTACTATACAAACTCTTAAATGCCCTACAATTTTTGATGTCTTAATAGAACTAAAATTCATGTAGCTTTAGGAAAGGCTCATTTTGGTTCTTGTGGGGGACATTTTGGTGGAAAATCCCTAGTTAATAAATTGCTCCGAATGGGATATTATTGGAAAACAATTGAATAGGATTCTTTCATGTTTGTTAAGAAATGTCCTCAATGTCAACAACATAGTAATTTAATTCATGCTCCTGCTCATGAGCTTCGTAATCAAGTTTCTCCATGGCCTTTTAGTGTTTGGGGTTTTGACCTTATTGCAAAAATCTCACCAACTTCTTCTCAAGGACATACTTACATTTTCACTGCTACGGATTACTTCATGAAGTGGGTTGAAGATGTCCCTCTTCATTCAATAATGATGGATGTTATTTGTGATTTCATGCTTAATAATATCATAACAAGATTTGGTATTCCTTCGATGATAATTTCGGATAATGGAACATCTTTTAAAAATAAAGAAGTTTCAAAATTCTTGGAGAAATATAGGATTCAACATACATTTTCAACTCCTTATTACCCTCAATTTAATGGACAAGCTGAAGCATCAAATAAAATTATTGAATAAATCTTGAGAAAAATAGTTAGTAAGCATGCAAAAGATTGGCATACTTAATTGAATTATGCTTTATGGGCCTATAGGACTAGTGTTCGTACCGCCATGGGTACTTCTCCTTATAACCTATTCTATGGTACTAATGCTATTATGCCTTTGGAACTGGAAATACCTTCTTTACATATTTCATTTCATGGGATAATTGATAAAGATAATT
Source organism: Chamaecyparis obtusa (assembly GCA_027943335.1). Classification (NCBI taxonomy): domain Eukaryota; kingdom Viridiplantae; phylum Streptophyta; class Pinopsida; order Cupressales; family Cupressaceae; genus Chamaecyparis; species Chamaecyparis obtusa. Next base: position 1,180,259 of record BSBK01003925.1, read on the forward strand.
TTCATGAACAACGCTTACAAGAATTAGAAATGTTGGATGAACAATGAATACATGCTTTTGAACATATAAAATCTTATCATAAATATCTTCAAGAACAATACAATCATAAGGTAATTGAATGAAAATTTGTGGTTGGTGATTTAGTCCTTTATGAGAATCAACAAAATGTGAATGCTTTACAGGGCGAAAAAGGAAAATTTAGCCCTAATTGGCTTGGACCTTTTGTTGTTATTGAAGACTTTGGTTCGGGTGCTTACAAACTTGCTGATATGGATGGCATTTATTTTAAGGAGCCCATTAATATTATGCATCTTAAATGTTATTACCTTTAATCTCATTTGTTCCATGTGCATTTCTGTGTTCCTTATAAAGATTTATTTTATAGGTTATGTAGTTTTAGTAAATATTACATATTGAATATGTTTATGCACTTTCTTTCTTTCTTTGTTTCTATTAAGTTTTATATTGATGAAAGCATAGTAATCAAACATAAAACTAATTAGTAGAGAAAGTTTTTCATTCATCAAAAATTTAGTTTTTCAAGTTTTGATACATATGAGGCCAATGGCCTGATCTATCACTACATCTATCACTATGTCGCTCTGATGGCCAATGACTCCCAGATCTCTCTACTCTATGATGGGAAGATGAATATTTGTGTGTTTGTGTATGGATCTTGGATATGATCATACCCTATACACATTCATGAAGACTCTATATCTCTATCATCATCTTCTCCTCTCTTTCTTTGTACATCCTCAGCTCTCACTGGATATATACAAAGATGTTGACATGTCTGCTAGGATCTTTGTGACCAATGGAAGACTCTCACTCGTTGGTTGGTAATCGGTAGGATATAATGGTATCCTTGAGAATCTTAGATACAAAGCTCCTCCACTTCACTATGCTAGCTATAGAAAGAAAAACTTCTATCAGTCCAGTATCCTATCCATTTCAAATCAAATCATATATTCAACCAAATTTCAATCAAATTATACCTGGGTCTCCCTCCTGGATGTCATTAAAATGCCTAGATGGTGGGGGCATGGAGTGACTACTCTCTCCATGCTTTCTATATCTTGGTCTTGATGGTGGTGTCTCTGTGTAGGGCTGTGGGGGCTGTCATGATCTCAGTGGTGACGCATGAGTAATAGGTATATCTGCACCAGTATCACCACCCGGGGGCATGTCCTTGATTCTCTCCTCTTCTCTCTCCTCCTCCATGGGATCTCCCTCAGAGATGTGCTCCTCCTCATCTTTGATATCCTCATCCTCCTTGATGGCTCCACTATCTTGGTGTGTCTCCTCTGTAAAGCCTAGATCACCTATAGGATAATCCTTAGGAAAGATAGGATGGGTCCCCTCCAAACTCCAATACCTGATGTAATCTTAGGTCACACCTAAATAGGCTACATCTGATGGTACCTCTATATCCTCTATCTCCTTTGCATCACTATCATCTATGTCTACTATCGATGGTCAGTGTATGGTGCTGGGTCTCTGATAGTATCTCATCGAATGTACATAGCGAGGTATTGCCTTAGGGATTCCTTGTAATAGGCCAAACTACCTCTTCACCCAATCATAATAGTAGGGCATCACTATATGACTCTAATGACCCTCTAGTAGCTTACGCTATTGTGAATGTCTCATCAAGAATCGTGTATCAGGCCACTTTGTCATTCGGTAGTAGGGTCTCCATATCACATCGGTACTAGCAATGTGGTCTAGATGTACTCTCCAATAGAGCATATCCCCAAACTACCAAACATCTCTCAAAGGATATGTGAAGGCTCTCACTATGCTCATATCTACCATCACTGGAACTCCCTATGGATGTGTACATGCAAAATGCTCAAAAATCCATATCTGCAGAACTGTGCATGTCGACAGACTCTCTTGCTGATACCTCACTAGTTGACCCAACTCATGGTATAGCTGAGCTAGCATGCTGTGACCCCATGAGAACATGGTCCTCTCTCTCTCCATCTTCTCTATGAGATGTGTCAAAGGTGAACAAAATATGGTACCCTTTGAGTTGGGTAACACAACCAAGGCTACTATACACAACATCACCTTCCATACTAAAGGTGTAGGGCCTGATAGTATGGAAGATAGTAGGATCTGATCTGACTGGGTCTGCATTTGTGGACACACTCCTGTACAATACTCTGTATCTACATGGATCTCCTTACAACCACACTATGCTCTAGTTTTGATGGTCTCCCCTTGGACTGGAAGCTACATGATCTTGTAAATATCCTCTAAGGTCATTGTGATCTCACCAGAAGGAAGATGGAAGGAGCATGTATCCTCATCCCATCTCTCTATCAGAGCTAACAACATGGCTCAGTGGAGTCTAATTTTTCAAAGGACTAATACCCAGTACAGTCCTACATCCCTCAGTAATTGCATGCCCTCATCATTAAGCTTGGATAGTCTCTCCTTGACATTCACTAGCAATTCCCCAAAGGGATGCTCTTGGAAGCAAACTAGGTCCTGCAAGCACAAACAAATATCATATCAGTCATCTACATCATCAAATCTAAAAAAATAATTGAACTAGGTCAAATTAAATCTCAGTTAGGTCAATGTTGACCTTACTGGGTCAATGTCAACTTTACTGGGTTAGGGTTGACCTTTTTGGGTCAAGGTCAACCTCATCTCAAAACATGACAAAAATCCTCTGGTCAATGTCGACTTTCATGGGTCAAAGTTGACCTAGATGGGTCAATGTTGACCTAAATGGGCCATGGTCAACCTAAAAGGGGTAAAATCAACCTTGCCTATAAAAAATAGGAATTTGGAAAGAACAAAGGTGGATAACAACAAAACTCACCTCAGGTAGTGACCGTCTGGTAGCTAATTTGTGTCTCAAAGTCTCCAGGCATGTTGCTCGAAGTTCCTCTCTTCTCGGCATCTTTCTTTCTTGTTTCAAATATGTAAATGGTAAGAATGAGTCAATATTGCTTTCCATCTCTTTTATAAGTTAAAATTAGGGTTTTCTTAGGGTAAACTCGAAATTTCTTTCTTATGCATTTAGAGAGACATCCACTCTTTTCATCATAACTTGAGTTTGGTAACTCCTTTTTTAGTGTTGTCAATGGCGTTGGAATCATGATTCAGATATCTAACTCCTTGAACCAATTTAGGAAGGTTAAGAATCCTTCTAATTGGTTTAGGAAAGGAATTTTCAACACTCTACATATCTAGTATATAGAGTTTTTCTTATCACCCTATTTCACCCTTCCAAAGTAGAAAGCTGAAATAGGGGGTGCATAAGGGGCTCTATACACTTCTCAAATTATCTTATAGTAAGCTTTAGGTGATTTATAGATTTTCATTAACCTTATGTGTTGTAGGTTCTAACAGTTTTCTACAGGATCTTTACATCGAGGACTTGCCTATATCCTTTTCATTTACTATGATGTTTTCTTACTTTAGCTTGCATATTCATGTAGTGTCATATCTAAGATAAAGTGGGGGCTAAATGTATCATCTTAAAATGGAAGCACTTCCATCTTGATAGGTTTAGCACCCTCTTTTAGTATATTTATTATGATAGACTTGCATTTAGGATGCATTTTGCACTTATCTTCTTCATTTTAGGTGAAATTAGGGTTAGGATCCTAAGGATTCTCCTTAATTTCCATTTTCCATGGCTCTATTTTCTAGGTAGGACTTAGAAATAAGTCCTCTCTACCTTCATCACAATAATCATAGGATTTTATGTCTATCCCTAGCTTTTTGTCCTCTTCTAATATCATTTCTAGGTTTCTAGGCATCCCTGGGACCTCCTGACCTGGTTTTGACTGAATCTGGGCCTAGGGTCAAATTTGAGGTTGATCCTAACTAGGCCAGGATAGAGCTTGAACTTGACTAGTTTAGGTCCAACCTTGATTTTTACCCCTTCCTTCAAATCTTCAAAATCCTTGATTTTCAGGCATCGGGCTTTCGGGATATTTGTTTTCCCACCTCTGGGTTGGCCATTTCAGGTTTTGAGATGGTGAATCCTCTAATTGCATTTAATCTAGGTATATTTTCTAAAGGTTATGACCTAATTTGGATTTAATTCTCCAAGGTGGCCCCTCTATAGGATTGTGCCCTAGTTCACTATAAAGGAGGCCTTCCTCACTCATTTTCTCATTCATTATTCACATCTGTCCATCAAGTTTTGTGAAGACCAAGTACGATCAAATATTATCATGATCAAACACTCTCAAGGAGTCAATTTCATGAGCAAGAAGATTTCAAGAAAGCAAGGAATGGTGAAGATGGAAGATAGCAAGAGGATGATATAGAAGATCAAGCCATTGTTGACATCAAGCATCTTTATGAACTCATATTTGCAGCAAGAGAGATCCTTTCTTCCTTGAGCCACCATTATCAACTTTCAAGCATTCAACCATGGAGTAACAATTATGGATTGTGAGTTTGGTAGAATTACTTTAGCCTTGGGGGCTTGGTATGCTTTTTTATCTCATTCAAATCTATGCATTTTTGTTTCATACATATTTATGCTAGGGTTTTGATCTAGAGGATTAGATCTTGGCATTACACTTTCAATACACACAAACACACATTCTATTTCAATTAGCTATTCATGGAGGTGGAGATCACCAAAAATGAGGGTTTGACAAAGGCAAAACCCTATATAGCCACCCCCAAAACCCCCTTTTTCAGATATCTACAGTCACTATTTCGAGAAACAAAGGACAAATTTGAGTACCCTTTTCACCGAACTTCCAGGATTTGTGAACAAAATCAGAATTAGGCTTCAGAATAAAAATGTGGTATTTGACCTTTTATGAGGGTCAAACTTGACCTGCTACCGAAAAGATGAAACTTTTCTAGGTTTTCTCCATCTTGGTTTTCTAATCACAAAGCTAGTTACAGAATCTTCTGAAACCTCACACAGACTTCAGAAAATAGGTATTTATAAATCAATTTCATGATGAGGTATGTATCTTGACCTAATTAATTTTCAAGTATTTCCACATTTACTTATGTCATTTAAACTTCAAATCTATTACAAATGAAAAGGTGTTGAATGTTAGGTCCATTACTAAGCTTCCATTTTCCACCTATTCACTTCATTTTCATTCTTTATGTTATGCTTACTGCTAGATTTTCCAATCTTTAGTGATGACATAAAAGCATACTCAACACTCAGTACAATTCTATTGTCATAGTTATTCAGCTCAAAAGTAGTCAACTTACCAATCAAACTATCAAGTGCAAGAGTACTTCCAGGTGCATATCTCATCTCATGAATAGAAGAGATTCTAATAGCATAGACAGGCAATAAAGTTCTCAATATGTTACTTACCACAATATACTAAAAAATAATACCTCCTACTCTTCATATATCATTGACCACCTCTTTGATTCGGTTAGAGTATTGTGTGATGCTCTCACCTTCTTTGATCTTCATATCATCAAATATGCCTCTTAGGCTTTCAGCTCTGGCTCTCATTACATTCACATTACCCCCATGAACTAATGCAAGTTTTTCCCAAATTTCTTTCATTGTAGTACATGCTTTGACATCATCAAATTCTCCATCAGTTAGAGCAACAATAATCTCTATCATAGTTATATTGTGTTCATGTCTCTCTCTCAACTAATCAACTATCAAAGGTCAAATAGTTAGTTGTATGTAGCCATGATCTAGGAGATGTAGAGAAGGTTCTCCAATTCCAAATATGTGAAGCCTCATCCTTCTTTTCCATGTTGTGAAGTTATCTTTGTTCAGCTTAGGTACTTCCCTTTTATACATCTTGTGATCTTTTGCTCAAGTCCTTGAAACTTTCCTTGTGCTCTGATATCAATTGATAGATAAGTGAGAGGGGGGTGAATTGGTTAAAATAGTTATCATACAGTCATAAACTCATAGATGTACTTTTTCACACTAATATGACAAATCAAGTAGCTCGGTAAGATATCAATATCTATCTTTCTTATCATTTACTGAATACCAATAATTATCCAAACTGTGATTACTGATTATGTAATATGCAAAGTATGATAGAAAAATAATCATAACAAATAACACATAACACAATGATTTAACATGGAAACCTTGCAAAGGGAAAAACCACCTAGGACTGGTAACCCAAAATATTTCACTCTTCTGAAATGAGCTCGGTTAGGAGTCAACCCTATTAAGGGTTACAATGCACACTGTCAGGTGTGACTTGGTTAGAGGATTTATCACTAATAGTTAACTTTTGACCAGCATTCACTATGGGGTCAACAAGATAACAATTAACATTCCTTGAATGTCATATGGAAATACAATAAGACTATTAAGTCCACTTGGTTAAGAGATTTTGTTGAATCAATGGTTAAATTGATACAATTTTGATCTGATTCAAATACAACTCAATAGAAAATATTTAAATCTATGCTGAGATCATAAAAATCATTTGATCAATAAACCAATTCACTTCCTCATATCCTTCAACTTACTTCACTCAGTGTATATATCTTTGACCCTCAGTTATACCTGCATCTCGGTTATGTTTGTAACCAATTTGATCAGGAATGCATGAAAAATATCTTCACGCAAGATCTATAGTCTCTATTTCATCTGGCATGTTTCAACAATGAAACTCATGTCTCTTAAATAGACAAGTAAACCATTTTCATATCATCCATTAGATTTTTCCTCTTAATCTCATTCATCCATTTTTTTGCTTTAACCTTCCTCACCAGATGTGTCAACAACACATTTCAATCTCTTCCCTTAGATCATCTATGAAATTTTTCAGTTGTGGATCTTGTAACAAACTTCATCTGTTATCTTAGAATCATAAGCAATTTCTAGCTCAGCAAGTTTAGTCGGTTGTTCTAGCATTTAGTGTTTTCATCTATACTCTATTAATAATGAATGTGTTGGTGATAACTAACTCGGTTATTACTGTCACTCGGTATACACAAGACTAGTTCGGTCTATACAAAAATCTTCAATTACTGACCACATTAACTTGTTTAATTCAAATCTCTTCTTCATAATAGAATAATGTAACATGCTCAATTCAAAAATATAATGCTATAGACTCATCAATAGGTTACCCAATGTATACCTTACCCTTATCTATGATATCCATCTTTTCCTTATGTAGATATCTCATTTCTTCACCATTTCTTCCTTTTACATATATTCAAATGTTTGTAACTATCATGATAAGTATAGTCAAAACTAGTTGACATCAATGACAACATATTGACTAATTTAATCATCTTACAAATCACTTTAATAACACAGTGATCTCTAATCACTATCTCTTCAATTCATCAAGATATTCAATCAGTTGTAGATCATCATGAAGAATCCTTCCCTTTAGCGGTGATGCCTTCTAACTCTATTGTCTTAAATAGAATTATCCTATTTGCTAAGTTTTTAGTTTTGCACTAAGAATAGATAAATCTCTTTTCTCTAAGAATTGCCCAAACACTCTAGCACAACTTTAGCAGATTAAGTCATTATATTTATAATGCTTGTAATCTTTAGTGAATCCATGTGGAGGGTTTGGTTGCATTAAATAATTAAAAACCATGAGTGAAGCTTTATGAGTTCTTATTATCTGATTTTCCTATGAGAGCAATTTGGGTTCACCATTTACCTTGATGGTCTAATCCAGTGGGCTTATTCTTTTAATTTCCTTCCTTTCCCAATGGATTCGATGATTATGACATTCCTCCTTAAGGATAATTGACAAATGACTTTCAGGGGAGCAATCAAACCAGAGAGATGGAATGAGATTTTGAATCCCTTATTGGATGCCTCCTGAAGGGAACTGGAGAAAGGCATTGGAGATTTTAATTTTGATAATGAGTTCCCTATCAAAGTTGATGGCCATATCATGGTTATTTTTGTCTCCCTCTGTACTTTTTCCAGATTCAAGAAGGTAGATATAATTTTAGCAACAAGAACAATCTTCAAAGAGGAATTTCTAGCTGGGTTGGAGAAATCGGTTCATGGTATAGATGAGGACTTGACCATCCCCTTCCCAGAGATTTACATGAAGATAGAAACTGACAATTTATCTATTATCCCTAACACTTAGCGAATGTTAATACTGTTCTTCAAAGATGAAGCGCTCTTTGTTAAGTTTTGGCCAAAAATGCAGAGAAACCTGGACTTCCTAATGAAAATAGTTTTAAAATAATCTATGGAGATGGAGTGGCTCATGAATTATTGGAGGGCTGAAGGGTTCGACATTCCAGAAGAATATGATGAAGAATAAATTGGTAATATTAGGGTTGTGGCCCCTTTTGTCAACATAAGTTCTCTCAACGTTAGAGATGGCGCAATGGATGAGGAAACCATTATCATTCTCAAATTCAATGGAGATGACTGGAGTTGTAGCCTAGTTCATAAAGATTAAATTTTTTTGTATAAATGTCTTTATTATAGCGAGATATTTTGGTCTAGTTAGCTACAGTTTCAAATATTTAGGTTTATGGCTTTAGTTTAGTATTAGTCCCTCATTTAAAAAAATTGAGGGACAATTAAGGATGTCTTAGCCTATAGTTAATATTTCAAATAGTCTCTTTTGTTAATACTTTGTATAAAGCTTACTACTTCATCTTCTATAGCTAAATGGTTATTAATATTATAACACCATGGCCGGTAGTATAAAAGATGGCAACTATTGATTCTCTTGTTCAACAATCTTTGTTTTGATTTCAATCTTTGTTTGGATTCTCTTGTTAGGTTCAAAAGTTGGTGATTATGGTTTTACTTTTAAATCAATTTAATCTCCGCTATAAAATTCCCTTTGCCTTAAAGATAAAAGGTCTTTGTGAGAAAAAGAGTATTAATTATAACATTTCTTTTCTTCTTGAATGTCTCTCTGGAACTCTTCGTAGTCCTCAAAATATGGACGGAGTAACAACTATGAACTATTAGACTCCTCTATAGTAGATATTTATTTCTTTAAAATAATGTTTGGTTGAAGTTAAGGTAGGAGATGCATAGGTGAGGAGAATCATGACCTTCTTTGATTAAGGCATTTTGCAGCCTCTTTAGTAGATTAGTCTGGGATCTTCTAATTGCTTTTTCCCTTCCTTTTCCTTTCGAGAAGCTCTTTTTTGTATTTGAATGATTATGGTCTCATTTAATTTGATGTTTTGGTAGAAAAATAATTTCTTAAGTCACCCTTATGTGTGAAAATCAATTTTCTTCTTTCCTCTTTGTAGCCCTACTAATAGCCAGATAGAGCCTCTTTATTAGCTTCTAGGGTATCCTTCATCGGTACTCCATGATTCTTTGTCTCTGAGGGTTATTAATTTTTCTCTTTTCATTTTTTTTTTCTCTTGCAGTTATCCTCCTCCTTGAAAAAGGATGGCCCTTTTGTCTCTTAGAGGATTCCTTTCCTATTCTGGTGCATAGAAAAGTCCTTAAGCATCGATACGTATTATTTCATTTTAGCTTAATTAAGTTTCTTAAGTATAAGAATTGTTAGATAGAAGCCCTAGTGTCACCCTCAAGGTTTTTAGGAATTTCTCAATTAGTATTTATATAGATTAGCTCGGTTTCCTTCAATTTGCCCTCCCTCTTATTATACTAGGCCCTTTCTAAAAATGATGACTCCAATCAAATTAATAAGCTCTAGGCCTCAAATTGCTTTTGATGGGGAGATTACAGTAAGAAGACTCAAAATAGGCATGCTAAATACACATTCTCTTATTCTTAGAGTGTTTTATTGCATATTAGGAAAAGAATTTATCTCCAATGAAGATAGATATGGGGTAAACTCAAAGATCCCTATGATGTTTATTGCTATAACTGTCCAGGTAGACCATGAAAATGAAGAAATTGGTAGATTTTTCTCTTGAATATTCAAAAAGAGATATCTTGGGGACCTCGATAAGGTTATTCACAATATTAGAAGGGATTTTACAATAATGAGACCTAGATTCTATGATATGCCAATGTTGAATGGAATACCAGTTCCTTCCACTCTAATATTGATAATAGATGAACTGAATACATTATTACCAAGAGACCCAATTATTAAGATAAATTTGGATTTCTTGATGTTCTTTATGCATGTAAGGTCCTTGGTGGAGGAAAACTAGTTTTATTCTTATTGGCATGAAGATGATGCAGGGGAGACTAATAGGGATTGTTTCAGTGAGACAAATTTAGAGGATTTGGTAGAAGTATGGTTGGAGGAAGGAGGAAATAGAAGGAAAAAGAAAAGAAGGCAGAAAACCTTATTGGATCTTGACATCCAACTTGAAAAAAATGATAATAAAATTGACAAAGATTAGTCCAGTATTGTCCCCCTAAATCTTCTCTTTATTTTGATAATAAAAATGACATTGCTTAGGTCATGTTCTTCACAAGACTTGTCATATCTCTTGGGTTTCCTTCCTAAAAAATATCTATATAATTTCCTAGCTTTGGGATATTATAATGCTTGGTTTAACTAAGGTTATTTTTCTCTTATGCTTGATTTTCTCATATAAGGAAGCCGAGGAAGACCTAATAAGATGCTTCCCTTCGATTTTCAATCTTTTACGAATCTTTAAGAAGAAATTCATATTAGGAATTTGGTCTTAACAATATAATCTCATTATTAAGGAGAGTTCAAAATGTGGTAGTAGAGGGTACTTAGCTTGTCTTTCATCAGTTACTTGTTATATTCTCTTAATTAAGATCAATTCTTTATTTTAAAGAATAAAGGAAAGTAGATTGTTAGAGTTTAGTTGGTACAAAAGATT